>OY757917.1:1717537-2187874 GCA_963585895.1 Sepioteuthis lessoniana
TCCAAAACAATCTGCGAATTAGTACACTCCAGCCCTCAACGTAACATATTTTCTGACGCCCGGTGTTTATTGCATCCTTTGTTAGGATTGTAAACTAACATACATTGGTGAAACATCCCAAAACTTTCATATCCGTTTGAAAGAGCACAAAAGAGACATGAGAATTAGCAACTCAAACAACGCATTACTCCTACACACTTCTAAACATAATCATAACATTGACTTCAACTCTGCTAAGATGCTTACTTACATCCATAATAAAAATCTTAGACGAATTTTCGAAGCCACAGCTATCTCATTCCTCAGTTCCCTAAATACTCGTCCTGGCTTTTATAATATTTCTCCTTACTTAAGCAAACACATTTTAAACAGCTACAATATATTCCATCCTTAGGTAATATTTTCCGTATATCTCATAATTTCCATGCTTTTTATTCTTCTTTTGTTCTCTCTTTCTTTTCTTCCTTCTGTCTCGAAATCTTTCTCGTTAAACAACGTACATAATTCCATACAATATTCCTAATAAGTCAAATGACGTAATTTAACATCAAACGCGTGATTTGCCAGTTAAACGGCTAACTTTTCTTACTATACATATTTTTCCGTAGGTTTTTGTATTTCACATTTCTAATCATCCATCGTTAACTTAAAATTATTAATATCACCCCTCATGGTCCTGATGATGGTTCTGTAGAACCGAAACGCTATAGGTCAACCCGTTAATAAATCATTCCTTCCACTTGGATCGTTGTTATCAATTTTTCTATATATATATATATATATATATTATATATATATATATATATAGAATGTATATATGTATATATTCTAGGAGAAGAAAAACTCTGAATTCAAACCAGTTAAATTCCACTTTAAAATTGACCTTGTGTCATATCCTGCCGAGGCGCAGGGCTAGGTATATATATATATATATATATATATATATATATATATATTGCTTAGAAATGCTTTACTGAAGGTATTACATAGTAAGAGAGGCTGATTGTTTCAATGTCTAGTATATTTTTTTAATATTTCTTTAAAAAGTACTTTGATAAAATATTGAGATATTGTTAAAATACATGGTGAATTCAATGAGTTTCCCGCCTTTTTTTGTATGAGCATTTATATTTGTCATAGACTCTCTAAATTTAGTATGTTATTGCTATACATCTTATGAGAGGACTGACCAATTTTTTTTATTTCACGTTCAAATGAACAGCTACAGCAGCAATAAGAATACACCTTACTAAAACCTCATTGTCACAGCTGGTGAATTTCAAAAATGAAATCTGGATGTGAGGAAGAACGATATACAATAAAATTCTGTTTCAAACTTGGAAAAAATGCCACAGAAATATATGGAATGCTTCAGATTGCTTTTCGAGCATCTTGCATGAATCGAGCATCAGTTTTTGAGTGGCATGAGAGATTTAAGGAAGGCAGGGATGATGAGATGTGTGGTAGGAGTAAGTTGATTGGCCAAAGGGTTAGGGTTAGGGTTACTCTGTTGAGGTGTTAAGGGGGTTCAGGAAGAATATTGAGATTCCTATGTTTTTTATATATTCTATAGTAATGAACATTACATGTCTATTTCGCACATGGCCATATTCGTGTATTGGAAGGTGTGGGGATGAAAGAGAAAAAAATGTCCTTTTTTTAATAGAATTCAAACAGACACAATTGTATAGAACATTTTTAATTTGGAAATGATTGACCCCAATTCTCTTTCCGGTTAAAAAACATTGGGGTTATTTTTTCAACAAGATCAGGAAATAAATTAAAATTTTTATTCCAATTTGTTTTTCAGTCTAATGTAATGTGGACGAGTATCAAAGATAGAAATTTTCTGATCTTGAAAGCTGTGGATAAATCATATTTTGCTGCTCACAGTAACAACTTCTATCGGAAGCAGTTCATTAACATTGCCGAATGCACCTTGAGTCAGGGAATTGGTAAGTAAAAAAAAAAAACACATTTTTGGTATTACTTGGTATTAATTGTTATTTCTTTTAAAAATTAATTTATATATATATATATATATATATATATATAATATATATATATATATATATATGTGCGTGTGTATGTGTGTAATTGTATCAAAATTTTAAAAGAAACTGCTCAATGATCTTATTAAGCTGAGCCAATTTCCAAGAAAAAGACATTAGAATAGCCACAATGTCAAATACTAACCATAATTCGAAGTTTCCCATACAATGGACTCTATGATCATCATCATTGTGTGGGGATTATTTGTTTTAATATAGAATTTTTAACAGAGTACTTGAGTATAATGTATGTTTGTATGTGTTCATATATATATAGTATATATATATATATATATTATAAAAAAATTTTGTTCCAATTCCAATGAAAGAAAAAAGTATGAAAAAAAAAAGGATAATCCTATGAGGGGATTGCTTTTTAGTTATTTATATTTAAGTTTTTACTTTGAACATAATTAGACTCAAATAATTATTATTTCACATTGCAATTGCCCTCTAACTTAATACATTACAATAAAATAAAATAATTTGTGCAATGCTTCAAGCAAATAACTAAATCATCATCATGTCGTGCCGCCAGCACGGATATCCCTGACCATCTCTCGCCACTTCTCCCTATCATTCATCGCCTCCGGCAGGTCTTCAAGGTTACATCCTGTGTCTTCACATATCTGCTGTATGTAAGTTCAAGCTGGTCGTCCTGCTTTTGCTTGGCCATATGTGGGGGTCCATAGGAGTTCATCATTTACGAGCTCGTCCTTGCTTTTCCAGCAGTGTCCTGCGTGTCTGGTTCGTCTAACTTGTATAGTTTTCATGATGGGAGGCAAGTGGCCGTATAGTTGGTGTCTTGTGGGGTGTTGTCGCAGGACTTGTTCAATATTGCTCTCAACATTTTTGTGTAGTTGCCGTCTAGCTTCTTCTCCAGCCGTTTAGTTAGCGTCCATGTAGTGCATCCATATAGCAGTATCGATACAACCGCTGCCTGGAAGAAACTGCATTTCATTTTATCAGTCGGGTCTGATTTCCATATGATCGATATGCTTTGGGATAGCCGTCCATACTTTCATCAGTCGTGTGTCGATGTCGTTTTCAGTTGATGAGACGCTATTTCCTAGGTAGGTGAATTTGTCTACTAGTTTCAGAGAGGCTCCGTCTAGTGTGGTGATGTTGCCCGTTTGGTTGTAACACATATATTCAGTTTTGTGAGCATTGACATGGAGGCTAATGCCTGCTGCGGCTCGTTCCAAACTATACAGTAGTGTCTCTGCTTGATTAGGCGTATTCACCAGTAACACCAAGTCATCAGCGTAGTCGGTGTCTGTGATTGTTTTTGCAGGGTACCTTTTGCTTCTTTTCTTAGTCAGCTCGAAGCCATTTTCTCTGATTTTGTCGATTGACGTTCTAAGCACGTAGTCTAGACAAATGATAAAGAGGTATGGGGCTGGCGTGTCTCCTTGTACTACTCCTGCAACAATGTCGAAGTATTCCGTGTCTCCATCTGGTGAACGTACTTTCACTTTTGTGTTTCTGTAGTGAATCATTATTGCTGCTACGGTTTCTTTTGGTAGGCCGTAAGCTAGTAGGATTTGTTCCATTTTCCCTCTGTGGATGGAATCGAAAGCCTTGGTAAAGTCGACAAATAGTAATGTCGCCTGAAGGTTTTTTGCCCGAACGCCTTCAAGGATTCTACAGATGGTCAGTATTTGTGAGGTTGTGAATCTATTAATACGGATGGTCAGTATTTGTGAGGTTGTGGATCTATTAATACGGATGGTCAGTATTTGTGAGGTTGTGGATCTATTACTACGGATGGTCAGTATTTGTGAGGTTGTGGATCTATTAATATGGATGGTCAGTATTTGTGAGGTTGTGGATCTATTACTACGGATGGTCAGTATTTGTGAGGTTGTGGATCTATTAATATGGATGGTCAGTATTTGTGAGGTTGTGGATCTATTACTACGGATGGTCAGTATTTGTGAGGTTGTGGATCTATTAATATGGATGGTCAGTATTTGTGAGGTTGTGGATCTATTAATACGGATGGTCAGTATTTGTGAGGTTGTGGATCTATTAATATGGATGGTCAGTATTTGTGAGGTTGTGGATCTATTAATACGGATGGTCAGTATTTGTGAGGTTGTGGATCTATTAATATGGATGGTCAGTATTTGTGAGGTTGTGGATCTATTACTATGGATGGTCAGTATTTGTGAGGTTGTGGATCTATTACTACGGATGGTCAGTATTTGTGAGGTTGTGGATCTATTAATATGGATGGTCAGTATTTGTGAGGTTGTGGATCTATTAATATGGATGGTCAGTATTTGTGAGGTTGTGGATCTATTACTACGGATGGTCAGTATTTGTGAGGTTGTGGATCTATTACTATGGATGGTCAGTATTTATGAGGTTGTGGATCTATTACTACGGATGGTCAGTATTTGTGAGGTTGTGGATCTATTAATATGGATGGTCAGTATTTGTGAGGTTGTGGATCTATTAATATGGATGGTCAGTATTTGTGAGGTTGTGGATCTATTACTACGGATGGTCAGTATTTGTGAGGTTGTGGATCTATTACTATGGATGGTCAGTATTTATGAGGTTGTGGATCTATTACTACGGATGGTCAGTATTTGTGAGGTTGTGGATCTATTAATACGGATGGTCAGTATTTGTGAGGTTGTGGATCTATTAATATGGATGGTCAGTATTTGTGAGGTTGTGGATCTATTAATACGGATGGTCAGTATTTGTGAGGTTGTGGATCTATTAATATAGATGGTCAGTATTTGTGAGGTTGTGGATCTATTACTACGGATGGTCAGTATTTGTGAGGTTGTGAATCTATTAATACGGATGGTCAGTATTTGTGAGGTTGTGAATCTATTAATACGGATGGTCAGTATTTGTGAGGTTGTGGATCTATTAATACGGATGGTCAGTATTTGTGAGGTTGTGGATCTATTAATACGGATGGTCAGTATTTGTGAGGTTGTGGATCTATTAATACGGATGGTCAGTATTTGTGTGGTTGTGGATCTAAATAACTAAATACTTTTATAAATATTTTCATTATTTACAACTAAGACAGACCCCCTTGCTTCCTCTCTTCAAATGAGTGTGGATTTCAATTAGCATATTTACAGCATAAAATGTTTTCATTATTTACAACTAAGACTGACCCCCTTGCTTCCTCTCTACAAATGAATGTATATTATTAACCTATTGATAACATAAATATTTTCATTATTTACAACTAAGACAGACTCCCTTGCTTCCTCTCTATAAATGAGTGTATTGTCAATTAAGATATTGAGAACATAAATATTTTCATTATTTACAACTAAGATAGACCCCCTTACTTCCTCTCTACAAATGAGTGTGGATTTCAATTAGCATATTTACAGCATAAAATATTTTCATTATTTACAACTAAGACAGACCCCCTTGCTTCTTCTCTTCAAATGCGTGTATTTTCAATAAGCATATTTACAACATATATATTTTCATTATTTACAGCTAAGACAGACCCCTTTCCTTCCTCTCTACAAATGAATATATTATCAATCAACATATTGAGAACATAAATATTTTCATTATTTACAAATAAGACAGACCCCCTTGCTTCCTCTCTATAAATCAGTGTATTGTCAATTAAGATATTGAGAACAAATATTTTCATTATTTACAACTAAGACAGACCCCCTTGCTTCCTCTCTATCAATGAGTGTATTGTCAATTAACATGTTGAGAACATAAATATTTTCGTTATTTATAACTAAGGCAGACCCCGTTGCTTCCTATCTACAAATGAATGTATTGTCAATTAACATATTGAGAACATAAATATTTTCATTATTTACAACTAAGACAGACCCCGTTGCTTCCTATCTACAAATGAATGTATTGTCAATTAGCATATTGAGAACATAAATATTTTCTTGATTTACAACTAAGACAGACCCCCTTTCTTCTTCTCTACAAATGAGTGTATTTTCTCATAGCATATTTAGAACATTAATCCTTGGTGCTGTTTTTGCTATGACAGCAGTGTTTCATATTGTCTAAGAAACTTTCTTGTCTTTCACTTCCATCTTTGAGTTAATGTAATGTTATCTAATGTTTCTCAGTGCAAAACACTAAGTACTAATTTGAAGGAAATAGGAGTCATATAAGTATCTCACTTCTGATAATATCAGGTGGAGTTTTATTGTTTAGAATTGGTCCAGTATTTTGTGTCTCCCTTATTCCTTGTTGGGGAGGGATAGGAAATATTCAATTCAGTATGAAATTTTACCTAGGTCTGTAAATGAAAATGTAACTTGGAATTTTTAAAAGTTTGTTTGTTTGTATCTGGCCAGGAAAAACAAATATTTAAATGAATAAAATTGCTACAATAGAAAAGAAAGATTCTATGTTCCTTCTTTTTCAAGACAGCTTTATATGACGCTAAGACGATGGCAAATGCCAATGTTGGAATCCTGTTTGGGAACAAGTGATTGCAAGCAAGAGTTGCCAGTTTATCTGACGACACAACACTGTCAACCCTAAATTATAGAAATAACTTAAAGTCTATTTTGTTGTGATGGTCTACACTTTGTCCATCATTCTCCATATTATTTTGTAGATTCTTTCACTTCTTACTGTGATGGTGTCCATCATTCTCCATATTATTTTGTAGATTCTTTAGCTTCTTACTGTGATGGTGTCCACCATTCTCCATATTATTTTGTAATTTCTTTAGTTTCTTACTGTGATGGTGTCCACCATTCTCCATATTATTTAGTAGATTCTTTAGCTTCTTACTGTGATGGTGTCCATCATTCTCCATATTATTTTGTAGATTCTTTAGTTTCTTACTGTGATGGTGTCCATCATTCTCCATATTATTTTGTAGATTCTTTCACTTCTTACTGTGATGGTGTCCATCATTCTCCATATTATTTTGTAGATTCTTTCACTTCTTACTGTGATGGTGTCCATCATTCTCCATATTATTTTGTAGATTCTTTCACTTCTTACTGTGATGGTGTCCATCATTCTCCATATTATTTTGTAGATTCTTTAGCTTCTTACTGTGATGGTGTCCATCATTCTCCATATTATTTTGTAATTTCTTTAGTTTCTTACTGTGATGGTGTCCACCATTCTCCATATTATTTAGTAGATTCTTTAGCTTCTTACTGTGATGGTGTCCATCTTTCTCCATATTATTTAGTAGATTCTTTAGCTTCTTACTATGATGGTGTCCATCATTCTCCATATTATTTAGTAGATTCTTTAGCTTCTTACTGTGATGGTGTCCATCATTCTCCATATTATTTAGTAGATTCTTTAGCTTCTTACTATGATGGTGTCCATCATTCTCCATATTATTTTGTAGATTCTTTAGCTTCTTACTGTGATGGTGTCCATCTTTCTCCATATTATTTAGTAGATTCTTTAGCTTCTTACTGTGATGGTGTCCATCATTCTCCATATTATTTTGTAGATTCTTTAGCTTCTTACTGTGATGGTGTCCATCATTCTCCATATTATTTTGTAGATTCTTTAGCTTCTTACTGTGATGGTGTCCATCATTCTCCATATTATTTTGTAGATTATTTAGTTTCTTACTGTGATGGTGTCCATCATTCTCCATATTATTTTGTAGATTCTTTAGTTTCTTACTGTGATGGTGTCCATCATTCTCCATATTATTTTGTAATTTCTTTAGTTTCTTACTGTGATGGTGTCCACCATTCTCCATATTATTTTGTAGATTCTTTAGTTTCTTACTGTGATGGTGTCCATCATTCTCCATATTATTTTGTAATTTCTTTAGCTTCTTACTATGATGGTGTCCATCATTCTCCATATTATTTTGTAGATTCTTTAGCTTCTTACTGTGATGGTGTCCATCTTTCTCCATATTATTTAGTAGATTCTTTAGCTTCTTACTGTGATGGTGTCCATCATTCTCCATATTATTTTGTAGATTCTTTAGCTTCTTACTGTGATGGTGTCCATCATTCTCCATATTATTTTGTAGATTCTTTAGCTTCTTACTGTGATGGTGTCCATCATTCTCCATATTATTTTGTAGATTCTTTAGTTTCTTACTGTGATGGTGTCCATCATTCTCCATATTATTTTGTAGATTCTTTAGTTTCTTACTGTGATGGTGTCCATCATTCTCCATATTATTTTGTAGATTCTTTAGTTTCTTACTGTGATGGTGTCCATCATTCTCCATATTATTTTGTAATTTCTTTAGTTTCTTACTGTGATGGTGTCCACCATTCTCCATATTATTTTGTAGATTCTTTAGTTTCTTACTGTGATGGTGTCCATCATTCTCCATATTATTTTGTAATTTCTTTAGTTTCTTACTGTGATGGTGTCCACCATTCTCCATATTATTTTGTAGATTCTTTAGTTTCTTACTGTGATGGTGTCCATCATTCTCCATATTATTTTGTAATTTCTTTAGTTTCTTACTGTGATGGTGTCCACCATTCTCCATATTATTTTGTAGATTCTTTAGTTTCTTACTGTGATGGTGTCCACCATTCTCCATATTATTTTGTAGATTCTTTAGCTTCTTACTGTGATGGTGTCCATCATTCTCTATATTATTTAGTAGATTCTTTAGCTTCTTACTGTGATGGTGTCCATCATTCTCCATATTATTTTGTAGATTCTTTAGCTTCTTACTGTGATGGTGTCCATCATTCTCCATATTATTTTGTAGATTCTTTAGCTTCTTACTGTGATGGTGTCCATCATTCTCCATATTATTTTGTAATTTCTTTAGTTTCTTACTGTGATGGTGTCCACCATTCTCCATATTATTTTGTAGATTCTTTAGTTTCTTACTGTGATGGTGTCCACCATTCTCCATATTATTTTGTAGATTCTTTAGCTTCTTACTGTGATGGTGTCCATCATTCTCCATATTATTTTGTAATTTCTTTAGTTTCTTACTGTGATGGTGTCCACCATTCTCCATATTATTTTGTAGATTCTTTAGTTTCTTACTGTGATGGTGTCCACCATTCTCCATATTATTTTGTAGATTCTTTAGCTTCTTACTGTGATGGTGTCCACCATTCTCCATATTATTTAGTAGATTCTTTAGCTTCTTACTGTGATGGTGTCCATCATTCTCCATATTATTTTGTAGATTCTTTAGCTTCTTACTGTGATGGTGTCCATCATTCTCCATATTATTTTGTAGATTCTTTAGCTTCTTACTGTGATGGTGTCCATCATTCTCCATATTATTTTGTAGATTCTTTAGCTTCTTACTGTGATGGTGTCCATCATTCTCCATATTATTTTGTAGATTCTTTAGCTTCTTACTGTGATGGTGTCCATCATTCTCCATATTATTTTGTAGATTCTTTAGCTTCTTACTGTGATGGTGTCCATCATTCTCCATATTATTTTGTAGATTCTTTAGCTTCTTACTGTGATGGTGTCCATCATTCTCCATATTATTTTGTAGATTCTTTAGCTTCTTACTGTGATGGTGTCCATCATTCTCCATATTATTTTGTAGATTCTTTAGTTTCTTACTGTGATGGTGTCCATCATTCTCCATATTATTTTGTAATTTCTTTAGTTTCTTACTGTGATGGTGTCCACCATTCTCCATATTATTTAGTAGATTCTTTAGCTTCTTACTGTGATGGTGTCCATCTTTCTCCATATTATTTAGTAGATTCTTTAGCTTCTTACTGTGATGGTGTCCATCATTCTCCATATTATTTAGTAGATTCTTTAGTTTCTTACTGTGATGGTGTCCATCATTCTCCATATTATTTTGTAGATTCTTTAGCTTCTTACTGTGATGGTGTCCATCTTTCTCCATATTATTTAGTAGATTCTTTAGCTTCTTACTGTGATGGTGTCCATCATTCTCCATATTATTTTGTAGATTCTTTAGCTTCTTACTGTGATGGTGTCCATCTTTCTCCATATTATTTAGTAGATTCTTTAGTTTCTTACTGTGATGGTGTCCATCATTCTCTATATTATTTAGTAGATTCTTTAGCTTCTTACTGTGATGGTGTCCATCATTCTCCATATTATTTTGTAGATTCTTTAGCTTCTTACTGTGATGGTGTCCATCATTCTCCATATTATTTTGTAGATTCTTTAGCTTCTTACTGTGATGGTGTCCATCATTCTCCATATTATTTTGTAGATTCTTTAGCTTCTTACTGTGATGGTGTCCATCATTCTCCATATTATTTAGTAGATTCTTTAGCTTCTTACTGTGATGGTGTCCATCATTCTCCATATTATTTTGTAGATTCTTTAGCTTCTTACTGTGATGGTGTCCATCATTCTCCATATTATTTTGTAGATTCTTTAGCTTCTTACTGTGATGGTGTCCATCATTCTCCATATTATTTTGTAGATTCTTTAGCTTCTTACTGTGATGGTGTCCATCATTCTCCATATTATTTTGTAGATTCTTTAGCTTCTTACTGTGATGGTGTCCATCATTCTCCATATTATTTTGTAATTTCTTTAGTTTCTTACTGTGATGGTGTCCACCATTCTCCATATTATTTTGTAGATTCTTTAGCTTCTTACTGTGATGGTGTCCATCTTTCTCCATATTATTTAGTAGATTCTTTAGCTTCTTACTGTGATGGTGTCCATCATTCTCCATATTATTTTGTAGATTCTTTAGCTTCTTACTGTGATGGTGTCCATCATTCTCCATATTATTTTGTAGATTCTTTAGCTTCTTACTGTGATGGTGTCCATCATTCTCCATATTATTTTGTAGATTCTTTAGCTTCTTACTGTGATGGTGTCCATCATTCTCCATATTATTTTGTAATTTCTTTAGTTTCTTACTGTGATGGTGTCCACCATTCTCCATATTATTTAGTAGATTCTTTAGCTTCTTACTGTGATGGTGTCCATCTTTCTCCATATTATTTAGTAGATTCTTTAGCTTCTTACTGTGATGGTGTCCATCATTCTCCTTATTATTTTGTAGATTCTTTAGCTTCTTACTGTGATGGTGTCCATCATTCTCCATATTATTTTGTAGATTCTTTAGCTTCTTATTTTTAGATCATTAATCTAGCATCTAGATAGATCTTTATCACTTTGTTTTTTGTTTGACAATTAAATTCTTTTTTTTTTTCATACCTTCTTTATATGATTGAATCTGTTCCTGATAAGCAAATTTCTGTGTTCATCTAAACATGCAGTATTATTATACTTATATTATAAAGGAATATGATGTCTCATCTTATGAATTGGTAGCAATTCTCATTATTTTTTGAACAACATATTTTTGTGAAACACAGGATTGTGCAGGTGGAGCACTGTCTATACTCCTCAGACTTAACTATGTGTAAGTGTTTCTTTTTTTCTAAACTGAAAAGTCACGTCAGAAGTTCAAAAGACATTAAAAGAAATATAATGGTGAATCTACACTCATCTTGAGAGAAATTTTAGAGATGCTTTGACCAATGGAAAATTCAATGGAATGACTATGTTAAATGCTAAGAAGACTATTTTGAAAGCATTTCTTTTTTGGCAAATATATCTTCAGTTTCAATACTTTTTGAAAACATTGTGTGTGTATATATATATATATATATATATATATATAAAATAGTAAAGTTAACAAAAAAGGTGATTTTACTTTTTACAATTTCAATCGAAGAAAAACAAAAATATTTTATGTCTGTTTAATTTTTTTAGCAAGAAAACCCAAAAAGCTGATTATTGGTGAACCTCGCCCTTATAGCGTAAAATTGTCCTTGCCAAAGTTTAATTGTGAAGATCTGAATGGGAGACCGACTTTGTTTCAGATTCATGCTGATGAAAATAATTGTGAAAATGGTAAGTCTGCAAATTTCCTTGAATTGATATTTTTAATAGCTTGTATCCAAATTGTTTAGTGTATCAAATAATAACATTCCTAATGAAATTTCTTTTTTGTTTCATGCCTCTTTTCCATTCAGAAAAATACTTTAAATTGTCTGAATTTACAAGAAAACTGAGATACAATCTTCAATTTGTAGTAATGTCTTTCCACCATGATATCACACTTCCCCATGAAATATTAGATGATAACTAGAATCGTCTCATATGCAGAGCGTTCAGCTCTTGCAGATTTAGTGAGAGACAACTGGGTCAATCTGCATAGCATTTTTACCTGCGGAAAATATCTCGTTTTAATAATTGGATAATACAAATAAACAATGTTATTAAGATTTTTTTTTATTCCTGTTAAATTTTTTTTTGAAAGTTATACTTAAAGGTTAATAATAATAATAATAGTAATAATGATAAACACATACTTTTTTATGTTAAATTATCATATCAATTGGCTTCTCACCAGCATGTCGCTGATTTTTAAAAAGAGAGAGATGATATGTAGGTAGAGTACATTAGCGGCAAAGAATATGGAATAGGCAGTTCAAATTTCAGTCAATGCTATATACATTCACGTTTCCTTCTGTCACATTCCACCAGCTATAGCCTTGATGGGCAGTCATTCTATGAGAAAAACAAATCAACCCATATCAACACATCATTTGGGAAGATAAAGACAATTACTCCCAATATTCTACAAACCCTAGAGAAGGCCTAAGTTTCTACTGGTGATGATGATTAATATTCATTTTATTTTTTTTTTCTTCCTCACTCAGGTTTGCAAAAGAATATTTCAGTCATTGGTATAAAACCAGAAAATGAAAGTGTTGTCATCAATGGCATGAAACCATTTACAAATTATTCTTTCTGCCTTAGAATATGTACAGAACAGGGATGGAGTTTAAAGAGTCCTCAGATACAAGCAACAACAGATGAAACAAGTAAATAAATTTTTCTTTATTTGTTTGTTTCTTTCATTTTTTAAGATTTTATAGAATCATTTTTCTTTGCATTTTATTATTTTTACCTTCTCTATTTTTTTTTTTATCTCTAAATCCATTTGATTTTGTTTTTCTTCAAACTTTCTGTTTTTCTTCTTTTCTTTTTAGTCTTTTCTTTTAGATACCTCTCTCTCTCTCTCTCTCTCTCTCTCTCTCTAATCATCATCATCCCTCTTTTCTCTTCCTTCTTCTCTCACTTGTACTACTCCTCTCCTCTTTCTTTCTTCTCCTAACAAGTTTCTCACTTTCTTTTTCTTCTCTTTCCTCTCACTCTTTCATTCACCTTCCCTTTTCTATCCCCAATGTTTTATTGTAATCTATTTTGTCAGACCTTCTTCTGGAAAATAAATCTTTTTTTTTCCCTCTAATCATTTCAATATTCTATGTTGAACACAGAATATTAAACATGGTTGGTGAAGTAATTTGTGTGTGTGTGTGTTGATCCAAAATCTGGAGATTTATTGGTTGGGGAACATTTTAAAGTTAATAATTCTTCCAAATCAGAATTGTAATGATGAACTTTTAAATTTTTTCCCATAATGGCCAACCTCTTTCTTGGTCTTGTTTTTTTCTTTTTTTTCAGATCCGAGCAGCATTAGAAATCTTAATGTCGCCAAACGTACTGCTCAAAGTGTGACTCTAAAGTGGGATCCAACATTACAGCCAAATGGAATTATCACATATCATCGTATTGAATATGAAAAGGTAAATTTTGTTGTTAGAATTCTTTTAATAATAGTGGGGAAAAAAAACAAGAAAAGGACAGTTTTTTTTTTTTGTAGTTGTAATGAGTCGGTCGGTCGACTTGACACCCCCAAAGTGAATGGAAGGGGATAGGCGCGGAAACTGTAATTGGTAGCTAGCTTGTCTATGTAAATGTGTGGTGTTTTGCATTGGTGAGTCACCAAGCTCTATGTAAAGGGCAGCAATGAGAGAGGGACACATTCCGAGCGGTGTAGACTGTGCAAATCACTTCGACAGTAGGAAAGAGACAGGATTTTTTTTTTTTTTTTGTTTCATGAAACATTTCAACACAGTAGTCAATGAATCTGTCTTTTGCTAAGTCCTGAATGATCAAAGATTTCATTTGGTTTCTTTGTTTAATGGCATATCAACCTTTTTTAGGTTATTTAATGCCAAAGGGAAAAAGAAAAAAAAAAAAAAAATGAAATAAATTCCCCCCCCAGTAGACCGCCTCCAAAGCTACCTAAAATTTCAGTAGTAAATAAAAGTCAAAACGAAGAAGAAGCATTTGAACTCAGGAGCCAACTGGAAGAAATATATCAATATTGGTCAGTATGTCTTTAAGTCCTATCAATTTAAAATGCTGAATTTTACAAAATGTTATGCTATATTTTGTTTGTGAAATAATGCTTAAACTATGCGTTTTAAATGTAAAGACACGTTTACTCTACTATAAAGCCAAATTGATGTTAGTCTTTCCACATGTCAGCGAACAAGGCAGAATGTTTTTGAATGTCTTCTATCGAATAATTTAAAAATTCATAAAGAAAGCCCTAACAGTAGTTTAGAAGAAAAAGAAAAAGCCTAAAACACCTAATGCTACCAAGGAAAAAAAATAATAATAATTTTTTTAAGCTCTATAATTCCTGAAGCCTGCTAGGTTCCCAACTGTAGTAAAACAAAAAAAAAAAAATGAAAAACCTAGGAAAAGTCCCAATACAGCAAAAAAAGCAAAAGTCAGTACCAGTGAAAGTCATACGAAAGTACCTTAATGTTGGACTTTAACTAAGTTAAAACTTAAAACTTAAACCAAAATTACCCTCCCCCTTATTTTTTTTTTTTTTTTTTGCGTACACATGGGAAGCAGCATGATGTACGTAAAGGTATTTGAATAAACCCATGTACGACCAAACTCAATACCTAAACGGGTCCTGGACGTGAGTTTGACGACTTTACGCTCAGGATCGCTAGTTCGATCGGGGAACTACCGCTGCTCCTCTATAAGAGTGGCTTCTATAGAAGAGAATAAAACAGCCATCGAAAGATAACCATGACCCACACTCAAACCACATACACAAACCGCATCGCTCTTCGCGCGGGTAAAAAGGGGGCGCGTCCTGCTGAGGTTGGAGCCCTGGCCTCGGTGTTCGAAAAATCAGCTACAGAGCTTAAACAATCAAAACTACTAAAATGCAAGCAAACACTACAAATAGCCACATTTAACGTAAGAACCTTAAATAGAATAGGACAACTCCCAGAGCTAATCGCATCGGCCGAAGAACATAAGATAGACATAATATGCATACAAGAACACAGATACACGCACACAGAAGATATCAAATATCACGAAACTAGCAATGGCTGGTCGCTCGCCACTGTATCCGCATGGAAAAACTCTGTCAACGCCGCAGTAGGAGGGGTAGGATTACTTATAGGACCTAGGGCATTAAAAACGCTTAATAGCGTTGAGAAAATACAACCTAGAATGATGGCAGCTACATTTAACGGAAACCCCAGAGCAACAATCATCTCATGCTACAGCCCCACCAATGTTAGGGAAGAAACTGAACTAGTCACCTTCTACGATGAGTTATCCTCATTAGTGCGTAGCATCCCGAAACACAATATGTTAGTCCTTGGCGGAGACATGAATGCCCAAATCGGGAAAAACGGAAACAACAAATACAGCCTCCACAACACGTCAAATAGGAATGGGCAACATCTAACAGATTTCATGATAGAAAATAGATTAGCATGCCTCAATACAAACTACCAAAAAAGAGAGGGCAAACTATGGACATACACGTACGCAAACAATACTAAAGCTCAGATAGACTACGTCCTTATAAACAAGAAATGGAAAAATAGTGCATTGAATTGCGAGGCATACTCCTCTTTTGAGGGTGTGTCCACCGATCACCGAATAGTCACGGCGAAAATACAGTTAAGCCTACGAAAAAACGCCAAACGAACAGCGACCACCAAACACTATGACTGGGCCCTATTAAACAACAAAGATATAAGAGATAAATACGTATTAGAATTAAGAAACAGATTCGAAACACTACAAGAAAAGACGGAAAAAAGTACACCAAACGACGAATACGAAAATTTCGTCAATGCACACCTCGAGGCAGCAGCAAAATACATTCCAACAAAAATTAAGACTAAATATAGAGTCCCATGGGAAACTTTAGCGGTGAGAGAAAAACGTGCACTAGTGGAAACAGCCTACAAAAACTATTGAAAAAACCCAACAAACACAAATGCCTTAAAACTAAAAACGGCACAATCTCAATTAGCAGACATATATATAAAGGAACAGACAGAATACATTCAAAATCAGATAGATAAGATTAGAGACTCGGTGGAAGATAGACAATCTAGAATAGCCTGGCAAACAATAAACGAAGTGAGCAGAAGAAAGAACACAGCCAAAGCAAAACTTAAAGCAGCAAACCAACAAGAAAGAATAAAACTGTGGAAACAGCACTTCGAAAACTTACTTGGAAACCCACCAAAAATAACGCATGAACCAATCACCAGAATAATTAGCAAACAATTAGACATTAAACTAAGACCGTTCACACAAGAAGAACTCGACTCGGTTCTCAGAAAAATTAAAAATAGGAAAGCTGCAGGGCTGGACGAAATTCCCCCGGAAGTATGGAAGACCAGACAATTCGACGACATACTGCTCCGCCACTGCAACGCAGTATACAATCAAAATCCGATAGATAGATGGATGAAGGGATGCATACTCCCCTTCCCTAAAAAAGGGGACCTCGGATTAGCCAAAAACTACCGAGGCATAACACTTACATCCATAGCTGCCAAAATCTACAATGCCCTACTACGAAACCGAATAGAACCCAAAATCGACAACATACTTAGAAAAAACCAAAATGGCTTCTGAAGAAATAGATCCACGACCTCACAAATATTAACCATCCGCAGAATCCTTGAAGGTGTACGGGCAAAGAACCTACAAGCGACATTAATATTTGTCGACTTTACCAAGACTTTCGACTCCATTCACAGAGGGAAGATGGAACAAATCCTACTAGCGTACGGCATACCTAAAGAAACCGTAGCGGCAATTACGATTCTCAATAGAAACACTAAAGTAAAAGTACGATCACAGAATACTTTGACATTGTAGCAGGAGTACTACAAGGGGACACGCTGGCCCCGTACCTCTTTATCATTTGTCTAGACTACGTACTTAGAACATCAATTGATAAAATCAAAGAGAATGGCTTCGAACTGACAAAGAAAAGAAGCAGAAGATACCCCGCAACAACAATTACCGACGCCGACTACGCCGATGACATAGCAATACTGGCAAATACACCTGACCAAGCCGAAACTCTTCTGCATAGTTTGGAACGAGCAGCAGCAAGCATAGGCCTCTATGTTAATGCACACAAAACGGAATATATGTGCTATAACCAAACGGGGGACATCTCCACTCTAGAAGGAACCCCACTTAAACTAGTAGACAAATTCACGTACCTAGGAAGCAGCGTCGAATCAACCGAAAAGGACATCGAAACGAGGCTAACGAAAGCATGGACAGCTATCAATAGGCTATCGATTATATGGAAATCAGACCTAACCGATAAAATGAAACGCAGTTTCTTCCAGGCAGCGGTCACATCGATACTGCTATATGGATGCACTACATGGACGCTAACAAAACGGCTGGAGAAGAAACTAGATGGCAATTACACAAGAATGCTGCGTGCAATCCTGAACAAGTCCTGGGAGCAACACCCCACAAGACACCAACTGTACGGCCACCTGCCCCCTATCACGAAAACAATTCAAGTTAGACGAACCAGACATGCAGGACACTGCTGGAGAAGCAGAGATGAACTCATAAGAGATGTACTCTCATGGATCCCCACACATGGCCGTGCAAAAGCAGGGCGACCAGCTCGAACGTACATTCAGCAGCTATGTGAGGATACAGGATGTTGTCCTGAAGACCTACCTAGGGCGATGAACGATAGGGAGGAGTGGTGAGAGAGGGTCAGGGATATCCGTGCTACCAGCGCGATATGATGATGATGATGAATGCCAAAGCTATTCTCCTAGAAGAACAGTATAAACAACCTTGTCTAGAATTGGAACTCAATTTGCTAAGTTTATTATCATCATCATCATCATGTCATGCTGCCAGCACGGATATCCCTGACCCTCTCTTGCCACTTCTCCCTATCGTTCATCGCTTCTGGCAGGTCCTCAGGGCTACATCCCATATCCTCACAGAGCTGCTGCATGTAGGTTCGAGCTGGTCATCCTGCTTTTGCTCGGCTATATAAGGGGTCCATAGGAGTACATCACTTATGAGCTCGTCCCTGCTTCTCCAGCAGTGTCCTGCATGTCTGGTTCA
Organism: Sepioteuthis lessoniana; assembly: GCA_963585895.1. Taxonomy (NCBI): domain Eukaryota; kingdom Metazoa; phylum Mollusca; class Cephalopoda; order Myopsida; family Loliginidae; genus Sepioteuthis; species Sepioteuthis lessoniana. The sequence goes on from OY757917.1 coordinate 1,735,810, forward strand.
TCTAACTTGGATAGTTTTCGTGATGGAAAGTAGGTGGCCGTACAGTTGGTCCTTTTTGGGTTGTTGCCTCCAGGACTTGTTCAAAATTGCTTGCAACATTCTCATGTAGTTTCTGTCTAGCTTTTTCTCCAGCCGTTTAGTTAGTGTCCATGTAGTGCATCCATATAGCAGTATCGACACGGATGCTGCTTGGAAGAAACTGCGTTTCATTTTATCGGTCAGGTCTGATTTCCATATGACCAATAGCTTATCGATAGCCGTCCATGCCTTTGTTAGCCACATGTTGATGTCTTTTTCGGTTGATGAGACACTGCTTCCTCGGTAGGTGAACATGTCTGCTAGTTTCAGATAGCTACCGCCTAGTGTGGAAATGTCATTTGTTTGATTAAAGCAGATGTTTTGTGTGCATTGACATAGAGGCCAATGCCTGCGGCAGCTCATTCCAGAGTATGCATTAGTGTTTTGGCTTGGACGGGTGTATTTGCCAGAATAACTATGTAATCAGCGTAGTCAGCATTGGTAATTGTTTGTGTGGGGTATCTTCTGCAACTTTTCTTTGTCAGCTCGAGGCCGTTTTCTTTGATTTTATCAATCGATGTTCTAAGCATGTAGTCTAGACAGATGATAAAGAGGTATGGGGCTAGTGTGTCCCCTTGTATTACTCCTGCTTCAATGTCAAAGTATTCTGTGTCTCCATCTGGAGAATGTACTTTCACTTTGGTGTTTCTGTAGAGAATCATTATTGCTGCTACTGTTTCTTTTGGTAGGCCGTATGCTAGTAGGATTTGTTCCATCTTCCCTCTGTGAATTGAATCAAAGGGTTTGGTTAAGTCGACAAATAGTATTGTTGCCTGTAGGTTTTTTGCCCATATGCCTTCAAGGATTCTACGAATGGTCAATATTTTTGAGGTCATGGATCTCTTTCTTTGGAAGCCATTTTGGTTCTTCCTAAGAATGTTGTCAATTTTGGGTTAGTAGTAGGGCATTGTATATTTTGGCTGCTATGGATGTAAGTGTTATACCTCAGTAGTTCTTGGCTGCTATGGATGTAAGTGTTATACCTCAGTAGTTCTTGGCTAATCCAAGGCCACCCTTTTTAGGTAAAGGGAGGATGCATCCCTTCATCCATCTGTCTATCAGATTTTGATTATAAACTGCCTTACAGTGTTGGAGAAGGATGTTGTTGAATTGTCTGGTCTTCTGGGGGAATTTCATCAAGCCCTGTGGCTTTCCTATTTTTAATTCTTCTAAGTACTGAGTCGAGTTCTTCTAGAGTAAATGGTCCTAGTTTAATTTCTAATTGCTTACAAATAATTCTGGTGATTGGTTCATAAGTAACTTTCGGGGGTTTCCTAGTAGATTCTCGAAATGCTGTTTCCACAGTTTTATTCTTTCTTGTTGGTTTGTAGCTTTCAATTTAGCTTTGGATGTGCTCTTCCTTCTACTCACTTTGTTTATCGTTTGCCATGCTATCCTAGATTGCCTATCTTCCACTGAGTCTCTAATCTTATCTATCTGATTTTGTATGAATTCTGTCTGTTCTTTTAGATATATGTTTGCTAACACTCTTGGTCCAATAAGTATTCTACACCTCCTGCCATGGCATTGACAAAGTTTTTCCATGCTGATACAGTGGCTGGCATCCATCCATTGCCAATATTGTGATATTTGATATCCTCGTTGTGCATGTATCTGAGTTCTTGTATGCATATTATGTCTATCTTATGTTCTACGGCCGATGCAGTCAGCTCTGGTAGTTGACCTATTCTATTTAAGGTTCTAACATTGAATGTCGCTATTTGTATTGTTTGTTTGCATTTTAGTAGTTTTTGTTGTTTAGCTCTGTAGCTGATTTTTCGAACACTGAGGCCAGGGCTCCAACCTCAGCAGGACGTTCCCCTTTTTTTACCCGCGCGAAGAGCAATGCGGTTTATATATGTGGTTTGAGTGTGGGTCATGGTTATCTTTCGATGGCTGTTTTTATTCTCATCTATAGAAACCACCCTTCTATTACAACCACCCTTTACACCAGCAGAACTTCGCCCTGTCAGCTGGGGCTGTAGAATACGCTGACTGCGCCTCTGCAGAGGGGTAACCCCCCCCCCCAACGAGGCTACCTGTTGGCCGTGGGTGGCGACCCGTGATGCTTTAGGACGGGATCCTGGCGGTTGAGCAGTACTTGGCCTGAAAATTGAGTCGTCAAGTCTCTTGCAACACACCACTTTGGCCCTTACTGGGCTAGACGTGCATTCGGAGAGGCCCAATCCGATCAATCGGCTGGTCATGACAGTACTCTCTTAGATTTTTTTTTTTTTTATCTAAATGAGGACGATGGCTGTAGGGTCAATCATGCTGTGGAAAGACTCGTAGTCCTTTCTGTCCCTGGGGAAGTAGTTATCTTGAGAACGAAAACCCAGGGACAAAAAATTAATTCGTCTATCACTAGCATGAGTATACTGAACATGTAGCCCTGGTGTTGCTAGGCGAATGGGTTTTCCCCTAGGCACATCCCCATATGAAACTCATCCAACACTTTTATGGCTTCTGTTAAAACAAAAACCCAAGCAAAAAGACCCCATATTGAATGTGATTCAGATAATGATGAGCCATATCCAAGGTTCATCATTCTAGAATCAAAAGAAAAACTACCGCTAACAAAAATATCCCCCTTCATCATAGAAAAATGTATTTCAGCTCTAATATCACCCAAAACCATAAAAAACTTGAAAAGTGGAACCATCCTTATAGAGGTGACAGAAAAAAAACAAGCTGAAATAATATTAAAGCAAAAAAAAATCCACAACATAGACATAAAAGTTTACCCCCATGAGAGGTTAAACACCTCTAAAGGGGGGATAAGAAATGGAGAGCTATCATTATGCTCAATAATGGAAATTAAAAATGAACTTAAAAAACAAAATGTAATAGACGTTAAAAGGATAACAATCAAAAAACAAAATGAAATAATTGAAACCAATACCTACATTCTAACCTTCAATAATCCAAAACCCCCTTTAGAAATAAAAATAGGCTATACAGTGGTTAAAGTTGAGACATATATCCCAAATCCCAAAAGATGTCATAACTGCCAGAAATATGGACACTTGAAGCAGCACTGCACAAGAAAACAAGTGTGTGTTAAATGTGGAGAGCAGGAACCAAACCACATAGAGGAAACCTGCAAAAACAGCTTAAACTGTAACAATTGCAAAAGGAATCATAGAGCGGACTCAAAGTACTGCAAAATCTGGGAAAGGGAAAAGGAAATTATCAAAATGAAAATCACCAAAAACATTACCTTCCCTGAAGCAAGAAGACTCATAGAAAATCCCTTTAACAAATTAACTTTCTCTCAGGTAACCAGGACTCCCTCAAACCAAGTAGAAAACGAAGCAAAAACACAAATAAAAACAATAAAAATAGAAGAAGAATTAACAAATTTAATAAATGACCTACATGAACTAATCAAAACCCTTAAAACTATTATACTCAATGTACAACTAATTCCAACTGACAAATCAAAAAACATCCCTTCAACCTCTAGCCAAAAAAAATGAAACGCTAATGATCAAAAACAGAAACCGATCAACCTCAAGAACCAGAGAAAAAGAAGAAAAACAAAAACCTACTCAACACACCCCTACAAAAACCAAAAATATATCCAGAAACATAGAAAGTATGGAAACCAAAATGGACTCGACACCTAAAATTGAAAATACAAAAATTAAATAATACACCCGAAACCCAAGACACACACTGCATAAATAGTTATGACCAAATACCAAAATACCCACAAGATAATCCAATAGAACTGTCGTGGCTACAAGGCAAATTACAACGAACTCCAGCTGTTAATAACTGAACAAAATCCTACCATTATGTCTCCAAGAAACATTCCAAAAAAGCAATGATAAAACAAACATGAAAAATTATGAGCAATACGACTACATACATGACACGGGACTAAGAGCTTCGAGTGGCGTATCAATTCTAATAAGGAAAAACATCCCCCAAGGCAAAATCAACATCAGCACCCCCCTACAAGCAGTAGCAATTTCAGCAACACAAAATTACACAAAACCACCGCCATCTGCTCTATATACATTCCACCTCAAGACCCTATAAACGAAGAACAGCTAAATAACTTAATAAATCAACTCCCTAAACCATATATATTGATGGGAGATTGCAATAGCCACAACATTCTGTGGGAAAGCAGGACAACGAACAAAAGAGGTCAGACCCTTGAAAAAATCATTAATAACAACAACCTATGTCTCCACAATCGGAAAGCTCAAACCCACCTAAGCTCATCCTCAGGTACATTCTCTGCTATAGATCTAACACTCAGCGATCCAGCCACCTTTATAGAATATAACTGGAGGGTACATGAAGATTCCTGCGGCTGTGACCACTTTCCAATCATAATAGAAAATACTAAACCAGGAAAATCAGACCCACAAACAGTCTCAAAAACCCCACAATGGAACTTCAAAAAAGCAAACTGGCAAGCCTACAAAAAACTATGCCCTGACACCCTAAACCCAGAAACAAATACAAACCAAGAAGAACCTATAATACATTTCACAAACACCCTAATTAATATAGCAAACAAAACCATACCTAAAACTACAACATCCCCAAAACATAACAATCCCTGGTTTACGGAGGAGTGCAAAACTATGATCAGAGAACGCCAAAGAATCCTCAGGAAATTTAAAACCAACCCTTCATCAGAAAATCTAGACAAATATAGACAACAAAGAGCTAAAACTAGACGCACAATTAAAGAAGCTAAAAGGTCCTCCTGGAGAAACTTCACTGCAAAAATAAACTCAAATACTAATCCCAAAACAATTTGGAACTTTGTAAAGAAAATATCAAATAAAACTGTCCACACTCCTATAAATCATCTCTCCCAAGGAAGCACAAAAGCTTTGAATGAAAAACAAATACCTAATCTGATGGTTGAAAACTTTGCCCAAGCATCATCTACCAAAAAATATTCCAACAAATTCAACTCCATCAGAATCAAAGAAGAAAAGAACAAAATAAAGTTCACCTCTGACGATACTAAATGCTACAACCAACTTTTCACCCTAGATGAACTCTAAAATTCATTATCCAAATCCAATAACTCAGCTGCTGGTCCAGATGAAATCCACTACACATTTCTTAAAGAATTACCTTCAATTTCCCAGAAATATCTCCTAAACATATATAACAATATCTGGATCTCAGGCAATATCCCTACTTTATGGAAGCAAGCTACAATCATCCCCATCCTCAAAAAACAAAAAGACCCAACAAATCCCACCAGCTATAGGCCCATAGCCCTAACTAGTTGTGCATGCAAAACTTTAGAAAGAATGATAAACCAAAGACTAATATGGTTTCTCGAATCAAATAAACTGCTCTCAAACCTACAGGCAGGTTTCAGAATAAAAAGAAGCACAATGGACCAGGTGGTTCATATAGAAACCCTAATCAGAGAAACATGCATAAAAAAGGAACACCTGGTGGCAGTCTTTTTTGATCTTGAAAAGGCCTATGACACAACGTGGCCATATGGAATTCTCAAAGACTTAAAAAACTTTGGGTTACAAGGTAGACTTCCCATCTTCATCCAAAACTTTCTTGAAGACCGATCTTTCAGGACACTGATTGGCAGCACATACTCTGATTCAAAGCCACAAGAGGTGGGAGTTCCTCAGGGCAGTATTTTATCAGTATCCCTATTTATATTGTAGATGACTTCCTCATCTGCTATAATTCCAAAAACATGACAACCATAGAAAGGAAAATACAACAATGCATAAATAAAATCCAAAAATGGACCACAGAAAATGGATTTACAATTTCAAATTGTAAAACAAAATTTGCACACTTCTGTCAAATCCACAAGATGCGCAACCACCCTAAACTTACATTAAATAACACTGAAATACCCATAACAGATGAACATAAATTCCTTGGCATTATCTTTGACTCTAAATTATCATTTATCCCACATATAAAAAAGCTAAGAATAAAATGCAATCAAGCCATGCAACTATTGAGAGCCATAGCCCACACAGACTGGGGTGCTGATAGAAAGACCCTTATCAAGCTATATAGATCCCTAATAAGATCAAAACTTGACTATGGCTGCTTCATATACGGAGCAGCCAGAAAGTCCTACTTACAACGACTGGAAACAATACACCACCAAGGACTTCGCCTCACTTTAGGGGCCTTTAATACTTCCCCAAAGGAAAGTCTATACATAGAAGCAAACGAACCCCCTCTCTATTTAAGAAGACAAAAATTAGCACTACAGTACTACATCAAACTCATCTCCTGTCCACAAAATCCTGCTTATGACTACACCGGCAAAATGAAATATGAAAACCTGTATCAAAATAACCCAAAAAAAATCAGACCTTTTAGCTTAAGAATAAGTGACCTCCTCAACGAAATCAAAATCAACACTAAAATAGTACACCATACCATACTCTCCAAAAGGGCACCATGGACCATAAGGCAACCAACTATAAACTTAGAACTGGCTAAGTTACCCAAAACAAAAACACACCCCATCACTTATCAAGAGAAACTCATAAAAATACGAAATAAGTTCCCAGATCACTATCACATCTATACAGACGGATCCAAACAAGGAAAAAAAGTAGGTTGTGCTGCTATTTCTCAAAAAAAAGAAACCCTAAAATGCCTACCTAATGAAGCTTCAATTTACAGTGCAGAAACCACAGCCATTGATCTAGCTATGAATATCATAGCAAATCATAAAGCTTCCAAATTTATCATATACACAGACTCCAAATCAGTCCTGCTAGCACTACAGAACAAAGATACATCATCCCCCTTGATCACAAAGCTCCTAAACAAACTAAACACCCTCTCTAAAAATAATAACATCATATTCACCTGGATACCAAGTCACATTGGCATCCAAGGAAATGAAAAAGCAGACAAAGCTGCAAAAAAAGCTCTTCAAATTGATATGTGCAAATCAAAAATCCCATATACAGATCTAAAACCAACCATAAAGAAATTTATATCAGACAAATGGCAGAAATCATGGGACAATCAGACCCAAAACAAACTCCATGAAATACAAGAAGCTATCGGAGAGTGGCCAACAGGCTACAGAAGTATCAAAAGAGAAGAAGTAATACTTGCTAGATTGCGTATTGGGCACACCCACATTACTCATTCACACCTGTTAAAAGGGGAGGATGCCCCAGTGTGCCCATCATGCAAAGTACAACTCACAACCAAACATATCCTTCTAAATTGTAACAACCTTAAACATATCCTCACTAAGTACTATCAAGCAAGAAACCTGAGGGACATCTTTAAGAATACAAATCCTGAAAACATTTTTAATTTTCTAAAAAAAAGCAACTTTTTCAGCAAGATATAACCAAACATCTCTATAGAACCACTACTTTAATGACTGAAATTCAAAATAACCTTTTTGGCATTAAATGACCCACAGGGGTTGATATGCTGTTAAACAAAACTCAAACTCAAACTCAAACCAGCAGAACTAAAAGAAGTCATCCAAAGATCACACAACACAACAGTCAGCCCAGATGAAATTCATTATGACTTTCTAAAACACCTGCCCCAAAAAAATCACTGGACTACCTTCTGACAATATTTCATGATATCTGGATAAATGATAGGTTCCCAGAATCATAGAAAACAGCAACAATCATCCCTATACCTAAGCCCGGGAGAAATAGCTCAAATCCAGCTAACTACTGCCCAATAGCCCTAACTAGCTGCTTCTACAAAACTATGGAGTGTATGGCCAACAAAAGTTTGGTCTGGTTTCTTGAACCCAACAATCTTATTACCAATTCTCAATGGGGATTCAAAAAGCAAAGATCTACCATGGATCATGTGGTTAACTTGGAAGCTTCCATAAGAGAGACCAACATCGTAAAACAACACTTTATTGCAGACTTCTTTGATCTTGAGAATGCTCATGAGACCACCTGGAAATTTGGTTTAATGAAAGATTTACATGGCTTGGGGCTGCGACAGGCAGATTGCCCAATTTCTTAAAGAGTTTTCTCTTAGAGAGGAAATTCCGAGTCGGATCAACCTTTTCTAATTTCCACAAGCAGGAAGAGGGGGTCCCTCAAGGGAGTATTCTGTCAGTGACACTATTCAATATAAAAATTAAAAGTATTACAAATTGCCTCAATGCTGGAATTGATGATTACCTCTATGTTTATAACTTCCGAATCCAAATACATGCGAACTGCACAGTGTCAACTGCAACAATGCATCTAAAAAAGCCGTCATTGGGTAAGAAAAAACGCTTTCAAGATCTCTAAAAGCAAAACTCAATGCACGCATTTTGTCTACTGAGAAAAATGCACAGTGAACCTAAACAGAACAGAAATTCTTCTTACCAATCAATTTAAATTCCTCAGAGTTGTTTTCAATAAACAAAAAAAAACTAACATTCATTTGCTACTTTGAAAGACAAATACCATGAGGCTTGAAATCTCCTCTGTACAATAGTCCGCACAACATGGGATGCTGACCAGCAAACACCTGAAATTCTACTAAATGGTTTAAGATTGATTGTGGCTACTTTATGTATGAGTCCACTAGGACTTTGTGCAAAAAAACTCTTAATACAATCCACCAAGAAAATCTGAGACTCATCCTGGGTACCTTCGGAACTACCTCTCCATCTCAGATTGGAAAAATCAGGACTCTAATACTCCATCAAAATAATGTGTCTTCCTACTAATGGAGCCCATAACTGTATCCTCTATTCAAAATATATAATCCCTTTGTAATCCAAAAGAAAAGGCAATAAAACCTTTTGGCCTTTGCATGAAAACTATACTAAAACAAGCAGAACTCCCACTCATCATTCCATACAACTTTCTTGTTTTCTTAAACAACCAATGGTAATACTTGACCTAACATAACTCACTAAAAGGAACATTCACCCCTTGACATATCAAGAGAAACGTTTCAACATCCACAAATGGTACCCCCAACTACTCCCGATATCTTTAAAGATGCCACCAAATATGGCAATTGAATTGGATGTAGTGCAGTTTACAAAAATGAAATTGCCAAGAAATGCCTCCCAAAAGAAGCTTCTATCTACACTGCTGATACCTGTACTATAAACCTTGCTCTTAATATTACCTCGACAAGCAACTCGAAAAGATTCATCATCCATTCCAACTCCTTTTCCATACTCTCATCTATCAAAAACAAAAAAGTAGATAATCCTCTCATCACTAATCTTCTGAACTCCATAACTCTCACCAAAAATGTAGTATTCTGATGGATCTCAAGCCATATAAGAATGCAGGTAAGCCACAAAGCTGACCCACTAGTCAAATCTGCTCTAAAGTCCTATAGACTGATATGAAACCTCAAATCAGGCAAATCCTGACCAAGAAATAGCAACTGCTGTAGGTGGAAAATCCCAATAACAAGCTTTATCAAATGCAGACTCTCATAAAAGAGAGGAAACCAGACCCTAGTAAAACTAGAAAAGACCACTCTAAACCGACTATTCATGGGTTACTTGACAGTGGCCTATGCACTCCCTGCATAATAATCATCTCTTGCTACAGTCCCACCAATTTCAATGATGAAAGAGACTTCATCATCTTCTATAATGATTATTTTCCTTTGTTCAATACATTCCCAAACAGAACTGAAGTGAAGACAAAACACAATAGAAAAATGGATGGAAGGCCCGCATCCTCTTCTTTTGCCAAGAAAGGTGGCCTTAGAATGACTAAGAACTAGAGGCAAAAGTTTATCATGCCTTAATTTTCAATCATATCCAACCTTTTGAGAAAATTCTTTGCAAAAATTACACATATGTACGCGTATGTATATGATAGAAAAAATGATGGACAATTAACGATATCTTATTTATAGAGGTACAAGCTGGATATAAATGCATGAGGATTTGTCTGGAGTACCTCAGTGCCCTCGTAGTCCAACCTGCCTCTACCAAGCATGCAACTTCTGTCTAAAAACGAAGTGACCTTGTCCCTTAAGAATATCTTCTGTCCAAGGGACAACTTCAACTTTTAATTAGGCTGATTAGCCTAACAGTATATATACCTTTTAAAGCATTATTAATTTCAAAACAGAATTTATTTTTTTGACTTTATTTTTAATGGACTTAATGTGCATTTTGTTGAAATTTTCAGCTTGGTGGCAAGACAGAGACATTATCAAATGCTTCAAATATGGCTACAATTTCAAAGTTATTTGCTTCTTCTAAATACAATTTTTCTGTGTCAACTTGTAATAAAGCTGGATGTTCAAAGAAATTGCTTTATATTACTGCATCAACTTTGGAAATAAGTAAGTGAGATTTTTTAAAGGTGTTTAATGTTTTGCACAGAAATAACCTCTCTTTATGTGTATATATATATATATATATATATATATATAATTTTAAAAATCTTTTCTTTCTCTGTTTATTTTATATGCCTTTCTTTTAGGATTGAATATAAAATGATTAAAATAATAAATGTATAATATTCCCCAAAACCAACATAACCAAGAAATTCAAAAGAAATATTCTAACAGACACCAGAAAAAATAACTTCAAGTTTATTCCATATTAAGCAAAACTTCTTCAAATATTTTTAATCAAACTTTTATGGATGTACCTGAGCAGAAGATTTGTATATCTAAAAAAAAAGGAAAAAGAAAACATACTGTGTGGAATCATAAAAAATAATGATGAACTTTCCTTATAGTCAATGATATTACTTTTCTAAATAGAAAAAAAAATTGTTTACTTTGATATAATTATTTCTTTTCTTTTTTTTATTTCAGTCAGGGAAGATATAATAATTATTAGTATTGTTGTCATCATCATTGTATTGGGTGTCTTCATACGTGTGATTGTAAAGTTGTAAGTATATTGTATATATATATATATATATATGTGTATCGAATATATTCATACGTATAAAAGATGTCAGAAATGTAAGGTAGAGTTTTAAGCATAAATCAACTGGAATTAAGACAGTGTGAAAGTCGTTAACGTAAAACAACTGGGGGTCTGTAATACTTCTTGTAACAGTCAGAACAGCCTTAATATTGAGTGCATTCATATATAATGTCACAATAAAAATGATTGCCAACATAAAAGTATTTATAAACATTGAAGTGTGAGATATAATAAAATATTTGCATATCAGGAATAAAAATCCAATGGAAACAGGTATTTATGTGATCTGATGTATATTCATTGAGAAGTGTGTAAATTTGTGTACATATTTAGTCAACCCCCTCCACCGTGGGCAGAATCTGACATTTGAAGTTAGAGTTTTCCTTCTCCTAGACTGGTCGCTGTATCAACTCTAAAGAACCCAGTCTACCCTAACTCATATAAAGCTTTCTTATTAACAACTTTGCACACATTGAATCAAAGTTTCAATGTGTGCAGCTGTTGTTCAAACTTTGTGATATGGCACTGGAACTTGATCCACCAAAGTCAGTGATTCATGAAATGGTCAAGAGTCTCTCAAATAACATTTATCCAGAAAGCAATTCAATACAGATGATGCATACTGTTGTTGTTGTTGTAAAGTGGCTACAGTCAAAAAGGATTCTTATATAGTCATGCACTGATGGATGTAGTGAATCTATCTCTATAGTGACTACATGAAAAAGTGGCATAGTAGTGTTGGTAACATACACACACGGTTTCATTTGTATAGCAATAAACATGTTAGATTAATAAATATTTATACTTTTCTTTTAGACGTCATTTGTATATATATTGTAGATATTCGACGTCCCTTGTGTGTGTGTGTGTGTGTGTGTGTATGTGTGTGTGTGTGATGTATAGAAAAAAATTAATATTTTTTTTTACAGATTATACGTAAGAAATTGTTGACGGTGTTCTATGCAGAGCAATATCACAATATTTTCAACTATCAAGTCCCAATAAAAATTTCTAACTGACATTGCTGAGCGAGACGAGGGTTTGAAAAATTTTAAATTGTGCTTAAAGGAAAAATATCCAAAGTTTTACATATGTGTGTGTGTCTTTTGTTAAATAAAAGATCAAAGTTGGTAGCTAAATGTCACTATGAAAGTAAATATTTACTTTGTAATTTGGCATCAGATTGAACCACATGACTTAGTATGTCGATCCTTGAATAGTCATGGGACTCAAATATTAAGTACATATTTTAGTTTCTTAAAATTACAGACAGAAAAAAAAAACCCTAAACTTTATTCCGAATAAAAAATCTGATAGTAAATCAATTAATTAGTCTTGTTTTCCATAGATTATATGCAAGAAATTGATTTATAGACTAAAAATAAATGATGGGACTACAAGGAACGTATTTTAATCATTTCAATGATTTTAATTTTCTCATATTCTCGAAGATGGAGCTTCTTAAAGTCGTCCATATAAACTCCTGGGGGTAAATAAAAGCATAAGGATTGATAGAAGTATGGCCTGGTTGGTTGGGTTTTGGAGTGTTACAACATACAATGAGAAAAAGCTTCATTTAACACAAGACAAACAAGGAACATCTAATAATTAAACAATTTTTATAAAACAAAAACGTCAACTTGGATTTGAATGTTCAAAAGTTCTCCCTTGTGAGTAGTAAATTTTCAAAGTGGTGGAAAGTCAGATATCAAGAAACAGGGTAAAGGAGAAGAATGTTTTTAAAGAGTACTTATTCCTTTTTTCTTTTCTTTTCTTTTCTGGTCAGGTAGTGGAACTAGCAGAGAGGTAGTTTCGGCTCTTAACTCAAGGGCGGACGTCACTTCTCTCCTGGTTATCGCGTCTTCGTTCTTTCTTGTGTCTCCTTTTGTTCTCACTGATTTGGTTCACAGAAAACCTGGGTATTTATCTCTCTCCACCGGCTCCAAATTCGCTACTCCAAAATCCTTCTAATTTTGGCACGACCGCTTCCCATTGGCTACTTTACTTTTTATTATTTTTCTTTTTTCTGATTTTTAACCGGATGGATGCGTGGAGCCTTATGCGTGGCGACGCGTTTATACATTTTGTATCTGGCAGCCGACGAGTCAATATCCAGTTGGGAGTTTTACTGTTAATTCCTAAATCCCCACAGAAGTGCGTAAATTTAGTAGTTTATTGGAAAACAAAAATCATGGGTTTTGCTCTGTGAATTATTAACTTAGTATATATATATATATATATAAATTTGTATGATGAGACATTATACTTTTTTTTTTTCATTTTTATCCTAAAAGTCTATGGATCCTAAAAAAAAGCAAATATCTATGTGTGTTACTTAACTGATATAACTATTGTTTATTCCAAAAATTCACACATCAGTTTAAGAACATGGCAGTAAACAGAAGCTCAATATGGAAAATTATGTAGAACAAATATTAATTGAAAACATCACTTCATCTGCTTCTTGATGTGTGTGTGTGTGTGTGTGTGTGTTTTGAAGAGTATATATTTAGGCAGCAAGTTATTATTCAAGACAATGGAACACTGTTTATTATTTTTAATTCTATTTTTTCAAGACTCCTTGTTATTTTTCTAGTGTCAGTAAAAGAATTGTCCCATATCTTCTACCCAAGCACTTTCGACCATACTTTTGGTCGTCATCAGGGGTAGTGTAGTTTTAAGTTGACTGTTGAGTTTTTACTGTTTTAATAATTTGTAGCATTTTGTTTTGAAGATGTCAGTTGGAATGTTTTCAGCATTTTCTTTTAAAATGTTCAGTTGGAAAAACGTTTACTAATAGAGTTAGTGATTTTTAATGATTAAGAATATTTAATATGTTGGTGTCTGTGTTAAATGCTATTTTATTTGTTTATTTTATTTTATTTTTAATGCATATTGCTTCTAGGATTTGTAATCGTTTTTTATTATTGTTTTTATATATAATTATTTTATTATCTGTGAGAATCTTCCTTACATCAAAAGATGTAAATTGGTTAATACTATTGTTGTGTTTTATAATTAAATGTTGTTTTTATGACGTTATTTTCAAAAAGAGGATAAGTAAGACGACGAGATAATGTTGTGGTTGTATCGTCAATGTAAGGATTATTTTTGTTTTTCGAGAGGCACTCTAGAAATGGACATATAAATCTATAAACTACATTGGTTTAGATTAGGTGTATTTTAGCAGAATTGGTGTTATTCTTAACGATAAGGTTTGATGTTTTAAATTTAGTGAAGTAGATGATAAGTTTGATTTGTTTTTCGATAGGGTTAATGTGTCTTTTTATGATTTTGGTTATTGCTTGCCCATCTAATTTGTAATTATTGTGCATTTGATTTCTGTAATATAAATTAATTCTGTTACTGTTGTTTTTGTTGGTAGTGTTATTATTTTGGTTAATGTTTTGAAAATATTGTTGTATTTGTTGATCAACTCGTATATTAGGGAAAATTGTTATTTACAAGGGTTTGTTTTATGTTGGTAAGTTCTTTGTAAAATAGATGAGGCGATGTAAAATGCTCTATGAATTAAATTTTTTAATAATTGCTATTTTATACAATTATGGACATTCACTGTGGTAGTTAAGTGGGGTGGAATTGTCGTTGGTAGGCCTTTTATATGGAGATGTAGTGAATTTGTTATTATTAATGGAGTCTGTAAGTACATCAAGGAAAGGGATTTTTTTTTATTAATGTTTAGTATGGAGTTTTTTTTTCTAGAGTTTGTTTAAGTTTATTAATTTTCTCATTGGAGTGAGTTGCGAGGAAAATGTTGTCTACCTAGTGAACATATATCTTGGGTTTAGTTACTATTGTTTTAAATATTTTGTTTTTGACATGAGACATGTAGAATTTGGAGATGGTAGGACCAACAGTCAACTCAACACTACACCTGATGATGACCAAAAGTATGGTCATAAGCGCTTGGGCAGAAGATATGGAACAATTCCTTTACCATCTGGATCCCAACACAAGAAAAATAACAAGGACTCTTGAAAAAATAAAATTAAAAATAATAAACAATGTTCCCTCATCTTTAACAAAATTTGCTTGAATAAAATGAATATATATAAACTATACTTATTTTATTTTTATTCCTGAAGGTGTAGATACCATAAAAAAGCGAATATTATGGTTGAATATCCTGAAATGGTAAGTTTTCAATTTCTTTCATCATTTGAAATTATTCAATCACAATCCTTTTTGATGCCAAAATATATCTGACCTAGCTTAAGAAAAGTGGCAAGAGAGAGAGTCAGGGATATCCGTGCTAGTGGCACGACATGATGATGATGATAAACTTAAGAAATATTAATTGATAAATGTTTGTTTTTCTACATTATC
The DNA here is from genome assembly GCA_963585895.1 of Sepioteuthis lessoniana. Taxonomy (NCBI): domain Eukaryota; kingdom Metazoa; phylum Mollusca; class Cephalopoda; order Myopsida; family Loliginidae; genus Sepioteuthis; species Sepioteuthis lessoniana. The sequence continues at coordinate 1,751,126 of OY757917.1, forward strand.
ATCATAGTCATCATTTCAAGTCCGTGAAAAAAAACATTTTCTAAAACCATTTTTTGCTTTTATAAGTTTTACAGGAATTTTTTTTCCCAAGAGATAAAATGCAATTCTGATCCAACATCTTTCTGTCTTTTATTTTTAAGTAGTTAGAAAATTTCTTATACATAGAAAATAATGAAAACTGTTTGCGAACAATTTGAAAAGAAATCAACTATACAAAACTTTAATAGAAAGATACGACTGGTGTGCCAAACATAGAACAGCCACTATACATTTATAGTCGTTTAGAAATTTAATATCAGTATTGAAAAATTGTTGGATTTATTTTAGTTTGATGGTATATCAAATGTTGTAGGTTATTTAATGCCAAATCCTTTTTCTACAAAGATATCAAATATACGATTTGTCAATATTTTGTTGATAACATTTTTAAACGAGCTTAAGCCTATTCGTTTGTACACAAACGGTTTTCAAGTATTCCTATGTATCACTAACAATTCAATTAAATATCAGTCATTTGTTTACCCACAGTTAAATGATCAAATAGTTCTACTTCAAACAATTCAATTGAGCAAAAGTTATTTGTTTGCACTCAGTTTAAATGTCAACCCCTTCTTCAGGTGATGCCACTCCAGGTCAGAGTGGATCTGGAAGCAATGCCAATGAATGGGTAATCCACATTCCCTAAATTTCCAAAGTTGGAGCCTTGCCATCAGATAGTTAATGTCATATCTATGTCACTTGTTGGGTGGGGATCTTACCTGTCTGCAGAGATGCAGTCGGTGTATTCTACAACCCCGGCCACCTGGGCTAATATTAAAAAAAGGATTTAAATTGAAATAATATCAATCTCTTACTTGTTAGCCTTATTTTTTTGGTGTCCTCTCTCTCTGTTGGTCTTATTCTATCTTCATCTCAAATTATTTGACTTTTTTTCCACTGTTTTTTGGGGGGAATTACTACTTCTATGGACCCCCACATATGGCCAAGCAAAAGCAGGACGACCGGCTAGAAGATACATACAGCAGCTATGTGAGGATACAGGATGCAGCCCTGAAGACTTGCCAGAGGTGATGAACGATAGGGAAAAGTGGCAAGAGAGGTTCAGGGATATCCGTACTAGTGGCACGACATGATAGATAGAGATGACGATCAGCACGCTTTAGAAGTTTATGTCAGTTCCACTGATGTCAACTTGTGTCTTTTTTTCTGGTTCATGTGACAAATAGAAGACTCACTTTTCATAGTAATCATTATTATTATGATAAAACTACTTGCGCCAGTTCCAATGATGTCAACTTGTGTCTTTTTTTCTGGTTCATATTAATGATTATTATTATTATAAACTATTTTTAAGGATTGTCCAACATGTTAACATTTCTGAAAAATCTGAATTTTGGATCGAATCTAATTCAATAGTCATTGTATCACTGCTTTCATTATTCAATATGATATTTCAAACTGCATCCCCAAAGAGGGTTAAGACCCACTCAATAATTGTCCTAAGATGGTGAGGTTTCAGCTCTGAAGCTCTCAAGACTATGGACTACTCCTTCATTGCCTTTACTCCCAGATCCACTCTGACCCGGAGTGGTAGCACCTGATAGGGTCCTATCTATGGATTAAATAGAACTGTTGACATTTAAACTGTATACCTATGTAAAAGTTTGATCATTTAACTGTGTGTAAGCAAATGACTGATGGTTTATTGAATTGTTTGTAGTACATAACAATACGAGTCTCATTGGGTGCCCCTTTCATATGGCCTTGTGCCACATCTAAGCAAAAAAAAAAAAAAGCTTAGTAAATTTCCATAACAATACTTGGAAGTATTTAACTGTATGCAAAAGAATGATTAATAGTAAATAGAATTATTTATATCAGATAACAATATGTGCTATCTGTGCAAAAGAAATGACCTCAGGTTTGTTTTAAAATGTTATCAACCAAATGTTTTAACAAATCATCTATATTTATTTGGAACCATTTAACTGTGGGTAAATGATCAGCTAGAACTTATCTACAACAGCTCTGTATGGACACAGGTTGTAGCCTGTTAGACCTGTCGGAAGCGATGGATGATACAGACAGATGGTGGAAGAGAGTTACGGAAATCCGTGCGATCGGCACAACAAGATGATGAATAATACTTGAAACCATTTAACTGTGTGCAAATAAAAAATGAGCTCAGGCTTGTTTTAATATGTTATCAACAAAATGTTTTAACAAATTATATATATTCAATATATATGTATAAAGAGGATTTGCCATTAAATAACCTACAATGTTTATAAAATCAAACCAACCATTGGTATAAAAAAAACTGCCTGTACAAATCACTTATATCTAATGTTTTTTTTTTCTTCCTTTAGAAAAAACATGAAGACACTTGCCATGTCTACGAAACCATTGATTCAGATTTGCAAAGTTGGTTAATTGATGATTCATGTGTGGATTCTAGAATGACAAACAAAGAACAACAAACTCTAATTCTTGATGACAACAGTACAAAAAATTCAATAGAATCAGTGGAAATCGCTGACTTAAATCAAGACTTATCAACAAATGAATGTAATTTGAAAACGCTCTACAATTCAAAAGTTCATTTTGGTTCCAATGATATAAATACACGTACAGAAGTGAAACTGGCTGAATCGGATTTTTCTAATGACCATGGAAACAAATGCAGTGCTTCTTTGTCTAAATTGACCGCAGATAATTTGGATTCTGATGGCTATATCAAAGATAACTCAGATAATTCAAACAATGCCAAGTCAGATTTTAATCACTCTAGACACAATCACATGGTTTCATCTCAACTAAATAAGGATTATCTGAAAACAAAAGTTGACTTACATCATAAGATAGACACATCCAATTTGAACCAGGTAAATTTTGATTCTAATGGCTATCTTCAGGATTATACAAACTCATCGGATTTGAGCCAGGCAAATATAGATTCTAATGAACATGTTCAGGATATTGTGAAACCTAATTTGAGCCAAGTGAATACAGATTCTAATGGTTATCTTCAGAATTTTACAAACTCATCGGATTTGAGCGAGGCAAATACAGATTCTAATGGACATGTTAAAAATATTGGGAAACCATCTGAAATGAGTCAAGTTAATTCTGGTTTTAATGATTATGTTCATAATATTATGGACTCCTCTGATTTGAGCCAAGATAATTCTGATTCAAACTATGTTTCTAATATCACAAACTCATCCGAATCAAGCCAGGTTAATTCCGATTCTAATGACTATCCCAAGAATATTATGAACTCCTCTGATTTGAGCCAAGATAATTCTGATTCAGACTATGTTTCTAATATCACAAACTCATCCGAATCAAGCCAGACTAATTCCGATTCTAATGACTATCCCAAGAATATTATGAACTCCTCTGATTTGAGCCAGGTAAATACAGATTCTAATGGCTATCTTCAGAATTTTACAAACTTCTCTGATTTGAGCCTGGTAAATACAGACTCTAATAGACATGTTAAAAATATTGTGAAATGCTCTGAATTGAGCCAAGCTACTTCTGATTCAGGCTATGTTCCTAATATTATAAACACATCCGAATCAAGCCAGGCTAATTCCAATTCTAATGGCTATCTCAAAAATATTATAAACTCATCTGATTTGATCCAAGAAAATACAAATTCTAATGGACATGTTCAAGATATTGCGAAGTCCTCTGAATTGAGCCAGGATAAGTTTGATTCTAATGGTTATGTTCATAATATTAAGAACTTGTCTGAATTGAACCACCACTTTACTCTTTACTCATATCCAAAAAACAAAGAAGTTTCAGAATGTTAACGGTGATTGACAGTTTTCTTTGTCTTATGACAGCAAAGAGTTATAAGAAGCTGAGTCAATAGTTCTTAAAGTAAGCTGATCTGGGAGAGCTTATCTAGTTGGATTTTCTTTTATTTTGATAAACTAGAACCGTTCATGACACCAAGTGTCAAATTTTAGTCACCTTTACAAACAGAAGGCAGAGAACTAACTAGTTTCTTCAGGAAATAAGAGAAAATTAGTTGCCAAAAAGGTTCCATTTATTCATCTACCATCTGGTTATTAGCAGTCTAAGAATTAGGATCTTTAAAAATTCAAACACATTGGCAAATGTATTTCTAATATAAGGTTTCTATATATTCACAAGCTTTTTAGATATTTTTGGTGTTTTCAAGTGAACACATAAGTTGTGCAAATTCTAAATGATTGATGAGTTTTTTTTTCCCTTTTCACTCCTCCAGCTAATTTCTCTTCATCTCCTCTCGCTGTTTTCCTCTGACCTTCACTATATACTTTCCTTCTGTTGACCCTGACCTGTAGGTCAAACTCTTGTATTATGTCCTCTGAGGATCTTTGCTGCTCCCTTAGTCCATATCCCACTCTTGTTCATGATTACAGATTCAACCTATGTCAATACTGGTACCGAGCCCATCTTCACTTGTGTTCCTCAGCTCCCACTTCAACGCCAAGTTGATGTCTTTCATCAATGCCTCCAATCCTGCTACATTTATATGGTTGGCATCAGTCTTCTTCCTCAACCAAGCAGCACCCTCTGCCCTAACACCTCCCACCTCTAATACAACATCGATTGCTATGCTACTTGCATTGTACCAAACAAACGGTACATGCCACTTTTCTCTAACCGGGTCCTCTTTCTTCACCTCCTCGATAATATCTTTCAACATCTTGAGTATTCCATCACTCACTCAGTCAGTCATCCCATCTATCTTCTCTGTGTTGTTTCTTCAGATAACTGCATGCAATCCTCAACCATGCAGCTACAGGGTAGTGACCAACAAGTTTCTCACAGGTTGAGAATAATTCCCACTTATTCAGCTCATCCACGACAGGTGGAATCTGATTACCCCTCTGGAACACCAACTCTTCAGTTTCTATATTTTTCTGCAGTTTGAGCCCGAGTGTTGCCCAACTGTCGAATGAAGGCTTTGTCATTAGTCTTTAAAAGTGGTACCTTACCTCTTTTGCTTGCACAACCAACTCATCCAACAGGATGATATCAGTATAGGAATTTTGAGGCCTTCTCTATTGTCTCTTCTTGCTTCAGTAGTCTATGGATCACTGCTGCCATGATATTTGGTGTAACGTTCAACGCAAAACCCAATCTAGGAAGGCAATAGGTGGTCCCTTTATACTTCACAAGTTGGTACAGCCACAGCTTCTCAGCTACGTACATGTAATTGCAGGTATGCTGACTTCAAATCTATAATTGTATTAACACCCTTTATTAGTCTCCAATTTTGCATGTTTTCGGAACATATGTCAATATTATTGTTTCCTATGTAGCATGCAACATATGTATTTAGTTCCCTAAAGTCCAGTGCTGATCTGACTGTTTTGTTGGCTGCGTTACCGCCATCAGTAGCAATATTCCACTTTTCCCTCCTTCTGCTGTTTTCCTCTGGCCTTCTCTGTCTACCTTCTTTCTGCTTCTGCCTGCTTTCCTTTCTCATCCTGCACTTTTACAATTCTCGTCCTTTTCCTTCATCATTCACCAATTCCTTCAACTGGAATGGCCAGCGGCTGTCTTTTTATCCTTACCCACAATGCATTGTATTCTCCTTTAATTAAGCCACCACTCTTTGCCTCTGGCTTTCTTATGAATTCTAGCATGCCAACAAGTATTGTTTGACCATGCTCACAGTTCTAATATGTCAGTAAGTACTTTTTTGACCACTGTTGGTTTTAGGAGATCTTCATATTTGTTGAGTGTAGGTTAATTGAATAAGAAATTTAATGTTAAATGCTTCTTTGAATAGAAGAGTGTCTACAAAGCATTCAAACCCTCTGAGGCTAACTACTGTAACTGTGATTCCGATATCTCAGACCATACAACCAAGGGTCTTTCCCAGAAAGGATGACGTTTCATTTGAATTGCGGTCAGTGTTGTTAGACATAAAAGCATTATTGGTTTCAGAAGTAAAGTCATCAATTGATTTTCTTTGAAGATGTAGAAGCAATCTCTTAGCCAATGCATGAGGGAATCACAAACAGCACATTTGTTTGGTATTCCATAAGGACCAAGACTATTATAGTTCTTGTAATACCTTCTTTTAGAAAAATTTCTAGTCTTTCCACCTTGTTTTCTTCCTGCTCTCTTGCCTGTATATCCTCAATCATGTTGGTAAATGTTATGGAACTTGTTATTATCAGAATTGTCTTTCTTTATATGACTCAGTAAATGCTATATCAGATTCAGGTTTGATACAAACTTTCATAGATTCCTCTATTGACAGTGTAGATTTCACCTGCTAAAATAAACCTTTTATTTTCTTCTGTTAGTTCAGCACTCATTACAGTTTGAAGGCTAATACAGGACCAGAATTCAATTTGGTAGTCAGCCACATTGATCCCAGGCACCCTCAAGTATTTTTCAAACTTTTCACATGCTACAAGGTTGCTGCCTACTTTGAACAATTTATCAAGTTTGATTTACAATTTTGTAATGCCATCTTTGTAATTTAAGTTGTCTGTATCAATCTCCAAGATGGCCTTCCTGGTTTTACCAGTTAGGTTCAATAATACCATAGAGGCTCTCTTAGCTTCTGTGACTGTCTCATAAATTTTCATCGCTTTTTTGCCAGGACTCATTTGTTTAGTTCAAGCCTCGGTTGAGATCAAATATTGCTTGTAGCCATTTTGCAAACTCAAGCTCTGCCACTAGTCGTCTAAATTCTCGTAAAAATTTAGCTGCCATAAGGTGCCACTCAGTAGAAGATAATAGCGAGATTCAAAAGGCTTGTAAAATTCAATGGCTAACATAAACCTGGTTTATTTAAGATAGAAATCTTTGGAATGATCCATTTCTAATGGCCCATGCCATTCTCCAAATAGACACTTTAACATTCATCATTTGACAATATTTATACAACTAATTAAATTTGACTATTTGACTATCAGAGCCCCCCCCTCCTACAAATATATTTTCTGAAAGATAACAAATGGTATCAGTTTCAAAAGAAATTATGAAAAACTATCATTTATATTTTTCTCACTCAAATCTTCAACTAACCAATTGAAATACCTTTACATTACTCAGCAATTTTCATGAAATCACATCAGTCAAAATATATAAGTCAATTTGGGTACAATTTTGACATATCTATGACGAAAATTTCACATCAAGATGTGAGAACTGAAAATACATAAATTTGGCTGCTATTTTAACATCGCATATTCCTGATCACCCCCCCCCCCAAAAAAAAAGATAATCAGCATACATACGCAGACATTTAAATTTTCCAAAAGATAAAAGTATTTGTTATAAAAAAATGCTATTATAAGTCTATCCTGAGTTGAAGAGGAATACATAGAATGGCTTCTTATAATGTGGTCAGTAAATCCACATTCTCAACAGCTCTTTTTTACAACACATTTGGATGTTATGTGAATCATGTAGAGATCTGACTGTTCCAGTAAGAGATGGTGGATATCCTCCATTTGCTTCTTACCACAACTTTTCCTGGACATTTCCTAATATCCCTATTGTTAAGCCTCCAACCCTTTTTCAGAATACCAGCTGAAACTTTCTTCTCTATTCATCTTTATCAATTCACAGCTGTGTTGGAGGGTGCCATTAAGTATATATCTCCCTGGTATCAGCAATTGTCTGATTAATTGGAAATTCCATGGCAATTCTTTGATGACAGGACCAATCCTCCAGCTTCACCAAGTTTACTTATGCAAATTTTGAGTTTCAAATCCTTTATGAAATCTTAGATATCCACTCATAAGAATATAATCAATTATCATACCAGGTGCTGTGCAAATCATTTTCGGCTGCATCAGGGTCAGTCACATCTTCTCTAACAAGATATAAAAGAGACAACGAATGTGCAGCATACAAGCTGGGATTCAACTGTAACACATCTGTTGAGGGTTTCAGTGGAACAATGCCATATTGAAAAATGTGGTCATCATCTACAGCTTCCTTTGATTTAAATACAGGTATTGTTCCACCCTAATTATTACCATCCTTTGAGTTCATCTTGAGACTTCCCCCTTTTCATTTCGTCTCTGAAACAACTCTTAGCTTGGACAATACATTATTGCCAAAAAGATTTACATAATCCAATGATCTACCCTTACCATTCATTCCAGATGGATCATTCATAGTTGACTGGTTGATGTTTAATGGCTTATTAAACTTGTTTGTATTCAGGAATTCTATATTGTCGATGGCCAGAAAGTCTTTAACTTTGATAGATCTCTTCCTTACTTGATACTAAAAGAACAAAGACTATTCTTGCTTGTTCATCTTTCTTTGTGTAAATAACCATATCAACTTTTACACACATAGCATTGGCTTTTCGCATTCTCTCTCTACAATTATGAGGAAAAGCTACTCCCACCTCCAAAAACAAGTTTATTGATTCATAAATCAAAATTGTTATATCAATGAATTTCTCCAACATTAAAATGAATGCTTATGTAATGATCCTTTTCTGTTTTTGACATCACTGAAAGATTGTAGGACTTTATGAATGATGTTGTAAACCATTAATTTAGAGAAGTGTCCATATCATCAGAATGTATTGAACCAGAATTATCAAAATGTACACTTAAAACAATCATCAGGTCAATACTTAAAACATACCATTTTTCTTTTTTAACAGCCTGAAAGTTTTTCCAATCATTCATATTGATGATTATACAAAGTCTTTTTTCAATTGGCATCTTGCTAAATAAAGCAGCATGATAATTCTTGCCTGTCAATGTTTTTTTTTTTTTTTTTTTATTTAAGTGCTATTTCAACAGCATCTCCAAATGTGAACTACTTGCGACATGAACATTTGAAAAGTAAAATATTTGTGTCTATTAACTGAAATGATCAATTCACAAATTAGAAAATGCAATTATGTAAACATATTTGCTTTCACTGAAAACAATGTCATTTTTTGTATAGAAAATATTTTTACATTAAACATTATATTTCCAGCTAAAAACTAATAGGAATTGACATCCTGTTTGTAAAATGTACACAACTAATGATGATGATAATAATATGAAAATAATTTACAGATCAAAATATAAAATTATACTCAATAAATTAAAATGTTATATTTCATTTGTTGTACAACATGCATATATATTTTTAGAAAACTGAAAATCAAAATAAGTTTTTGAGTTTGGGGCAAGTTTGCTTTTAGGCCCAAAATGCCCAAACATGGAAAACTCACTTTAAACACCTTAATTTTTTTATTTTATTTTATTAGAAGCTCCTGATAAATGCACTACTAATGAATATTCAACAGACCTTCAAATTTGTTTTAAACTGTAATTATGCCAGAGTTTTGGACCCAAAATGCCCTAATATGGAAAACTCATCCCATGCTCTTGAATTTTAAGAATTTTAGTAAGTGCCTTATCAATACACTTTCAATGAGCCCTTAACCACTATCTCATCACATATTCAAAAGATATGCCCAAATTTCCAAATATTGGCATTCTGGGCCCACTGCACATATGTAGCGTGTGTGTGTGTGTGTGTGTGTACACATGCATATAGCAGTATCAGAAGGATAGCTAAAACAAGTTATAAAGTTTGGCAGATTTTAATAGAAAATAAAATAGAAGAAATATTTCTTAATGGGGATGAAAGTGTTAGTCGTTTAATGTCCATCATAAACTCAGGTTTTCAGTGCTAAACACAATCAGGTCAGTAGACAAAGGCACCAGTTTTAAAAGTACTTAAATTTTGAGAGGTCCACACAAGAGATGTAGGAGTTCTTTTCCTGAAAGCAAAAGCCCCACATATTTGAGGAAGCAATCAGAACATAGCTGTTTATTATCCCATGTTAACCATTGATAGAACGGGATAAGAAACTTTGCCTGCCATGATGTTTTGTATGCTCCCCACAACTAAATGAACCAGAAAAAAAATTGTCGTCAATAAAGAGACAGCCATATATAGGTATTTTCAGGCTTTTTTTCAAAAATCTTGCAGAGCTGACTAGTGGCTTGTATGGTTTTGACCAAAATCGGTGACTGATTAATCTTGCCTTAAAAGAATCGACACCACGTGAGGTTGGGTTGTTTAGCAAGTGAAACTGTGCAGACCCCAGCTGAAAATAGACACATGCACATCAAGGAAATAAGAAAAACAAGTCACATTAATTGCACATGGAGAATGCCTTATTTTATTGAATGTGGTAATCAGCCCTAGAATAGGGACCATCCGGCAGGAGGCAAGTGACTATAGTCAGTGTCATTAAAAGCCAAAGGGTTGGGGCAGGCAAACAGATAGGCGGGGCAGGCAGATAATTGAGACAGTTATTAAAAAAAAAAAAAAAAAAAAAAAAAAAAAAAAGCCCCCTCATCTTTGTCAATTGCAATGTGTGTGTGTGTGTGTGTGTGATAGCTTTTTTAAAAAAATTTTTTAAAATATTTTGTAATGTTTAAAAACCAAATACATAGAACTAGATGAAGCATCATTTTGGCCACAAACATTTTAGGGTTATTCAAGGTTTTAATTTGTCAACCAGCCTTGCACACCAGTTTGCCTGTGAATGTGTACTTTGCATAAAACTTTTGTAGGATTTTGTTTGCTCAATTTCTTATGTTAGAGGAAATTAAATTAGTAATTAATAATGAACAGTTGCAAAGGTTAGCCAAAGGTGGATAAATATTGGCATTTTGTATTTTGCTTAGTTAATAATCTAAAAAATATGGAAGATAAATCAATTTTAAAATAAGTTGTTTCAAGAGATTGAATGTGTGAATTGATATCTTTACAATATTTCATGATGGTTTTAAAAGATGAATTCATTTCAGATTATCATTTTATAACAAAAGGTAAATTGGCAACTATTAAGGCTAACTTTCTTAAAACCTGATACATCTGAGCTGGATTATATTGTAACATTATTTTTGAGTTTCCCCACTTATTTATTTGAATATTCTTTGAATGAATTTAATCACTTCCCTATTTCCGTCTTTAGTTATCAAAATAAATTATATAGCTAAAATCCTCAGTCATGTCTATCTACAACCCAGCTAGATTTTTATTAGAAAAATACACTTAAAATGCTTGTTGGGAATAAAGAACTTTTCATGGATCAAACTGAATGATAAATTGGTGAAATCTGTGTCTGAGCTAAACTTTATATTTAGTCATGTGAATTCTTCATATAACCAAGAAATGATAATTAGAATCCTTTACTCTTTCCTAAATAGAAGCATCAATATCATCATGAACCACAATTAACTATGACATGCTAATTAGAATCCTTTACTTCTTTATGAATAAAAATATTAATATTATCAGGATAAACCAAAAGAGAAATTATCATTAAAAGATGGCCTTATGTGTGTATTGTAAAATTCATTTTTGATCTTTTCCTACACACACACACACACACACACACCCTTTCTTTGTGGAGCTGACCTGTGGGTTGTGTGGTTCCAACTACACCTGGCAACCAGGAGACCTCCTTTTGAAAACAATGTGGGGAGAGAGATGTTGGCCACATATTAACATTTTATTTTCCCCTACATTCTTTCAATGACAACCTTACCATTCAGTGTATAGTTACCATTCACAGCAGAACATGTGAATGGAAACTATACCCTTATAGCTTGTTCAGTAAACACTGGCTGGCTGAACAAGATTGCTATATTGAATGTTAAAATTTAGTCTAAAAAGTTTTCATTTTAAAATTTTTAGAATTTTTTTCTCAAAAGATGAATTCATAATTCTGAGGTTTTATAAAGCATAAATTTGTTAAGTGAAGTATAGCTGTGCTAGCATTATCTCCAACTCCAAATAAAACATCCAGTTCTTCTTGACTGCTTCTTTATCATTAATCACAAAAGGAAGCAACATTTTGCTTGGTTTACAATCTAAATGAATCTAGTTGGTTGGAGGAGAGGAAGCCATGACAATATATAAATTTCAGACAGTTTTTGCTGAAAATATGAAAATATTTTCCAAATTAATTTTATAAGTGAAGACAACCGATTTAGTTTTCAAATCATTTTGAGATGAGATAAGAACTGTTGTCAATTTAAGATGTCCATGTAAATTTATTATCATTGAGCAGCAATCATTTCTAAAATAGATGATTAATTAATCACAATACCTTAAAAAGAACCTGTTAATAAATTATTTTTATATGCAATGTGTTTAAAGATTTGTTTGATAATTTTGGCTAATGTTGAAGCATTGATAAAAAATAAATGACTATAATAAATATTGGATTATTGAAAAATATGATGACACATATCAAACAGAACTCCTAACATTATGCATAGGAAATGGGGGAGGTAGGTAAAAGTGGAGAGAGAGAGAGAGGTGGGAAGAGGTAGATAATAGAAGAGAGAAAGAGAGAGTAATGGGTACAGCGGTAAGTGGTGAGAGAGAGAGAAAAGCAAAGAGAGAAGTAAGTGATAGAGGAGAAAGAGGCAACTAAGATGTTGATTTCTCATCAGCAATTTACTCAAAATGGTTTCCTAGCACAAAAATCTGATCATGAAAATTTGGCACCAATAATCATACCAAGTAAAACTGAATATCCTAACAAAATGGACGATTGAGACTTTAGATGTAATTCAAAACTGAAATATTAAAAATAAAGAGAACTAAAAAATAGTTTTCAGTTCTAAAAAGTAACCTCTATTCTGGTAACAAATGAAAACAAAATTTAATCGCAAACAAGGGTACCAATGGGAAATTTTAAATGCATTTTGAAATTTATAATTTTTACCTCTTTTTTGCATTTTGTCCTGCTATTGCTGTAATTATTTATTCATATCACAACTTCCACATTTCTAGACATTATCAAAACTTTACAACAAAGAACAGAAAAAAAAACTTTTTTTAGTACTTTCAAACTGACTAAAATTTTTTTTCATCTCTCAAATCCACTTTGAAGTTTTAATAATTAACAAACAATAAATCTAAAAGGTTATTTATTTGGTGATATGCAACAGAAAATTCAAACCCCAAAAACCAAAAAAAAAAAAAAAAAAAAAAAAGTCAAAAATGATAGAAATCCATTTAAAAATCAATTCTAATTGTAGATTTTAACTGCACGAATAAACCTAATTCCTAAATATTTGATATGCAATTTATTATTTACTACTAAATGTAAAATATTTTGATTATTTATTATTGACCAAACAAAAGGAGCTGAGTCAGTTATCTTAAAAAAAAAAAAAAAAAAATCAGATAAAAAGCAAAAAATCTGATAAAAATCAGATAAAAACAACTAACAAAAAAATATTAAAGTAGAAAAGCTTAAATTAAATCTAGGATTGTTTTATTGTCAACAAGTGGAGAAAGTGGAAATTCAAAACAATAAAAGATGATATCAAAAAGGTTTGAATTCTAATAAAATTAATCTTAAATAAATTAATTAATTAATAGAATTAAAACCTATATAATTTTTTTTTTACTATGTACAAATCAGTAAAGAAAAAATTAAATTAAAAAACAGAGACGTGCAAAGTTTGAGTGGACGGAAGATTTTTTTGTGTTAATTTGTTATAATGAATATCAAGTTTTTGATATGAAAAATCCTAAAAAGTTCATTTAAAAAATGAATTTGAAAAATATTCCATTTACTGAATATATCATTTTTAAATAGAAAAGATGTTATACTGGTTTTTTATTTCTAAATCTTTTGACTATTTAAAATTGAATTTCTAAGCAAGAATATATATATAATTTTTTAAAAAAGCTTATTTCTTTTAAATCTAATTATTTTAAGCAAAGGAAGACTTCATTGAAGTTGATTTTACTTCTAATATCCATTATTAATTTTTAAATGAAACATTAAATCAATCTATTTAAAAAAGCTTAAAAAATATACACATACACTCAACACACCATTATCCATTATCTAATTATAGGAATTCATTTTTTGTACATTTGTTCAGAAATCTGTAGAAGTTAAACACCAAAGAGCTAACTGTAAAAAATCAGATTCTACTTTCAAAATTAATATCAACTTCCAACCAAATGAAGAAAACTTAGTTTTGTTGTTCTAAAACTTGAAATTTTTAAAGATTTAAGAAAAGTATGTGTAAAGATTATGGTTAAACTTGATCCTTTCTGAAGATAGGCAAATTTGGAAAGTATAAAAACATATCATAAACATAAGTTTACTGGAAAATAAAATACTTAGTAAAAAAAAAAAAAATCTGTGTCTTTCTACATTTTCTATGAATGTAGTAAAATGCTGAGAAACCTTTTGTGAAAGACAAACTGAAGAAAGTGGAAAGAGGGAATGAATAGAGAGAGAGAGGGGGGAAGAAAGTAGAGAGGAGAAAAGAGAAGATAAGAAAAAGTATGTGGCAAGCAGCAAGAAACTTTTATGCAGTAAAAAGTGAACAGCAAACACAGGTAACACCAATCTGCACTGAAGCAAGTAAAGAACATCACGGAGCAGCCAAATAACCCTACCAGTTGAAGCCATCAGGCTACTTAGCAATGATAATGATTCCTAAGGTCACTGAATAGTAAGAAAAAATCCTAAGATCATAGAATTCACATCACTGGGTTCACTGATGGTAGGCAGGCAAACAAGTAACAGCATGGTATTTATTTGACAAATCAGAGTGGAGATGCTGACACAGAAGCTAAGAAAGATCTGCAGTCAGCAGTGGGAGTAAAGAGGAGGAGAGGACCGCCAACTGAGTAAGGGGTGGGGGAAGATAGGAGTAGAGTCCAACTGGCTCAAATGGTCGTTTTGGGGGCATAGTCTTTGGCATGAGGATTCAGATTCGATTTAACAATGACATCTTCCTTGGCAAACTTACTGGAAAAGAGTGGGGAAGAGTCTGTGGAACCAAGTCCGTTGTATGTGTTTGTACTGGGTAAGAGAGCCATAGTCTCTGCCATTCGTGATTTTATATCTTTAATCTCAAATTCTTTTTTCTGTACAAGACCTGTAAAGGAGAAAGAGAGAGTTCAAAATTTTAACCATTAAAAAAGTAGCAATAATTTTTGAAAAGATTTTTACACCAATAAGAGGATTTGAAAGTAAACACAAAACTTCAATATTCTTTTTGTATACATTGTTAGGGGGAAGATACTTTTTAGAGTAGTAATTTACGAAGGTCTTTACTTTGATTTAGCACAAGGCCAAATGAATGGGGCACCCAATGAGACTCAAACTCACTCGTGTAGGTTTGCTAGTCTAACTTGCTAACCATTACACCACCAGAGGTGCCCGATACTTTTTAGAGTATATCAACTAAGCATCCTACCATTATCAAACAACCAGAAATTCAAACATTTTAGAAACATCTAAGTCAAATGCTTTGATGATGGTTTACTTATTTAATGGCATATCAACTCTTTATGGGTTATTTAATGCTGTATTTTGATTCATTTCTACATGTTAGATCATAATTCTAACTATATTTTCCTTTACACAAAGGACTCTAATCATAGAGTACAAAAAATCTAAACCCTAGACTAAGTTGAATTGAAATCTCCATTAAGTGCTCAATAACGACAGCTATCAGATATATAATTCTATTTGCATCCCCCTAGGACTGTGAAAATTGGAATTGGGGGATTTTGTGAAGAGATAGACTTTTTATCTGACTGTTTATATTTTGTTTGTAATATCTAAGGTTTGATCAAAATGCTTATTACAATGGTTCTATTTGTGTCCCCCTAGAACTTTGAAAATTGGAATTGGGGGATTTTTTGAAGAGGTAGACTTTTTATGCGTTCTGTTTATGATACTGCATTTAGTATCTAATATCTGTTTAAATTGTTTATAACTTTCATTCCGTTACTGTTCTCCTGGAACTTTGAAAATTGTATTAAAGTTTGTTTTGTTATTTTTTTTTATATAAGCTGCAGTGTTAAAAATCTTTCCAATAAAGTCTTCATTAGATGATGACCTTAGTCTCAAACATAAGTTTTTGGTTTTTGCATTGTTACTATGAACCCAAGAAGTATATAAAAAACCACCAGACTTATGTGATTTTTTTCTTGGGAACGTATTTGATCTGCATTGCATTGATTTTTTGGTAATTTTGAATTATTATTCTTATTTATTATTATAATGTACGGAAACTTTTAGTCAAGTTTTACGTTAAAGTTGTCTTATGAGTTTTTTTTTTCCGGATATACTTTTTTTTGTAATACCCAATCAAGTGTAAGATTGTTTTGATAAGTTAAGTGTAGATTAGTTGACCGTTTAAGTGTGATATAAGATAAATGATTTTAAAGTGGTGCTTCTATATATGCTCCATATGAATATAAAGAATATAAAGTGTAGAAAAAAAATGAGGGAATCTAGATTTTTGAAGAATAAAAATCACTATTATATATCTATCTATTATAGCCACCTCGGCATTTTTTATGAATATACTCTGAGAGAGGATTTCTTTAAAAAGGGATTCTGATGATGTATCTGTACAATCTATATGTCTCCTCCTTTTTGTATATATTTTGTAATAATTTTATTTTCTATAGACATATCTCTCCTCATCTACTCTACCTTTTGATCACCCCAGAAAGTGTCAAGTGTCACTTTCATGTCCATGTCTTTTAATTTTACTACCTTCCTACTTTTTGTTACTATATAAAAATAGAAATAATTTTTTCAAAAACCCAGAAAATTTTAAGTTCATACTTACTTTTCAGTATCTCAATTTCTCGTTTGGCTTCACCTAGTGCTGAAAAAAGATCTAATTTTAACCGTGTCTCTGCACTTAGACTGTTTTCAAGATGTGTATTTTTGTCTTGCATAGCTGCCAACGCTGACATAAGAATTTCTGATTCTCCTTGGCTTTCCTTATATTGACGAAGGCTCTGAAAGACATTTTAGTAAATGCTAATAAAAACACTTAATTTAAAGCTTTATATTTATATATACATGTTAAAAGGTAAGTTTTAGAAATAAAATGAAATTTTCTTTAAATTTACAACAGGAAAAAAAAAGATAAATGTTAATATTTGATTTCCTATAATTGAATAACAATCTAAAAAGTAATATTTTTAAGACTTAATTTAGTGTCAAGATATCAAGATTTAAAAAAAACTCCCAATCGCTAAACAAAACAATATTGATAAGAAAAGAATGGACACATTTGATTTCATAATTAATCTCAATACAAAATCTCAATTCAAAATCTTTTACTGTTAAAAAGTTGATTGATTTCAATGACATGTCAATCCATGTAGGATTATTTTAAGCAGAGGATTAGGGAAATACATTCATTGTACATTTATATTTACATTTTTTTGTTGTTAAGAGCTTTTTTGCACACATTTATGATATCAAGTATTCTTATATAATACAAGTAATTTACACACAGCTGTATTTTTTCATGTGTTCCTCATACTAATAATTCTATGGTTTCAAGTAATTATTTCTATTTAATAATCATCATTTGTTTGCACACAGTTATATGGTTTCAAGTAACTGATGATAATAATCCTTAGTAAACAACTATAGCTTCAAGTAATCTATTCTTAATACAAATGATTTACAGTTATATGGAAAAAAAAGTATTCCTAGCAAATATGAATAATTTTTAACAGATCTATTTGACCCATAGATAGGACCCTAACAGGTATTACTATTCCTCATCAGAGAGAACCTGGGAATAGTGTCAATGAAGGGGGTACACTACATTCCCCAGATCTATAGAACAGAAACCTTATCATCAGATGCAGTCTGGTGTCGTTATGACGAGAAAGAAAAAGGGTTAATCCAAAAGTTTATGTTATCAGCCGTCTGGGAGAGTTAACAAAATAAAATTTTGTACCTAAATTGTTTAGAAGAAACGTCAACCAGCCCCAAAAAGGCTTATCACACATTTTGGCATGAGAAATAACCAAAATCAAACACAATGGAATTGAGTGATTCCCTTAAGGACCCAGATGTGACCAAATTCAAACATAATGGAATTGAGTGATTCCCTTAAGGACCCAGATGTGACCAAATTCAGACACAATGGAATTGAGCGATTCCCTTAAGGACCCAGATGTGACCAAATTCAGACACAATGGAATTGAGTGATTCCCTTAAGGACCCAGATGTGACCAAATTCAGACACAATGGAATTGAGTGATTCCCTTAAGGACCCAGATGTGACCAAATTCAGACGTAATGGAATTGAGTGATTCCCTTAAGAACCCAAATGTGACCAAATTCAGACACAATGGAAATGCAATTATCTATTTAGGTGTGTGAAATGTACTAGCAAAATATTTTAATGATAAAATTTTGGGGAAATAACGAAAAATTCAAAGATAAGAATTTGTGGTAAATAAGTGGATTGCTTATAGTGGCTAACAAACTTATTGTATGTAATGGCAAGAACAATGTCCTTGGAAAAAAATAAAATGTTTTAGAAAATAAGGACATCAAGATAACAACATACCACAAATTGTTATAGTAAAGACCAAAAGAAAATATTAAGTGTCATTTCAAGACACAATGGAAAGTGTTGATAAATACACAGGCCATGAATGCTAGAGTAATTCATTGGCTAGCTGATAATGATAATTATCTCAAAGTATAATTTTTTCCAAATAGGTGGAATCATCTGATTAAACAACAAGGAAGGAGGAACTAAGGTTCCTTATTTGGAAAACATTATTAAGTGAGGAGGAGGAGGATAGATTCCTCATGGATTCCTCTTTGGTTGAGTGTTGGTAATAGGTGAAGACTAAGAGAGGTCAGAGTAAACTGGGGAGAAGAAGTTAACAGAGAACTGATGTAGCCCCAAAACCCATTGGACCTCTTCAGCAGTATTACAGACTTTTATAAAAGAGTGTTTCAGCACTCAGAGCAGAAAGCGCCAGTCAGAGCAGAGAGCCAGTCAGATGGAGAGCAGTCAGCCAGACAGAATTAGTATCTAAGTCTGTCTCCATGGTACCCATGTCTAATATCATTTCTTGAACTTTTGCTCCTAAACAAATCCGATTCTCTATCACTGAAATGAAGAAAAATGTTCATGAACTGAAATTGGTTATCTGAATTAACTTTTACAACCCATGAGCTGTTGATAACAAATACCACATTACTCCATGTAGTAGAAAGGGAACGGGCTTTTGTTTTTTCTCAACATTATATTATTATTATTTGGAGACCGAGTTTTTTTTTTTGGGGGGGGTGTAGCAGTCACTTCTTCCTGCTGACAACCAAACTTCAATCCAATCGAATTGCCTTGATTGATCTAATCTGAAATCAAAAATACACAACATGGCAGATAAGAGGTCAGATCGAAGGTTGTGACCTCAATCAAGATAGTTGACTACAGAGGAATTTCCTGTCAACCCAGCTTTCAACCAGAAATAGCCATTTTGATGATAGCAAAGATACAGTGTTGTGTTAAGGGACAGAAGATAACCAGGCATATATATTTGGCACCACACCCCAGTGACTAAGTTACATAATTCGTGCCATGACCAGGATAAGCTACCCAAGATAACCAGTTTTGGTTTATTTTTGGAGGGAAGGGATCTTACCCCACAGCAAAGGGAAACAGTCAACATATTCTAATGTTGTATATTGACCTATGACCCGGCCGGGCTGTCAAAATAGGAAAGGCACCTGTGTAAATAACAGGTGCATCCGGTCAGTTGAGCAGCCCAGGAACGGGAAAGAAATGCAGTTATGGCCAATAGAGTGGGGGTCAATATGTTGCAGTTCTGTTCGGTCTCCAACTCCCTCTCACACACAACCTTTTCAAATAAAGTGAGAAGTATATTTTTCTAAGAGAACTGTGTCGCTTGTTTTTATTGTGTCATCGTTATGATTCTGCATGCTGATGCATATGTAGATGTATATGTGTTTGTATAGTTGGTCATGGCTATACAACATAATACGATTTGGTGCCTTGAGCCAGACATGTCGTGCATGGCATGGTTTCAAGCCTGGGTAGACGATCCAGGAAGCGGCCAAAGACAGAAAGAATACAGCACTTGGGAGGCGAACAAGAGGAAATTTAGAAAAATCCCAGCGAAAAAAGAAGAAAAAGGAACTGACCAACGAAAAAGAACAAAAAAAAGAACAAAGGAAAAAACTGCAACATGCTGGATGGAAAGAAGAAAAAAGAGAAAAAACAAGAATAGACCAGCAACGAAGAACAAAGAAAAACAGAAAGGAAAACATCATATAGTCGTAAGTAAATTGCTCATTGTATAACTTCTATCTCTGCTGTCGATTAATATTTGGGTTCGTGAAAAAAGAATTTAAATTGATTATAATGGTGAAAGCATAAGTTTTAATGACAAGGGCCTTTTTAGAAGGATAAAATTGGAGATAACTTTAAAAAAAAAAAAAAAAAAAAAAAAAAAAAAAAGAGAAAAAAGATTGAGCCCTAAGCATAGAAAAATGACAATTACTGCTCTGTATAATATTGTATCGTAGTGAGAGGGAGAAAAAGAAAGAGAGTAAGTTAAACAGACAAGCAGGTGGCTGTGAAAAGAAAAGAAAGAAAGATGGCCCGACTTTGAAAATGATTGACAGCCATAAAGTAAACTTTTGAGTTGAAATTTTTATGGTAAACAATCTTTATAAATGAAATTTTATGGTAAACAGAGTTTTTGTGAGTAAAATTTTTTAGTAACTTGTCAGTAGTCCAAGCAAAATAGTAATTGGAAATTAGAATTTCAGTCCAAGAACTGGAATTTCGCACATCGGTGGTTTGTCTGAAGAATGACATATACTTTTGCATATTTGTAAAGTTAGAATAATCGATTTTGGGTACTGGTAGAAGCCATACCATGTTTTGTGAATGTCTCCTCCAGGGAGGGGTTGAGAATATTCAAGAAAATTTGTCATACTGGATATTTTGTAAATTCCTCTAAGAAGGGATTTGAGAATCCTGTGGTATAGTAGTACTGACTGGTTAAGTGGAATTTCCCAAGGAATGGGGTTTGATTTTTGGTTTTGAGAAGGTTATTTTTGAATTTTGAAACAGGGTTTTGGAGATAATTAAGATATGCGCTGAATTTTGATGGAATCATGTGTAGCGAAAAATTTGCAGACTCGGATTTGGAATTGTTTTGAATTGGGAAATGTTGTTGGCCAAATTGATAAAAGTTTGGGTTGTTTAGGAAAGAACACCCGGGATATTTTGTGCAAGAAAAAAAAAAAAGAGTACTCATAAGCTATTGAGAAAGTTTTAGTAATAAACCTGGCTTATCTTATGGAAATATGGGTTGAAATTGAATAAACGGGGAAACGAACCTATAGTTATTGAATTAAGGTAAAGACAGAGAGAGGCAGAGATAAGGTTAAAAGAAAAAAAAATATTGAATGAGCTATTTATTATAAAGAAGAAAAAAAAGAAAAGAAAAAAGGTACAGGACAATGGAAAAAGACAGAGAGGAAGGGAAAGGAAACTTGAACACTGTTGAACACAGCACAGAGAAAAAAAAAAGAGAAAGAAAAGAATGAACATTTTTTAGAAAAATAGACAGTACATAGAAAAAAAAAAGAAAAAGAAAAGAAAGCTGAACCTTTGAACTTTGACTGTAATATTGTTTTGACTTGTTGTAAAGTGAAAATTTGTGAGAAACAAAGTTTTTGAGTTTAAAGGCGACATTAGAAATTTTTTTTTCCTTTTTCATATTATGAAATTTGACAAAAACCATTAACAGAGGATTTTATACTAGGTTTACTAATATTTATAATTATATTGATTCTAAATTATTTTCTTTTAGAATACTGGGTTTTCGTGGAATAGGAAATATTTTTTTAGGTTTCTGTTTTTGAGCAAATCGTGGGCTGATGCGAGATTAGGACAGAGATTCATCCAAGTTGTGTTGTGGGTAGACAGCAAAGAAAGCAATTCTATCGAAGAATTCGCCAGCCCATGGAATTCTTGAAGGCCTGTGGTGGCTAGTATTTTCACATTGGAGTTCCAAGGATGGATTAAAGGAAAGAAAGGCGAGGCCTGCTCCAGGATATTATAACTTTGACCATGGACAGGTTGAATGAGTGCAAAATTGTGACGCCCACAAGAAGAAGGTGGGCGTTGAACTATTATATAACTCAGTGCACAGGAAATTCAATCCGTTGGAGACAAGATGCAGTAGAAAAAGCCAGCACCCAGCAGAGGGAGCCCTCAGGCCCCCGATTGAGAGTTTGGAGATCAGATGAGTTGGAGAAAACCAGCACCCAGAGAGGCTGGGCCCCCAGGCCCCAGTTGAGCAGCCCAGGAGAACGGGAAAGAAACGTGATTATGGCCAATATGTTGCAGTTCAACTCCCTCTCACACACAACCCTTTCAATAAAGTGAGAGGTATATTTTTCTAAAAGACTGTGTCGCTTGTCTTTATTGTGTCGTTGTTATGATTTTGCATGCAGATGTATCTGCATATGAGTATACAACACTAAGCCCAGCCAAAAAAGTGGATTTTTCTAATTAGTTTGACCAAGAAAACTTAAACTGATTTAAAAATTTGTTTGGTCAATTCAACTTTTTCAATGTTGTTACCACAATATCTTAACTGATCATTTGTGTAGCCATTTTCAAGCAGAGAATTTGTAAAGAAACAATAACTTTAAACTTGATAATATTTGATTTTCTCATTTATCCTTCCACACATTTTTTCTTTCATCTTAATTTCTGTTGCTTTTTAATTGCAACCTCAGACTCTTGGTTCTTTGAGTCTGCCTTTCAATATGAGTGACATCATTGATTAGGCAACAAAAACCAATCAACAAGTTACCCAGCCAATACAACTATATTCCTTTTTTGAATGCCAATAATTCACCAACTTTGTTTACTAATAGGTTGGTTGGTTGGTTGGGTTTTATGGCATATCAACCTTTGTAGGTTATGTAATGCCAAAGCCATTTTTATACAAATAATCAGTTCTATTTCAAACAATTCAGTTTAGCATGAGTACACAGTTTAATTGTCAAAAACATTTCTATTTCAAGCTATTCAGTTTATTCAAACAGTTCTAATTCAACCAATTCAGTTTAGTATAAGTATACATTTTGTTTACACACAATTAAAAGTCAAAACAGTTCTATATTAAACTATTCAGTTTCGTGTAAGTACATTTTCAATGTCAAAAACAGTTCCATTTCAAACAATTCAGTTTAGCATAAGTACATAGTTTAATTGTCAAAAACAGTTCTATTTCAAGCAATTCAGTTTCGTCAAACAGTTCTAATTCAAACAATTTAGTTTAACATAAGTGTGCAGTTTAGTTCTATTTAACCCATGGATATAGCCCTATCAGGTGCTACCATTCTGGGCCAGAGTGGACCTAGGAGCAGTGGCAATGAAGGGGTACTCCACATTCCCCAAAGCCCCAGCATCACTGGAAACTCACCATCAGATTGTTTAGTGTCATATCCAGGACACTTGTTCGGGGGAGGGAGATCTTACCCCTCTGCAGAAGTGCAGTTGGTGTGTTCTACAGCCACAGCTGACTGGACAATTACTAATAGGATTATTAGACGAATGGATTTACTAATGGGATTAGTAGACATATGGATTTACTAATAGGATTCATAGATGTATGAATTTACTCATTGGAAGTATGGCTTTACACAAACTCTCCACCACAAGCAGAATGAAACAAGATCAATTTTTCAGCAAAACACTGAAGCTTTGGATTCAATGTTTTCCTTCTCCTAGAGTGGTTGCCAAAAATAAGGTTAAGAGCTCAGTCTGCCCTACTATGTACCTATAACTGGGGAAGAACAAATGGTTTGGTTTCTTTGTTTAATGACATATAAACCTTTATGGGCTATTCAATGCAAAACTTATCTTTATAGAACAGTGGTGGTACTATTTAACCCATAACTGATGGTGGATCCATACCTTTCCCAAGGATATTAGTTCAAAAGTGAATGTAATAGCGCAACTGGAGTTTGAACTTGCTTACTACGATGTCACAGTCCAGCACATAAGCCAATACACCACGAGGACTTCTCCAAAGAGCAAATGAATTCATGCTTTTCCCCAAGGGCATTAGCACTAAAGGAAATGCAAAGAGCACAGACCTCCACAAAGTAGGATTAGATGCAGCAGTATTCTAAATTTTTTTTAGATGACGTATTGTTTGGATTCATTAATTTTGGACTGGTATTTTATCCTAATTTCTGTTACTGTTTTATCATCACTTTTGGATCATCATTCCCAATATCTTCCCAGAAGTTTGTTCTTGATTCTGATCTATGCTGTATGCTAATGTTCATAGAATAATCATCTGAGGGTTGTGATGAATAGCAACATGAACTAAGATGAAAGAAATACAAGTTCAGAATTAATGATAAAATTTCTTTGTTTTGTGATAAGGGATTATCCTTTCCTCAGACTACTATTCTCTGGGCACAATCAACCTCTGTAAATTTGACTCAATGTAATGAACGAGATGACTTATCTCCAGCAAAACGCATCTGTTTGGCATGTCAAGTGTCTTTGAAAGCTCGCGGCTGCCATTAAAAGGCAAATTTATAGGTTGTGGTCTCATTTTGTCTAATTTGTAGCGTGATCATGGCAGCGCCTATGCAAATTTGTGCCCATCTTCATTGCATATAAAGCAGCTAATTTCACCATTTGGGCAGTACTCTTCGAAGTGAAGGGAGTTACTGTCTCTGCCACGACATGTACATGAGGAAGAATGGAAATGGTGCAAAATTGATTCAACCCCATAACATAGAAAGGGCGTTTATTTTCTAACAAAACAGCAGTCAGTCTGGATCAACTGCTTGGCAACTTTGGATAAACATTGTCGCCTAACTAACCAAATACACTAAAAATTTTTTTTTTTGATGTAGGAATGTCTTTGACCAAGTTTACTGTTTCAGTGTGTTGTTTACCCCCCTTGTGGCTTCCATATAGAAAAGTCAAATCCATATAGTTGTATAATTTGATGAGAGAGAGAAAGAGAGAAAATTGATTTAGTTTTCATTTTTTTTTTCTTTTCTTGATTGATTAAAATGGCCTATCAACCAGTCTGGAGTAATTTTATGCCTAAAGATTAGGGAATCACATAATATTATATGTTTATATTTACATGTTTTTGCATAGCAGTGTCTTAATACAATCCTAACTATACTTCCAATGTTCCATTACAATTTTTTGGGGTGCATCTAATCAAGTATTCCTATCTAATACTATGTATAATTATGTATAAATTATTATACATAATTCTACACAGTTCCAAGTAACTAGTATTTTAAGCCCTACTGTTAGGGCGTTTTTCTTTTTTCCTGACATCTACTATTTACTAGGTTTACTTAAAAACTAACCAAAATATTGAGCTTGGACATTTCATCCTTTAATACCATCAATTCAATACAATTCTCTTGCAATACTGTTGTGACAGTGAATGGGAATTGAGCCACAGAAATGAAGGTCCATTGTGTTCAGGCAGAAAGAGAGCCAGACTTTTTCTGGCGTGTACAGTGGTGATATAAAGAGAAATGACTTACCTCAGTTCGACGCGTCTTGCATGCCGAGTGTCGGTGGTAAAAAACTCAGCAGTTTTTGGAGGAGGAATTTATAGGAGACTTGTCTCGTCTCTGGCAAGATGAGATTTGTGCCACATGCAAATTTTATTACATAAAAGAAGCAATGCCAGTAGCAATGACATCCTTTTCGTTTTCTGCAGACTGCCAGTTTGACAGACAGACAGACAGACAGAGCAAGCAAGCGAAGAAAAGTGACAAAGACATCTGATAACGTGGAAAGTGAAAAGGAAAGTCAGTAGGGAAAACAAATTGCAAATCCATTTCCTTCCATTATACAATTGCCTATAAGTCCTGACTACCTAGTAATCATCTTTGATCCAACAACTAAAATCTACAACTGTTTGGTTTACTTAACTGTTATCAGTATACCTTTTCTTTTTTAAAGTTTGGATTATTTAAATGCTTTCATTTAAGACCCCCCCCCTACTCTCTTGATTTTTTTCATAAATAAGTGCTTTGAAGAGCAAAAATATAAAGTTATTTTCAATGAAAAATAAACCTCTTTTGACTTACTTACAATGGTTCATTTGATTTTCAATAGTCATCGAAAAAAAAGATGGATACATACCTGTACCTCTCTTTCAAGCTGTCGAAACTGTTCTTCACGAATTTTTAATTCTCTTCGAAGCTGTTTCAAGTCGTTTTCTGTATCTCGACGTCTGGCTTTGCAATTTTCATTACATTCTTCTCTAATAAAATGATTTTTTTGAAATTCAAAATTTTAGTATCATGTAAATGATTTCATAAAAGGCATGAGTATGAAATTAACAATCTGAGAATCTAAAGTCAACAAAATTGATTTTTGTTTTTATTTTGATCAAGACCGACCTTAAGACAATGGGACCCGTTACTCCTAAGGTGCATCTGTAATCTACACTTAGCTCATCAAGTATACACAATGACATATCGCAATGGTCCTACACTTCCAAAGGCCAGCCTTGATTTCAATTTAGAATTGACTTCAAGTCATATAATCTGGACAGAGAAAGAAAAAGATTTCATGGCTTCCAATGGTTTTTCAATAGTTTGGACTCAAACCCAAAAATGTGATCATTATAAAATTAATGAAAATGAAATGGAAAAAAAAAAAAAACAAAAAAAAAACACACACACATATATTACAGTTGG
Organism: Sepioteuthis lessoniana; assembly: GCA_963585895.1. Lineage (NCBI taxonomy): Eukaryota > Metazoa > Mollusca > Cephalopoda > Myopsida > Loliginidae > Sepioteuthis > Sepioteuthis lessoniana. Next base: position 1,777,713 of record OY757917.1, read on the forward strand.
GTGGTTAGTATTTTTGCTTTCTAAAGAAACCATTTATTTTCGAGTCGATATCCAATTTTGTTTGAGATGGACAAATTTGCAACTTAGTCCATTCAACTTGTAATTTCTTGCATATTTCTGATCCAATCTTAAAAATATTTATATGGCTGGAAAGAAAATAAAATAATCTTTTTAAATATCTAATTTGTATGTGCTTTTATCCATTGAATTATTTTTCACTGGGAGTTAAAACAGTATTTTTCTTTGAGATGCTGAAAATGTAAAATATGATTTTTTTTAATCATTTTTTTTTTTGCAACCAACAAGAACCTATCTACAACACCTGTGTCAATATAGGATGTAGCTTGAAGGACCTCCCAGGAGTGATGGACGATAGTGACAGGTGGTGAGAGAGGGTCAGGGAAATCCATGCTAGCAGCGCAACATGATGATGATGATAATGTGTGAAATTTTCATGTTTTAATGTGGGACTTTTTTGTGAAACTTTCAGTTTGGGAAAAAACAAACTTAAAACATTACAAACCATTAAAAGATGAAAATACAGAGAGCAGCTTTCTCATTCTTTTTCTTTTGAGCTAAGTGGTTTTAAAAAATGTTTAATTGTTGAAAATATATTTCCATTTTTTTTAAAGAATTTTGTCTGTCGTTGTGTAAGTTCTGTTGACTGGTGTGTAAGGGATCAATATTTGGTTTTAAATAAAAGTGATACAAATTTATAGAAATGCATAAAGACCAGTGCAATTGAAAACCTGAAAACCGTGAATCAGGATGGGTAATAAAGAAGGGATTGTTCACCTCAAGTCAGTTTTTAGGCTTTAAAGGTAATTTGCTCATAGAATTCATGACTTAGATTAAAGATTATTTATTAAACTTTTGAATAAATTCTCAACTATATATAAGTACCATATTTATTAACAAATTAGTAAAATATGAAAGAAATTGTTGCATAAACTATCAATATTTGTGTCTTTGGACAACACATTTGAGAGAGAAAATGGTAAAGCTCGCTAGAAATTTGTTTATATGGCTTTTAAAAAGGCAAAAAATGAAACCCCTTATGTTTAAAATAATCAAAAATACAGCAATTCTATTCTGGTATACCAGTCAAATGTTATTGAGGTTTTGCAAATAAATTTCTTCTAAACAAAGAAAATCACCCCCCCCCAAATAAATTTATTTCTTTATCTAGCAAATACACCTAAAATTAAATACTAGAAGTAATTAAAAGCTTTTAATTTCATTTTTAGAAAGTGCATATTTCCACATTTGTGAGTATCACTTGTTCTTTTTTAGATACACATTATAGAACTGAAATTAAAAAGTATTTCAATCATTTGAATATATAATTTTATGTGTATTTGTTTGATAAAACCATAAAGATATTTGTAAAAATAAAAGGAATAGATTTTCCTAGTTTAGAAGAATTTTATAGGTAGAACACCACTTAGTGGCTAAAAATATATAATTTTTACATTGGGTTTAAAAAATGACTTGCAGTTTTGAAAATATTCACATTTTAAAACTTAGATTAAAACTTGCTTTATTTCTTGATATCTAATTTTAGGTGAATTTACCAGAGATACATAATTATATTTTTAGAAAACAAACAATTTTACGCTAGAGACTTGCATATGTGGAAATATATCTGGAAAGTGAAGTTAAAAACTATTTTAATTATTCTTAATATCTAATTTAGGTGCGTTCCATAGATAAAAAACAAATTTATTCATAAAAAAATCTTCATTCATTTTCCTTGTTGACAACAACTTTATTTCATGATTGGCTTACTGGCTTATCAGAAAACAATTACCTATATAAAAAATCTGACTTCATAAAACATTAACATGAAACTGGCAACTATTTTTTTTATTTTTACTATTTTGTTATTAACTTAATTTTACCACAAAAAGTATTTTTTTAAAAACTGAAATAGATTTCAGAGATCATGTTGTATTTTCCTTTCTTTTTCTATTTGAAAACATTCAATGATATGAAAGATTTTCTAGTATAATATCTCTTATTTTCTTTTTTGTTCTTCATTTCTTTTGTAAACAAATAAATTTCACATTTATTTCCTAAAACTAATCAATTAAATGTTTTTATCCTATTTTGGTTCAATCTTTTCCTCTTACAATGGGATAAAATGTTGAGAAAAATCAATTTTAATAAAATCTTAAAGTCTTTTTCAATAGTGATTCCTTGGATATAGTCACTTAGTAGTGGTAGCATTAAACTGAATGAGTTCGGTTTTGTAAAAAAAATTCGATTCAGTTTCATCTTGACAGTGAAACCGCAAAAAATCGATTTTTCAGTTAAACCACCCATCTGTAATATATATGTATAATCCTGTCAGATATAGAAAAGCATAAAAGATTAATGAACATTAAAATAATAACTGATTTCATAAAAATAAAGTCATTAAAAATTATTTACTTCCTTTCTAATATCAACTACTCTTCAGAGCTCGTTTCTATATTTGGGTTTTTGTTTTCTTTCACACACACTTTTAGTGAGAAGAACAAGAAGAGAAGCAGAGTCACTCAACAAGAAAAAATTGAGTAAAAGTAAGACCAATAAACAGATGAAAATTATATGATTTGTTTGTGTTAATTCAGAACTGGAAGCTGAGAGGAAGAAATGAAAGAAAACGAGCAGAACTGGATGGAGGGAGATAAAAGAGAAACAGCAGAACCAAGGGGTAAGGAGATGAAATAAAAGGAGCAGAACCAGAGAAGGACAGGGGAATGAAAAAATTAAACAGAGTGGGCAGATGTATGGAAGAGAATAAGTGCAACTAGAGGGGGAGGGTGCAAGTCTATGAAAGAAAACAAGCAAGGCAGGAGAATGAAAGCGATATGTTATTTGATCTAATGGCATATCAACCTGTCACGGTTATTTAATGCCAACTCCTGTTTTTTCATATATATAAAAAAATGTTAAGTGAATAGTTTGTAGGTAAAATTTATAAACAAGTTAGAGCTTACTTGTTTGCACACAGTTAAATGGTTTCAAGTATTGCTAATTATTGTTTGCACACAGTTAAATGGTTTAAGGTATTGTTATTTAACATGAATAATTCTATTCAATAATAATCACTTGTTTATACACACTGGAATGGTCTCAAGTATTGCTATTTAACACGAATAATTCTATTTAATTTCAATAATAATCCTCGTAAAAGATTGAACAGTTCTATTTGACCTATAGATGAGACCCTAACAAGTACTACCACTCCAGATTGAACCTGAGAGTAATGAAAATGAAGGAGTACTCCATATTCCCCAACCTTCACCATCAGATGCAATTTAATGCCTTACCAAGAACATTCAATGGTTTCAAATACCACAATATACTACTAATAATTCTATTTAACTTTATTCATTCATTTGCACACAGTTAAATAGTTTCAAGTATAGTAAAAGATTAAATAGTTCTATTTAACTCATAGATGTGACCCTAGTAGGTACTACTGACACTTTGGATCAGAGTGGACCTTGGAGTTATAGCAATAAAAGAGTAGTCCATACCCCCCCCAAAGTTACAGGATTTGAGCCTCATCATCAGATGCAGTTTAGTGTCCTATCCAGAACACTCGTTTGCTCACCCCTCAGCAGGGACGCAGTTAGTGTATTCTAGAGCCCCAGCCAACTGAGCTGGGATGAAAGAGAACAAGCAGGACAATGGGGGTAAAAGTGATCAAGTTAAGAAAATGAAAAAGACAAATGAGGAAACAAATTTATATTTACAATAATTTAGAATAAGCATTTCTAGACACCCCTGTGTAGATATATTTCCATTAAAGAAGAAACAAAGACCTAGTTTTTCCTTACATTACTCCTACTCCTTTTATTACCAAAGCAGAAAATATTTACATCATTTTTATAGTTTTGAATAAATAAAAAAACACCAACCTATTTCCTCTATACAACTGGACACAAATTCACTGATTTTTTTTAATATAATAAATGTGCCGAGTTAAATGAAAAATGAATTAATTAGCTACTTAAGTGATATTTATTTGTTTAAAAAAAACATATTTAAGATGAAAATAATGCTTAAGTGAAAATGTAGCAATCAATGCAGGCGGCTTTCTTCAGGCTTACACATACACAACAAAAATACATTTATGATAGATATTGTTTAATGTGGAGTTTTAAATGAATGATCAAAATATTCTTTTCAGTAGTTTCATTTACAAAGTGTGTTAAAAAATATCAAAACTAAATAAAAGATTTTCTTTGAAATGGTCTTGTTGCCAACAAACTCTTATTTCAGGAAGTTTTCCATTAGTCAAAGAATCCCCAAAACTCTTCTTTTTGATGAGAAGCAGTACAATCAAATTTCTTCTTTTTAAAGTCCTCAACTCTTTTCAGTTTGTGAAACAAGACTGACACAATCCTGTATTTCATTAAAAACATTTCATTAAAAGAGGTATTAAGTGTTGCTACTGACTCTTAAACTGCAGTATTGACATCATCACTTTAATTTAAAACTTGATCACCTCTGCACACATCTTCATTAAAATTTGAAAAATTTAATTTAAAGTTTCACTCTTAAGAGATACATATTTCACACAGAGTATTTGCAAGAATGATGCATATGTAAATATTTTATATACATTATTTGAATATATAAGTAATTCTAAAATAAAATATTAAAAATGTCCAAGTGATTTTTAATTGCTGGTGGTTGTTTCTAACCCTGGATTTTTAATGGGTTAAGCTAGCTAATCCAGGTTAACAGTATGATAAAGGTAACCTTTGGACTGTTTAACAAAATTTTCCCATTCCACAATATCTGCATTGGTAATATAAAGTCTACATAATTTTAATAATCATATTGTAAATATCTAAAAAGCTTGAAGTTTGTTTTTTTTTTTGTTTAGTTTAACCCAATAGTTCTCAAACAGTAGCTAGGTTCATCCATAGACAACCGTGGAATTACATAAAGTCCAACTCCATTTTCTTGGGACACAAGTTATCATTATTTCTTATATTACATTTTTTAATATCAGAAGGTTTGTGTTTTTTTTTCCTTTTCCTTCCTGCTTTGAAATCCGTCTCTAACAGCTCCTTATCACACTATTTCCCATTCATTATTATGATAAAACTTGCCTGCATACAAAAACTTTAGAAAATTTCATCACTGCTGTCGTTCTGTGGCAGTATCAAAATTTAGTGCAGTTAGAAGGTCCTACTTCATATCTAACAACCAATTTATCATTATTTTGTTTTGGTTTTTTTAATTTATGCCTACAAATTAAGGAATTGCATTCATTGTCCATTTATATCTACATTTTTTATGTGGTGGTTTAAGATATCAAGGTTTCTTTGTTTAATGGCATATCAACCTTTGTGGGTTATTTAATGCCAAAGCTATCCTTGTAGAAAGAAGGACTGTAGTAGTTCTATTTAACCCATAGCTGGGAAGATAAGTGGTTGGTTCATACCTTCCCCAAAGAGGGTATTAGTGTAAAAATGAATAATAGGAATGACTGGAATTCAAACTTGCTTTCTACAATGTCACAGTCAGCATACATTAGCCAGTATGCTACAGAGACTCCCCACCATATGATATCAACTATTCCTATCTAATACAAAAAAATTACACAGTTGTATAGTTTCAAGTATTTTGATCTATAATAATTATATGGCTTCAAGTAATTATTTTTTATTAATAATTGATATTTGTTTTTAGTAAACAATCAGAGCTTCAAGTAACTATCCTTAATGCAAACAACTTACAGTTATATGGTATCAAGTATTCCTATCAAATACAAATAATTTTCAAAGAGATCTATTTGAGCCAAAAGTGAAAACCCAACAGGTACAATCACTGAGAGCCAGAGTGGAGCTGGGAGTGGTGCCCAAGGGATACTCCATTCTTTCCAACACTGGAACTTCACCATCAGATGCAGTTACATGTCATACTTAAGACACTCTATTTAGGGGGAAGGGGGAAATCTTGCTCCCCCTGTGAGGAATACAGTCAGTGTATTTTAAGCCCAGTTAACAGGCATTTTCTAGAATAACTCCTTTCCTTCTAGGCCACACAGTTGTCACCTTAAAAAAAAACTATATCCTCAAAGTACAAATTAAAAATTAATTCCTATCTAGATAGAAAGATATTTATCTATCCTCTCCTGACTTTCAAGATGATATAAAATGTCACATGTCTATCTGTGAATTAATCCATAAGATATGACAATAATAAAAGAAAAAAAAATGAATATTTCTTTTTCTCAAAAAATAAAAAACATAAATAAATTCCCAATCCACATAAGCACTAAAAAAAACAAATAAAAATGATCAGAACATCTTTCCTAGCTGCTTGGGTATCCAGAATGGATCCCAACTCCACCATAATGTCACATATACTGATAAAATAAAGTAGTATTCCTGAAAACCAGAGACAGTAGTTTTGAAACATTTCCTATGACAAGTCATACAATTGATGTAATCCAATCAGAGTGGAATATTTAACAGTGCTAGGAGATTAATAGTATTTCTAACTTTCCATTATTAAACACTGAACAGTACAATTGGATTTGTAACCCTTTCATTGATATTTCAACAGATGATGACATTAACAGAAAAAGTGGCTACTATATCAAATTGTGCATTGAAAATCAAATATAAATTGTCTATTGAAAAAGTTTTTGATTTCTATCAAAGAATATCAATAAATAATTAAAGTGTTGAACATTTTAACAGTTTTTAATATTGTAAGCTGAATAACACATATGCCATGACATTATTATATTTATGCAAAGCAGGATTTCCTACATTTACTAAAAGTGCAAAATGAAAGAAACTACTGAATATATTGAAGAAATGAGAAACTGTATTGTGCATATGCTCCAATACTGACCAAAAAAAAAAAAAAAAAAATGAAGTTCAATCAAGCTCAGGTTTTACACAAATATATTGAATTAAAATGGGTAAAAAATTTTCCAATACTTTTTGGACTTTTAAAACAATTATCATTACTATTCCCACCGCACTTCAAAATAAAAGATGTTTGAGAATCACTAATTTGACATGTTTGGCTTTTATCAGCAATGGTAACTTTGTAGTGAGCTGGAGGAGGTTCAATTTAAATGAGATTTTTACCCATTCTTTAAATTGATAAGAGTACATTCTAAGCATAAGGTATTTTGATTTTGAATAATTCTGAATAAAAGATAAAATTGCATACCATTAATCCCTAACTGTTGTAGAATGAATGTTATGGATGCCAATAGGCATTACAAAACACTCATTTAAGCACTATTCACCACAAGACAAAACACAAAACCCCCCTGCCCCTTCAATTTACCTTGCTGCTGCCATTAACACTGCTCGGGCTGCTGCTGATTCTTCTGCTTTCTTAGCTTTACGTTCTGAAGCTAGCTGCTGCTCGACAACACATTTGTTTTTGCATGCATCTTGTAGTTTGCGTTCTAAGATAGAAATATTTTGTTTATCTTGCTGTCTGCTAGTCACTAAATTGTGTAGTCTGAAAATAAATAAAAATAGACTCAAAACCAAAATTTAGCAAAGCATTGAATAAAAATTCAAATCTCTTAAAATGTGAAACGGTCTTGGGAGATAGCAGTAAAAAAAGGAAAATGCAATATGAAAAAAAAAAAAAAAAAAAAGAAAAAGAAAAAAAAAAGGGATTTCAAAAAATCAAAAGGATAGAAATACAAGCAAAAAAGCTTCACACTGACATTTTATTCTTTACATGAAAAGACTTAAATATCATGTATTAATGTACTGTGAGTCTAATAGTATTTCAGGTCTAAAAATCAAATGACCCTTTCCTGAAAAAATCCCCAAGTGTGTCATTTTCTAAAATAACTCTTCTCCCATCCTATCCAAAATCTAGTGCATCTGGAACACAGCTATCCTTAATAGAAGGATAGTATTCAAACAGAACAGAGCCAAAATATCAGTTTGGAATTTCATGATGATAATCAAGTGACTTATCATAAAGGGTGGTCGTTGTGGGAAGGAAGTTATATCACTACCCCTGCCGAGTAAACAGATTAGCATGTTTTATGTGTGGAAGTGTTGGACACTGGGTAAAGGAGTGCCCGACTAATAAAGATTTACCTTCCGGAAGGTGGTAGACTGGGAAAATAAACAATAGTTATGTAAAGAATTTGAAGATGTTGCCATACATATTTACATGGTAATTAACAAGTGAGATTAGTTTTAAGGTTAACGAACCAATAAACTTAAATAAAGTAATAAATTGCCCACCAACTTACTTGTTCTGTAAATTTTCATTGTCTTGTTGGAGCTGATAAAGTTCTGATCGCATTGTTTTTTCAGATATGGACATATTTGCTATTTGTGTTCGCAATTCCTGTTCGGTGTTACGGCTGGACTGAAGATCAGCCTTAAGGCGCTTGACATCATTTTCTAAGCTGAAAAGTCATCATCACTTAATTAGTAAAGAATAAGAAAAATACTTTTTAGATATACATCTTTTATTATTTGATTTACAGGGAGTATGTTTTTATGTAAAAAGTTAATCTGTGTATAAAAACATAAAATAAAACAAAAAGGTATGATTATTATCCTCAGGTCATTGTTTTAGTCAAAACAAATTTTCCAATCATCTTCATATGATCAGTTTTGTCTGTGAAACAAAAAGTAGTACTATATATATAAGGAGAGAGAGAAAGGTAGGTATTTTTGGTAGATCTGACAAGATGATGAAAAATGGAAAAAGTGGATATACTAAAAACACTGACAACAGATTCAGCCAGGTTCTGCTGCACAAAGCAGAAGAAATTTCATTAACATCTCCAAATACACCAACAACATAACTACTTCTCACGAAGGTATATATTCTATTCCATGCAAAGATTGTGACAAACATTACATCGGCGAAACCCAACATAATCTAGAAAAAAAGAATCTATAAACACAAACAATCAATTAAATTAAATGATGACCAAAATGCCCTTTTCTCCCACATATTAGATCTCAAACTCTTTCAATTTTTCCCAAGCCACTCTAGTTAAACCCATACATGGCAAAAAATCCGCAGATTGTTAGAATCTGCAGTCATATCCATAAACAAATGTATTCCACAAAGACCTGGATTTTACCAGATTTCACCCTATTTAGCAAACACCGTCCTACATGAAAATAATATCAAAATAGAAAATGGATAAAAAAATTTTAACAAAAAAAAAAAAAAAAAAAAAAAAAAAAAAGACAAATTTTTCTCCAACAATGCCTCCATATTTTTTTTCTCTTTAGTGTCTCCATATTTTTTATTTTGTTTTTCAATTAGACATTCCAATGTAGTCAAAAGATTTTAACAGGATATGCTTAAACCCCCATCTCCACGACCCAAACATACATATTATCATTTCCCCTTTTACTTCCCTTCCATTTTACCCTTTCAAGACTTCTCCCTAATATTTACTCTCTTTTTTCTCACAGAAATTAAATCAAAACCAACAATCCTTACCACCACCACTACTCAATCCTAGATGTATTCTCCCACTTTCCTTTTTTGTCTTTTGACCCTACCCCTTTCATATTTACATTTATACATTCTTATCTATTTCCTCTTTTTGGTAAACTTTAGAAAGAAATCTTTTTTTTCAGCTGGAAAAAGTTTTTTTTAATAACAAAGAACAAAATATTCTGAACTGAATCCTTTGTCTATGTTTTTAATATAGACACCTTTTCCATTTATTTTTCATCATATAACAAAAGAGAAATTAAATCAGTTAGGGAGGGGGGGGGATCATTTCATTGTTTTGTCAGCTGTGTGTATTTTTAGTCGAGGTTAAAAGAATGGTATAGATAACCTAAAACAAAACTTGTACTTTTTCTGATGAAGGTATCATTAGTGAAAAAAATTTGACCAAAGCCTAGCCAATTTACCAAGACTTTCCTCATCCCCAATGATACCTGCAGCTGAAAAATAAAGATTAAAATAGTTTGGATTCAGGTTTTCCTAACACTTAACCTAAACTCATTCCAAAGTGTTCAACTCTCTGATTAGACAGGTAAAGGGCAGACATTTTGCACCCTCCACCCAGAAGTTGCCTATTCTGCATGCAATTCATTTTGATTAGTTTAAAATAAATGAAGGATTTTGGCTTAAAGAATTTATATTTTAAGAATCTCATTAGATAAAGCATCCTTGACAAAAGGATTTAATAGCCAACAGTGATTACAAAAGACTGAAAACAATCAAGATAAAGTGTTTAGGCATATTAAGAGGAAAAAAACATCTACATAACATTCCTTTAGATATCTTTTAAGTTTTAATAAAGTGAAAAAAAAATAGTTGATTTTAATTTGAATTTTATATCTGTGCTGAATCCGTTCTGATGGCACGACAAGATGATGATGAATTTGAATTCAAAATAAAACTGCTATGCTATATAGATGTTTTTTTCATTGAAAATACCAAATTTGATTTTGGTTTAAACAGTATAAATAATGATCATTTAGTAAATAAAATAAAAATAAAACTTCTCCACTATATGGTACCAATGAAATCTGAGTAATATATTTCACTCAAAATTTAATAAAATCTAAAAATAGTATAATCAAATTTTCTAATTCATTCAGTCACAAAAATAAATTTTTTAAAATAATTATTGCTACATCTGTAAGTGCGAATAAAAGTTCAAGCATTTTCATCTAAAATAATAATGATAATAAGAAAAAGTTTTCTATTGTATACCTAAAGTCTAGTTTTCAAAAGAATTTTTGCATTCACCAAATGTGTGTGTATATATATATATATATATATATATATATATATATATATGTGCGTATCAATAAGTCTAATGATGAAATGATATCTATTTTATACAATGCACTTAATTCAATTATTTATCACATAGATCAAACATTATACAGTTAAAATTTTTTCGATCAAATTTCAACTAATTACCACACATCAGGCTGTGAATTTCTATGACTTTGAAAGTACAATTAATAAGACAATGAAGTTTATTAAAAAAAGAAAATAAAAAAGATAACTTACCGTCCTATAATTTCATCTTTGTTGTTATTGAATGTTGTTGATGGAGGAGCTATGTCTTTGCTATAATTTTTTCCTTTCTTAGAATTATTTTCTTTGTTACTGTTTAATTTGTTTCCTTGTGATTTGCTAACTGGGTTGGATTTATAGGATTTTGTATGTTGCTCGTTCTCTGCATTTTCATCATAATCATTTACGTTGGATTTTTTTGGTAGTGGCTGCTCAATATATTCATATTCATCTTCGTCATCATCATCTGTGTTTTTTGTAAAATGTTTTCCTTTGTCTTCATTATCTGTTTTATGGGATTTCTTTCCTGAAACACCATTTGGAATTACTTCCTCATCTGATTTTTGGGGTAGAGCTGCTAGACGACAAGATAATGCTTTGTGAAAAGAAAACAACACTAACAAAGACAAAGTAGCCAGAAAAAAAGAGACCGTGGATGACAGCAAATGAGACGACGGAGCAAACAGGATTCAGAAGTTTGTCAAAATTTGCCTTTAGTTTTGACACAGATGCCTTTTCATAAGGGATAAAAAGGCCAATTTACAAAAATATCAGGTTTATTTTCAAGCCTTTTGGATTCATAACAAATATTACAAACAATCTTAAAAATGGATTTTTAATAAAGCAGAAAACAGAGCTCACTTTGGATTGAATCACTTATGATTGGCACTTTCAAAAGTATTTTTGAAAAATCATAAAAAATAGTTGAAGAATTATTTTCCTGGCATTCATTGAGCTCAAATGCTGTCTTCTTAGCATAGTTTTTTTGGGGTTTTTTTGCTTTCTAACCTAATTAACATCAAAACAAGAATAATCTAAGCACAATATTGGGAAGGATGGGGGAGAAATATACTGTTGAGGATGGCATATAAGACAATCTACATTTTAAGTAGGGAATATTACAATGAAAAAAAAAAAAGAAAAAAAAAAGTATATAGCACATTGAGTATTACTTCATTGACATCTCCTTATTTGGCCAAATTCAAAACAAGTTTCTTTTTGTATATTTATTATAAATTTACTAAATATTAATATATGTGTGGGGAAAAAAAGTGGGTCTTGAATGGTATGAAATAAAACATTTATGTAAGGTTTACAGTGAAAATATTTTATATGTCTTATTTTATAAATTAAACCAATTTGATTTCCTGACATTATTAGAAAATTTGTCAGTTTTAGATGAAATTCAGACATAAACAAAGGCAGCATTTCATTCAAAAATATGTCAATTTTTAAATCTAATGTTCAAAATTAAATACAAAGAAATTTTATTCAACATCTTCAGTTTTATCACACAAAAAATAAATCTTTCATCTAATTCATATGAGAAAGAATTTTATAAGATCTACATTCAAATTTCAAAATACATTAGACATTTTAAAAGCAGATTACAAGAGTAAAAAAAAAAAAAAAAAAAAAACTATAAACAACTCTTGTCTTACCTCTTTGTTTTTCTGAATAAGAATTTTGAACATCAGGAGGCAATGCTTTCATTAGAAGCAGAATATAAAATTCATTTGCTTTTTGAACTTCCTTCTGTTTACGCTAAAAAGAGAAACATTCATTTGATAAGACATGAAAACAAAAAATAGTTTTAAAAAGCAGTCAAAGAAGGAAATAAAATGGTTAAGTGATAAAAGAACTATAGCAGCATTTAAATATGATTTCCATATCTAAATGCTTTATCAGCAACACAAAATTATTAGGCGGTTATAGAAGAGAGATGAAAACTTCTATAGTTTAACATGAGATTTATATCCATTAAGTTCAATCTTAAAAGACAGGGAGAGGAGATTTCAATGAATGTAAATCAGATTCTGAAAACACCACAAAATATCTTACAAATATTATGAATACAAGCATAATACCCCTAAAAAAATGAATGGATTATTTGAGTATGAATTCATATTTCTGTCTCAAATCAAAGTTTACAATCTATCCACAAACACTCGACATAACTTAGTATTCCAAGTTAATTTTACTAAGCTGTTCAAGCAGTAGTATAGACAAGGTGGATGTATTATTCATCCATTAATTTCAAGTCAGATGTTCAAAATCAAGATAGGATTCACTCATTCATTTTATCTCTCTACTTTAACATGACTCAAGTTATGAACATGAAATACAAAGAAACACTACTGTTCATTATTATAGTTGATAAGAAAAATGCTTTTGTCTATTCCATTCTAATGAATATAAGGGAAAAATCATTTCAAACACACTGCAGGAAAAAAAAAAAAAAAAAAAAAAAAAAAAAAAAATGGAAGAAGTTTTAAAAATTTACATTAAAAGATTGATTCATTTTAATAGAATGACAACCTGTCAAGGATTACAAGAGGTTAGGGAATTGCATTGAGTGTACATTTAGATTTGTGTAGTTGATTCATAAGATATTTTTGCACAATTACATATCAAGTATTCCTATCTAATACAAATAATTTGCAGTCATATGGTCTCAAGTATTCCTATCTAATACTAATAATTATACGGTTTTGAGTAATTATTTCTATTTAATAATAGTCATTTGTTTGCACACAGTTCTATGGTTTCAAGCAACTAATAATAATAATCCTTAGTAAACAATTATAGCTTCAAGTAACTTTTCTTAATAAAAATAATGTACACAGTTATAAGATTTCAAGTATTTCTATTAAAATACAAATATTTTTTTAACAGTGATCCAGTGATGGTATTACTATGGCAGGTCAAAATAGACCTGGAAGTAATTGCAGTAAAGAGGTACACCACTTTCCAAAATTGGAAACAGACCATTGAATGCAGTTTAATGGCATATCAAGGGCACCTCTTTTTATGGAGAGTTCTAAACAGGGGATACAAGCAGTGTATTAAAGTGCAACAATTTTGCTACAACAAAAAGTTACTCAAGTGATATTTATAAGCAAATATTAACAATTAACTTTTAGGCTAATTTAATGTATGCTCCATCCACATCCAATACCAAGACAATTTCAGAAAGGATTCAATTCCTTCAAACACAGATCTTCACTGCTGTTTTCAACTATTTGGAAACTAAAATCAAAGTGAGTGTAAATAAAAATCTACTTACCAATCGCATTCTGTAGGATATATAACTTTTAAAACCAAATCCTAATGTAACCACTGGATAACCTATGCTGAAAAAATAAATAAATAAATAAAAATATTAAGATCAGTACACAAAACAAAACATTTAATTTAGGGGGGGGTAGATAATCATTAAAAGTAAACCAAGTTGTGAACAATGCTGCGAAGCTTGTTTCTTGTATCCTTTACCTCCCCCTCCACTGTGCCCAAAATTATCCTTCTTCACAACAAAGCCTGGTTCATTTCATCACTCTTTCACAAAAGGTCCTTTTCTATACACCTCAATAAAATGTCATTTCTCTAAAGACTGTTGTCTATAGCTTATGTACACATATTGAGATCATATTGCAAAACTGTGCATATTCTCTTTTCTTAAAGTAAGTGAAAATATTCATATGCCCCCCCCCACCCCACCCCCCACCCCATGATTACAAAGACGACGGCCAGAAGTGGGTCTTTTTATTCTGGAACCCCTTTTGCAGTGGGTCACAGATCTTGAATGTGCTGGGATACTTGTGGACAGCTAATTCCAGTGACATAACCCATCTTAGATTTTGTTGCGCCCCAGAACTCGGGTGGGGGGTTAAATGAAAATTTATAAATAATACAAAATCTTACATCTCTGATAGAAAATATAAAAGCTGAACAGATTTAAAGTAATGATATCAATGTCTACAAAAAAGTAATCTCTCATTAGTGGAGCAAACAAAAATGATAATCTTGCATTAAAAGTGACACCAATCAAAAAAAAAATATAGAACATATATAGTGGATTTCCTCAATTTAAATCTAGTAATAGCCAAGTTACTTCCCTTATTAGTGTACAAATTTTATAATTTCACTCAACACTATTCTTCTTAATTTCGAGGTTTAGCAATAAAAACTAAATAAATTAATATTGCAAAACCAGTTCATTCTGTTCCTCTTTTTACTAGAGTTTGACTAATCACACACACACCATAATACCAAATGGAATATCCAATCCAAGTCTAATACAAGGTTGTTTGTGTTTCCCTTTCTGCTAATGTGTTAGGAAAAGTTATGATTCCATCTGTTCTCCCAAGCTACAAGTAAATAATAGGAGCAGATTGGGTTCTTTAGCTTTGGTAAGGCAACCAGTATAGCAAAAGGAAAACTCTAAATTCAGACCAGCAATACGCTGTTGAAAAATTACACATGGGTTGAGGAAATATAAACACACAATACTGCATACACACTTTAGAATATACAAATGATTTTTTTAGAGATACTGATTATCAATAAATCAATATTTTGTTTTAGACTGATAACAGAAAAATTTATATATGAAAAATTCCAAAATATTATTCGAATTTACAATCTCTAATTTTTCTTTTTTTGTTTCATGTTGTAATTTACAAAGCTCTTTGCTTCGATGTGGCACAAGGCCGAATGAATGGGGCGCCCAATGAGACTCGAACTCACTCATGTAGGTTTGCTAGTCTAGTTAGCTAACCGTTACACCACCAGAGGTGCCCCTTTTTTTGTTTCATGTTCTTTGTTGGGGTAATGGCCAGCACCAAGTAATCCTCATTGCCCTGATAGATGACCTAAAGGGGAATAACTTAGCATTGCACCCTGATGATCTAATAGACTATTCTTACAACTGCAAATTTCTTTCAAAAGACCATAATATGACCCTATATTTTATGTATTGGCCAAACGTTTTCTTTAAGGATGTAAATTCAAGTTATTTAAAGAGGATGTATGTATGTACTAAAGTCCTCTGCTATGCATTGTACGTGACACAAGATCATTTTTTAAGTAGAGTATAGCTGGCTTGAATTCAGGATTGGAGAATAAGAAAGTTTAAATAAATAAATAAATAAAGCAAATTATAAAATACAAGTGGAAAATAAAAAATTTCCCATAATTCCACTGGAGCTGAAGTTAACTTGTGACACCAAAATGAAGGAACCAGCCTCTTTCAGTGCTTGCAAGCCCATACGGAAAGACATGAATTTGCACACTTCTCAAAATGAACAATTAATACTATATAACCTTTATAATATAATGGCACTGGTTAAAAAAAAAAAGCATTCCAAGTGATGTCCAAAACCTTTTCCAAGACGGGTGGCCATACTAAGGTTAAAGTAACTAGTCTGTCCTATAGTTTACTCATAGCTCAAAGGAGGAGAAGAGATGTTCACAAGCCAATTAAAATTATGCAGACAAAACATCTTTCCATGGCAAAAAAAATATTCCTTGGAAACCATTTGCTTAAACAGTATATCAACTCATCCAAGATGAATCAACCAAATGAATGTACATTACAACTGAGTCTAATAATACCATTTGACTTTAGTAGGAGGATGCACCATAAAAACACACAGAAAAATGTAATGGCTTCCAGGTTGTGTGCTGCACAATTAGCAGTTTATTTGGGGATTTTTCATCAATAGACACATCAAATTTCAATACCATTTGACTCAAGAGGAGGATGCACCATAAGAACACACAGAATAATGTAATGGCTTCCAGGTTGTGTGCTGCACAATTAGCAGTTTATTTTGGGAGTTTTCATTAATAGACACATCAAATTTCAATACCATTTGACTCAAGAGGATGATGCACCATGAAAACACAGAGAATAATGTAATGGCTTCCAGGTTGTGTGCTGCACAATTAGCAGTTTATTTGGGGATTTTTCATCAATGGACACATCAAATTTTAATACCATAACCACCAGCAATCAACTTATAAATGCTAAGGAAGTCTTTTCAACCAAACTTGACTCTGATGGTAAAATGTAATGGAGAATTAAAAAATTGCATTTATTAAAACTTTAATAGTTACCTATTGTGACACTGTAAGGTTTTCTGCCTTTGGGTGCACACACATTTATGTACCATAATGCTTTTTGTAGATGCAAGTATATCTATATGAATAAGTATATATATGAGCATAATATATATCCATGTATAAGTATGTGGGAGCGGGGTGCAGGAGGGGCATATACGTATGCAAAAGAAACTATGAGCGGTTCTGTGATCACAAAACTAAGTTTTGGATGGAATAAAAATAACTATGTTGCCAGAGGGCACAAAATCTTAAACCAATATTAAAAATAATAAAAAAGAAAAGTATCTTATATCATCAAATATTTTTATCTAACTAAAAAAACTGTACATTAGAAATCAAGTTAATGATTAAAAAAAAGAGGAGGAGGTTGAAGAGTTTTTTTATCTGACATACCAATTCATAGCACTCCAATTCAATATTATAATTCATGAAAATTTGTTTGTCTTTTTTCTTTCAAGTAAAAACAAGAAAACCTTAAAATAATTTTTTTTAAATTGAATTAAATTTTAAAAATAGAATGTAAATTTTTTAGTGTAATATTTTGGTCCTACTTGGTATATAGTTTGCAATTATTCTCTGACTTCAGATCCATGGGGGCGGAAGTCTTACAATCTTAGACTAGGAGATCCTATAAGAACTGTCTGAGATACTGTGTTCAATTTTCAATTCATTATGTTTAGTTTGAGTTTTGTTTAACGTTATATTAACTGCGGGTCATTTAATGCCAAGAAAGGTTAGATTGGTTTTGTCTTCTATGTGAATTTTAGGGTTTAGGGTATGGGTTTTTATGATAGTATTTGATCGTCATGTTAGGCCAGATATTGGTGAAAAGGTGAATATTTTTGAAAAACTCAAGATGTTCTTTGGTTTGGTTTAGTAGGTTTCTTTGGCTTGTTGGGCTTTATGGTACATCAAACCACTCAACGCCAAACCTCACTTAGACACATATTAAACCTAAGATTTCCAACCAATAATTAGATAACATTCCAAACAAACCAGAGCCTACCTGCCCGTACACAATCAAATGGCTCCAAGAACTGCTAGATAACACTGACAATTTCATGTATCTCCATCCAATACAAATCATTCTATATACTTTTTAATCATTTGTTTGCACACAATCAAAACAGTCTCGAGCACTTCTATGCACCAGCAACAATATAACGTCATTTGTTTACACACATTTAAATAAATATACATATGCAAGAGATTAGTTAGTTGGTAGTTTCATTTTTACTTTTGGATGGGAGCAGTTTGAATGCATTTCCTGGCCTTTTCACTATTTACTTTTGGATGGGAGCAGTTTGAATGCATTTCCTGGCCTTTTCACTATTTACTTTTGGATGGGAGCAGTTTGAATGCATTTCCTGGCCTTTTCACTATTTACTTTTGGATGGGAGCAGTTTGAATGCATTTCCTGGCCTTTTCACTATTTACTTTTGGATGGGAGCAGTTTGAATGCATATTTCCTGGCCCTTTCACTATTTACTTTGGTGTTCAAAAGGTACTCTTACAGTCTGGTCAATAAGAGCCTGTGTTTTCTGTTTTAAGTTGCCCCGACTTTTTGAGGATGTAGGTGTTGAGTCCATTTCAATTTCCATTTGCTCTGTATTTTTTAATTTTTTTTTAGTTTCTATAGGGGAGGGGCTGTTGGAATTGGTTTTTGATTTTCTTTGTTCTTGAAGTTGATCTATGTCTCCTTTTTGTAACTTGTGTTTCATTTTTTTGGTAGGATTTGTTGTTTCATTTTCTGTTGGGTTGTCTTTAGTATTATTGTTATTCAATCTTTTTGGTGGAGGATTGTTGAGTTTTGTAGTGATAGTAAGGATGCCTGGTATTGTTGTTGCTGTTTGAGTTGATTTTTTTTGGTCTTCAGCTTCATTGGTCTGTGGTCGGAAGTTTTCTTTTGGATCTAGTTCTGAAGGGGGAGTTTGTTTGATTTAGGGTATGGAAGTCTGTAGTTCCTTTAAGAAGGTTGGGAATTCTTCTGGAAGTTGTAGGAACAGAAGAGATCGGGAATATAAGTGTTGACCTTCACTATCATGTACCCAATTCTAAGTTTAGGTGGGTTTAAGGATATTGAAAGTAAGGATGTAGGTGTTGGTGTTAATATGTTGGTCATTTTTTCTTATTGTAATCCTTTTTACCTCTGACAAATGTTATTTTCTCAGGTTGTGTTTTAATTTCTTTGATGGAGAAAAAAGATAATTCTGAACTTCCCACCAAACCTCAAGATGTTTGGAGACCTATATAGGTAGGCCTCGATTTTCATATTGTGGAGGGTGATCATTTTTAGATGTAGAACAGCATATTTCTTTTTTTGTAACTCCCACTATAAGGGTGTTATTGCGGGCTATCTTTATTGAACTGGGTGCTACATTAGCTGAGAAAAAACTTTCTATTGCCAAAAGGGAGAACTTGGTGACAGGTTTTTCCTCTATTGATTCGAGGACTATAATGCTCAGGAAAGAAGTAGACACTTCTTCTATATCACTGTATGTATCAGTGTCAGGTTTGAGTTTTGTTTAATGGCATATCAACTTCTGCAGGTCATTTAATGCCAAGAAAGGTTAGGTTAGTTTTTAGGGTATGGGATTTTTTGATAGTTTTTGATTCTATTTGACCAGATATTAGTGAAAAGGTTGATTTGGTCAGATATCAGTGAAAAAGTGAGGTTTTTTTGGAAAACTCAAGATGTTCTCTAGATTAGTTTGGTTTGCCTGGTTTTATGGCACAAGAACCCCTGCAGTCCACTTAATGCCAAACTCCATTTATACACATATCAAACTGAAGATTTACAAACAAATACTTAGTAGATAATATTCCAAATGAGCCAAAGCCCACCTGCCTGCACACAAACAAATGGCTCTAAGCACCACTGCTACACAACACCAATAATTCAACCCAACATCAGCAAATTTGTTTGCACACAGTTAAATAGTTAGATATATGATTTATAAATATTTTGCTAATAATATTTTTCAACAAACTTGAGCTTATTTTTTCTTTTTCACAGTCAAATGATTTCAAGTATCTCGATCCAATACAAATCATTCTATTCACTTTTAATCATCTGTTTGCACACAGTCAAACAGTCTTGAACACAGTTATGTACCAGCAACAATTCAACATTAGTCATTTGTTTTCACACATTTAAATAAATATACAGGATATGTGAGACATTAGTTTATCAGTAATTTTGTTTTTACTTTTTAAGTAGATGGTTTGTAAATAACATTTTAAAAAAAGGATTGAGCTCATTTTTGCTGCACACAGCTAAATGGTTTTACATCTTGTCGTCATTTGTTATACCTTCCAGATCGAGGCTGGCAACTATACAGTCTGCGTCACTGTCCATGCTTTCTATACTATATGATCTTTGTAGGGATTCTGTTGATCCCTGAGCATTGGACTGTTTATCTATTCCCATAGGGGACTTGGTTCTTGATGGTGAAGGGACTGCATCCAATTTGGCTGGGAGTAGTTTAAATGTGCCTCCTGGTCTATCACTGATCACTTCTGTGTTCATATTTACGCTTCCAGACTGGCCAATGGGGGTCTGTAGTTTCTGCTTAAGTTGCCCAGGCTTTTTGATTGCGAGCATTGAGTCCATTTCAATTCTAAATTTGTTTTTAGTTTCTATAGTGGGATTTGGAGTTGGTTTTTGATTTTTTTCTTTTTCCTTTGATCTTGAAGTTGATCTATGTCTACTCTTTGTAGCTTGTGTTTCATTTTTGGGGGGGAGGATTTGTTGTTTCATTTTCTGTTGGGTTGTCTTTAGTATTTATTTTTTTATCAAGTCTCTTTTGGAGTTTTTCAGTGGTTGTTTTATCAGAATCTTCTATGGTTGTTTCAACAGGATCTTCTATATCCACTGGGCTGAAACAGTTGAATAATGGGATTGGTTCATGTATTAGTGCTTGTTGTTTAATTTGATTTTTTTCTTTTCTTTGCTTAGAGAATTTTTCCTGATTTTGGTTGTGTGTCTCCCATTCATCTGGAACTGTTGAAATGTGTTCTTTAATCGTCTCTTTTGTGATCATTTTTAGTATTTCTATTAGATTTTTTAATTCATTAATCAGTTTGTTCAGTTCTTCTTGTTTTGGTTTTGTATCTTCCTTTTCCTCGTTTCCTTTTTTTGTTACATTTGCATAACTGGGTTGTTCTTATGTTTGTTCTATTTTTCTGGTCTCAGGGAAGATGTTTCTTGCGTATTTTATTTCTGTAATTCTTTTTTCCACATTTCACATTCCCATGAATATGCAGGGTGTTCTCCTGTGCACTTGATGCAGTTAAAAGGATTTTGACATTCTAATTCTGTGTAATTTGATTTTCTACATTTTGCACATATTCATGGTCTAATGCATTTATCTTTAGGATGTCCATATTTTTAGCATCTTAGAGGGTTTGGTATATAAGTTTCTATTTTTGTATTTATGTAACCTATTCTAATGCTGGTTGAAGTTGTGGGTTTATTAAATGTTAGTATGTATGTGTTTGTGTCTATGGTTCTTGTTTCTTTGTGTATGGAGATTCTCCTTACATCTGTTATGCCTTGTGGTTCAAGATGTAGTCTTATTTCTTCAAGGGAACACAATGCGAGATCTGGGGATTTTATAACTCCTTTTGAGAAGTTTAGGCTTGGGTGAGGGTATGTTTTTATGTTTAGTTTTCCAAATTGTTTCCATTTTAGTATCTTTTATGATTTGTTGTTTGTATAATAATGGTGTTGTTCATAACTTTTTTATATTGATCAGTTTACAGTGTGTTTCTATTGTTTTTTGAATCAGGAATGGGTATAGTTTGGTGATTGGGGTTTCTTCTACAGGGTTGAACGATAAAATTGTCGCCCTAGGAAAGACAACAGGATTCCATTTCCATTTAATGAAAACCTGTTTTCTTTTTTTGTTGCAGACCATCTACTAGTTGGCCAGTTATGTACAAATCCCAAGAGCAATAGGAGCCTTCTATCATGTCTGAAAGTGACACTATGTTCAACGAGCAAGACTGGAGATGCACCACAGTACAACTCATGCTCTCTACCGATCCAAGTTATGACAACAGGACCATTGCCAGCACCCTCAAAATGCAAATCTGGATTGCCACGAATAACAGGGATGTGCCCAGGGTGATGAAAACAAAGTTTCCAGCTACGGTTATGGTCTTTCGTGTGGTTTCAAGTGAGGGCCACATCATGCCACCTCACATCTTCGAAGTCGGCTTGAAAGTCAACACCAAAGTGTACCTGGATGTGCTGAAGAGTGTGGTGATCCCCTGGTGCAATCAGGTGGCCGGTGACAGACCCTGGGTGTGGCAGCAGGACTCGCTGCCAGCCCACAAGTCCAAAGAGACCCAGGCTTGGCTTCAGAAGGAGTGCTACGACTTTGTACCCTTCTCTCACTGGTCCCCCTCCTTCCCCCGACTTGAACCCGCTGGACTACTTCGTTTGGTCATACATCGAGAACATCACCAACATGACCTTCCACAACACCAAAGCCAGCCTGATCGCCACCATCCGCCGAGTATTCGTGGAAAAGCCATGCTCCCAGTTCCGGATCCGTATTGAGGCTGAAGGCGGCTACATTGAATAGATGTCAGCTCTACTACATAATCAAGTTACCTGAATTGATTTTTTCAATATAAGTTTTAAAATAAAGCTGTAGTGTTGTTTTCTTTAGGACGACAATTTTATCATTCCACCCTGTATTGATTCAAGTACAATGAATTGATAGAAGTTTTCATCCGTTTCATGTTCACTTTCTGATTCCGTGAGGGGTCTTTATTTTTTTTGTTTTTGCTTGGGTTATAATTTCATAGGCCATAAAGAAAGTCTGAGTTTCATTGACTATGCTCCCCATCCACTATGGAGTCCCACATGGGGATGTGCCTAGGGGAAAACCCATTTGCCTAGTAATATCAGGGCTACATAGGCAATTTAATTTTGTCTTTGGGTTTTCATTCCCAAGATAATTACTCACCCTGGGACAGAAAGGAGTATAGGTCTTTCCTTAGCATGATTGACCCTACAGCCATCACCCTCTAATTCAGATTTTTGCAAAAATCTGAAAGAGGGCTGACATGACCAGCTGATTGATCAGAACGGGCCTCTCTGACCGCCATCTAGCCCAGTAACAGCCAAAATTTGGTTGCCAGATCAAGGATTGCTCTGCCACAAGGATCTTCTTAAGCATTACAGGCCACCACCCACAGCCAACAGGTAGCCTCATTTGGCGGGGGGGGGATACACTTCTGCAGAGGTACAATCAGCGTATTCTACAGCCCCAGCTGACAGGATGGTGTATCTGTGTCGAGATGGGATCTCTTGGGTAATTTATTTGGCATACATTAGAGGGAGGGGTTTAGATAAGCCATGTCTATTGATTAGCTTTTCATCAGTCCTGTGCTCCACCACACACCATGGACTCCAACTTCTGTTGGGAATTAACCAAGAGGAGAACCTTTTCCCCTTGGTTGTGACAAGGATACACTACGGGTATACTCGTGTTAAGAAGAGGACCTTGAACTCCTGCTGATCCCAGGCCACCAGTACAGCATAATTGTGCCCTATGATTCCACAGAGGTTGAAGTCCTATCCTCTCAACTCGACTGACACTCAACCACTGCCTTCTTGCAATTATATGATAAAAAAGGGTTGGGTGTTTATTTGCCAGAGGTGCAATTTGAATACGGTCGGGATTAAACATATAGATGCTAGGGCTTGATGCAACCAGCTCATTGATTGGATCGGGCCTGTCCATTCACCTGTCAAGCCCAGTTGGAGCTAAAATGGTGTGTTGCAGGTCATATAACTACTTGGTTGCCGAATCAAGGACAGCTCAACCACCAAGATTCTATTTTCAAGCATTATGGGTCACCACCCACACCTATCAGGTGGCCCCATTTTGAGCTGTGGGTCTCACCCCTCTGCAGTCAGCGTATTCTTACAGCCCCAGCCAACAGGGCAAACATTAGGCTTTAAAAAATGATACTAAAAATGAATTTTAAAGAAATGTTACAATATACATACTTACCAATGTGCTGCAAATGGTCTACAAAGGGCTAAATTGAAAGGTAAACTCTTTAATTCTCTTAATCTGACTGAAGCTTCTATGTAAACAAACAGCAACCACAAAGATACTGTTGGTAGACAAATGCCTCGTTCTATAAAAAAACAAAACAAAAGGGAAAAAATTATATCAAGCTAGCATAAATTCAATATTTTGGTATTAAAAAAACAAAAAGTTCTACATACTATAGAAAACCACAGGATGCTCAGATCCTTTCAGCATTGAGAAAATTTTTCTTTTTTGAAAATGAAAAATTTATCAAGATTATTTCAGTTGTGTAAGATTTACTTTCTGTTATCTTTTTAATTGATTTTAAGCAACTTTGAAAGAAATAGTCATTGGTGAGAAGTTATTAGAAATCTCAAAATAAACAAAAACCTGCACCCAACAAACCAAAAAGAAATTATTTTCTTAATAAAATAAAAAAAGATATAATTTCCAAATATTAAGACAAATTTTGAGTCTTTCCAGAAAAAAATCAACATGAAAATTAAAAGAAAAAATTATTCCATTTTAGAGAGAAAAAAGGTATTAAAAAAGTTATTTTCACCAATGTAGTAAGTGGATGATTATTACTTACCAGTATGCCAAACATAATGTACCCAGACATAAGTGCTGGCTGCAAAGAAAAGCCACTGTACTGGTATGAAAAGGTAACAGATGACATCTGATGTGATGGCTATACAAACAAAAAATACTGAAAATGCCTGGAAGAGGAAAAAATTAAATAGATAAACAATGATAATTCTAACAGGAATAATCACTGAAAATTTTTAAAAAATGCCTAAACAGGGAAATCAAATATCTTTTTTGTTTTTCTCATTGATTGATTTTAATGGCATGTCAATACATCTGGTGTTATTTTATACCTAGAAGTTAGGGAATCGTGTAAATTGTTTATATTTATATTTTTTGTCTAGTTTCTTAAGACAGTTGATTGTGTTTTAAGCCATATCAACCCTTGTAGGTTATCTAATACCAAATCCTATTCATAATTTATAAACAAAAAGTTTTTTGGAAACAATTTTTAAACAAGCCACAATGCATTTGTTTGCAAACAGTTAAATGATTTCAAGTATTGCTATAGTATACAAATAATTCTATTCAATATCATTTATTTGTTAAATGGTTTCAAGTATTGCCATGCAATACTAACAATTCAATTTAACATCAATCATTTGTTTGCACACATTTAAATGGTTTCACATATAGAAAATGATTAAATGTTCCTATCTGATCCATAGATGGGACCCTAACAGGTATTACCACTCCAGGTTAGAGTGGATATGGGAGTAATAGCAATGAAGGAGTACTCCACATTCCCCAAAACTCCAGGATTGGAGCCTTACCATCAGATGGTTTAGTGCTATATCCAGGATACTCGTTGAGTAAGGGTAGTACCCCAATGCAGAGATGCATTCAGCACATTCTACAGCTTCAGTTGACTGGACTGAAGTTTCTTAAGAGTTTTCTCGCACAAGGTTATATGATGTTAATGATTTTGTTTGGTTTTATGACATATATCAACCAATATGTTAAGTAAAATTTGCAAAATTGGCCAATGCAAAGTTTGAAAAGGTATCACTTCTTTCCTGTTTCTTCTGTAACCTACTGGCCACTCACCTATGCTATCTTGTATACAGTAGAGAGCTTTGTTCTGTATTTGATCATTCCATGCTTTTTGCCATTTCTCAAGTATGAATTTGTAAATGGTTGGTTTTAGATCCTTGTATGGAATTTTTGTCTGTCAGGAGTGCATTTTTGCAGCTTTATCTACCCTTTCATTTCCATGTATACCAATGTGACTTGGTATTCAGGTGAAAATGATACAATTATTTTTAGAAAGAGTGTTCATTTTGTTTAGGAGTTTTATGAGAAGAGAAATTTATACATCTTTGTTCTGTAGTACTAAGTGGAGTGATTTGGAGCCTGAGTAGAAGATAAAATAAGAGGATTTGTGGTTAGCTATAATGTTCATAGCTAGGTCAATACCTGTGACTTCTCTACAATAAACTAATAATTCATTTGAGAAACATTTAAGCAGTTCTAGGTTTTGGAAGTTAGCAGCACAAATAATTTTCATTCCCTGTTTAGACCCATTTGTATAGATATGGTGATGATCTGGGAAGTTGTTATGGATGTTGAGGAATTTTTCTTGGAAAATTATTTGCTTTTGGATAATTTGGTTAGTTCAAGTTTTCTTATTCGTTGATTTATGGCCTATAGTGCTGTTTTTGGGAGGATTGAAATTGATTTTGATTTCATGGGGGAGGTTTTGGATTTTTAAATGAAAAGGTTTAATAGCTTTTGCTTTATTTTTAATTTTAATTTTTGTATCTTATTCCCATGATGCAGTTATAGGCAGTGCTCTGTGGGCATGAGACAAATTTAGAATAGTATTGGAGAGCAAGTTTATATCTTCTCAAAGAAGGGGGAATAGATAAGCTTCTATGTATAAACTTTCTATTGGAGAGGTAGTGAAGGCTCCTTGAGCAATAAGGAATCTTGGTGATGGATGGTATCAAGTTCTCAAAGGTAGGTCTTTCTGGCTGCTCTATATATGAAACAGCTATAATCAAGTTTTGTTTAATGGCATACCAACCTCTGTGGGTCACAGAGGTTGGCATTACTGGAAAGTGATGAGGTATGTTTTGGTTTTGGATAATTTGGTTAGATTTAGTTTTACTACTGGTTGATTTATAGCCAATGGTGCTGTTTTGGAGAGGATGGCATATGTATTATTTTGGGAATGATTTTCATTTCATTTACAAGGGTTTGGATTCTTAGATTAAAAGGTTTGATGGCCTTTGCTTTATTTTCAAACAGGTTTTTATATCTTATTTCCAAGATGCAGTTATAGGTAGGGTTTTAGGGGCATGAAATGAGTTTAGATTAGGTTTGTTTGGGTTGGGTTTTACAGCATATTGAGCATTATTGGTTATTTAATGCCAAATACTGTTATATATATATATATATATATATATATATATATATATATATATATATATTGGTCTAATGAGTAGAGTGTTCGTCAATGGTCCGGGAGACTGAGGTTCAATCCCAGGTTGAGTCATACCAAAGACTCAAAAAATGGTACTTGATGCTTCCTTGCTTAACACTCAGCATTACAAGATCAGGATCAAGGGTAAAGGGGAGCAATCCAGAGAATTGAGTAGTGCCTTCCCCAACACCTCGGTGTAGTAGCTATTGAAAAGGGAGTCTTCAAGTCATCCTTGACTAAGATTTCCAACTTTACTTACTTTATACATATACATTTCAACAAGCCCGCCAACTTTCCAGTTTCTAATTTTTCTTTGTATTATGCCGAGTTCAAAAGGAAATTCAACAATCTACTGCTCCGATACTGCAATGCTGTATATAATCAGAATATGATAGAGAAATGGACAAAAGGCTACAGCCTCTCTTTCCTCAAGAAAGGGGTCCTTGGAATTGCTAAGAACTACCGAGGTATAATTCTTACTTCCATAGTGGCTAAGATTTATAATGTTCTGCTACACAACCATATCGAACCAGAAATTGAGAAAATTCTTAGGAAGTATCAAAATGGTTTTTGGAGAAACTGATCCGCATCACAGATTCTGAAAATCCATTGAATCTTAGGAATTTATGCAAAAAAACCTCAAGACGACACTCTTATTTATAGATTTCTACAAGGAATTTGACTCAACACAGAGGAATAATGGAGCAAATACTTCTAGCCTATGGTCTCCCCAAAGAAACTGTCACAGCCATAATCATCATCATCATCATGTCGTGCTGGTAGCACGGATATCCCTGACTCTCCCTCGCCACTTTTCCCTATCGTTCATCGCCTCAGGCAGGTCTTCTGGACAACATCCCGTATCCTCACATAGTTGCTGAATGTATGTTCGTGCTGGTCATCCTGCTTTTGCAGGACGACAGCCATAATAATGCTCTATAAAAACACAAAAGTAAAAGTAGCTCTCCAGATGGAGACACAGACATTTTTGACATTGTTGCTGGTATTCTGCTAGGGAATACATGAGCCCCATACCTGTTCATAATCTGCCTAGATTACCTACTTTGAACGTTGATAGATCTAATAAAAAAAAAAAAAAAAAAAAATGGCTTTACACTAAAAAAGGCAAGAAGGAGATGATATCCCGCAGAAACTATTACAGATGCAGACTATGCAGATGACAGCGCTTCTGGCAAATACACCAACCCAAGCCGAATCCCTGCTGCAAAGTCTGGAGCAGGTGGCATCGGCCTCATGTGAATGCAGACAAAACGAAGTATACATGTTTTAATAAAAAAGGAGATGTCTCCATACGAAAAGGTGGTTCTCTGAAACTAGTGGACAAGTTTACCTACCTCAGAAGCAGCATCTCAGGTACTGAAAATTATATCAATATACGACAAGTGAAGGCATGGACAGCTATCAATAGGTTAATGGAAGTCAGACCTATCCAATAAAATAAAACACAATTTTTCTAAGCAGCAGTCACGTCAATACTACTATATGAATGCTGACTAAATGTATAGAGAAAAGCTAGATGGGAATTGCACAAGAATGCTACAAGCTATATTGAACAAATCCTGAAAGCAACATCCCACAAAACAACAGCTGTACAACCACCTACCACCCATCTCTAAAACTATCCAAATAAAGACATGCAGGACATTGCTGGAGAAGTAAGAACGAACTCATAAGTGACGTTCTCCTATGGACCCCTTCAAATGGACGTACAAGTGTTGGACGAGCAACTAGAACTTATCAACAATAGCTCTGTATGGACAGTTTTTTTTGGTTAAACCGCCCATCTCTAGTTTCAATCATTGCTATCAAATATAAATAATTCTATTTGATATTAATTATTCAGTGAAGTGGTTACAAGTATTGCTATTTAACACTAATTATTCTATTCAACATTATTCCTTCACTTGATGTACAGTTGAACAGTTCAAAGGACTGATCAGCCACCAGGATCCTCTCCTTCAGCATTACGGGTCGCCACCCACGGCTAACAGGTAGCCTCATTTTTTACCCCTCTGCAAAGGTGCAGTCAGCATATTCTACAGCCCCAGCAGACTAGGCGGCTCAGCATAGTTTTGAGTCAAGAGTAAATGCCTAGGAATTTGTATTCATGGGTTTATAGGTATTTCAGTACACCATCTAGGGTAAGTTGATTAAGCATTATGTGAATTCGGCAGAAGTGCAGGCATTTGATTTTCTTATTAGAGATTTTAAAACCATTTTCTCAGGGCCCATTTTAAATATCTTGTTGATGAATTGCTGCATTTTTATTTCTATGGTAGTTATATTTTCAGAGCTCTAACAAATGAGGAAGTCATCAACATATAATGATCAGTTGATTCTGAGAGGAGAGAGGTTTTATAAATTTTAATCATGAATAGAATCACAGATAGGATGCTATCCCTGAGGTACATCTATTTCTTATGGTTTTGGATTGGACAATATGTTCTTTATTCATGTTTAGAAGGCCCGATCTTCTAGAAAGTGTTTCATGAAGATGGGGAGTCTGCCTTGTAGGCCAAAATCTTTGAGGTCTTTGAATATACTATATGGCCATGATGTGTTATCAGCTTTTTCAAAGTCACTGCAACCAGATGTTTCTTTTTAATAAAGGGTTCTGTGATTAGGTTTTCTATGCAAACTATTCGGTCAATGGTACTTCTTTTGGCTCTGAAGCTTGTTTGTAGCTTTGAGAGGAAGTTGTTTGATTCTAGGAACTATGTCTATCTTGGATTGATCATCCTTTCGAGAGTTTTGCAAGTACAGCTAGTTAAAACTATAGGTCTATAACTGGTAGGGTTTGTGAGATTGGTGGGGAGGGATAGGAATGGTTGTGGATTGCTTCCATAAGGTAGAGATGTTGCCAGAGATCCAGATATTGTTGTATATATCTAGAAGATATTTCAGGGATATTGTTGGGAGTTCTTTGAGGAGGATGTTGTGGAATTTCATCTGGAATGGGAATTGAGTTATTAGATTTGGATATTGAGTTCGGTTAAGGTGAAGGGTTGGTTATAACTGAGTATTGTGCAAGGTGAATTTGATGTATTTTTTCTTCTTTGAGTTGAATTGATTTGAAGAGTTTTTGTAGATGACACTTGAGCAAAATTTTCTGTATGAAAGGAAATAGATGAAGGTGGGTCTGAGATTTCTGACTGTGGAGGCATAAATTGTTGCTATTGATGATTTTTTTTTCAAGGGTCTGGCCTCATGTTTGTTGTTTTGCTTCCCCATATTAAGTTGTAGCTACTGAAATCTCCAATCAAGATAAATGGTTTAGGGAGATGTTTTATCAAATTGTTTAGTTCTTTTTTTGCTCACTGTGTCATGAGGAGGGATGTATAATGAGCAAACGGAGACAGTTTAGTGTAAGGTTGCTGAGACTATAAACACTTCCAAGTGAGTATTGATGTTTATTTTATTTTGGGGGATATTTTCCCTTATTAAGATTGATACTCCACCCAAAGCTCTTTGTCCAGTATCATGTCTGTAGTCATATTGTTTAAAAATTTTTGTATTTGGTTTGTCACCTTTTTTTTTAAGGTATCTTGGAGACATATGTTGGTAGGGTTGAGTTCAGCTATTAACAGAAACAGCTCATTGTAATTTGCCTTGTAGCCATGGTAGTTACATTGAGTTATCCTGTGAGTATTTTAGTATTTGGTCATGAGTGTTTATTTAATGTGTATGGTCTGTTTTGTTATAAAGCTGGTTTGATTGCGGTTTTCTATATTTCACAGTATTTGTGTTTTGTGTGCCATGCATTTTATTTGAGGATTTTGGGTGTTTTATTTTATTTTCATATCTTGGATTGTGAGCGTTTAGTCCATTTCAATTTACATTTGTTCAATGCTTTCTAAAGGAGGGTTTTCAGTTGGTTTTTGCTTTTCTTCTTTTTCCTTTGTTCTTCAAGTTGATGTGTCTATTTTTTTTTTTTGTGGCTTGTCTTTGAGTTTTTTTGGTAAGGGTTGTTGAGGTGTTGTTTAGTTTATTAACAGAGGTTTTTTCTATATTAGGTATTGTTATTTCTAGGGTTTTAATTAGGTTTTGTAGTTCATTTATTAGGTCTATGAATTCTTCAATTTTTTAAAGAGTTTTTTAGTGTTTACTAGGTTTTCATTTGGAGGAGTTTTAGTGATTTTAGCAAAAGGTTGGTTTAATGAAGAGCCTTTCTACAAGTCTTTTTGCTTCTGGGAAGGTAATATTTTGGGCGACTTTGATTTTTAAGATTTCTCTTTCTTTTTCCCAGATTTTGCAGAGCTTTGAATCTGCTCTGTGGTTTTCATTGCAGTTGCTGCAGTTTAAATTATTAATATTTTATATGGGATCTGGTTCATGTGCACCACATTCTACACATACTGGTTTTCTTGAGCAAGCTTCTTTCAAATGGCCATATTTCTGGCAATTGTGGAACTTTTGGGGATTTGAAATGTACTTTTCCATTTTTGCTTGCATGTAACTGATTTTTATTTCTGGTGGAGGTTTTGGATGGTTAAAAGTAAGTGCGTATGTGTTTGTGTCAATGGTTTGGTTCAATTCTTTGATTGTGATTCTTTTGATCTCAATAACATTTTGTTTTTTGATTCATTTTTTATTTCTGTAATTGAGCATAGGAACAGGTCCTTGTGTCTTAGCACACTTCTAGAGCTGTTTAGTCTCACATGAGGGTAGGTATATATATTTACATTATGGAATTTTTTTCAGTTATAGTAATATCTTAGCTTGTTTTTTTTTGTTGTTGTTGTTGCCACCTCTATGAGGATGGTTTCATTTTTGGTTTTTTTGACCGAAATGGGGTAATTAAAAAGGAAATTATTTTTTCAGTAATAAAAGGCGATAATTTTTTTTAGAGTATTCTTACGATTACAGTACAATGAATTTAGGTTATTGTTCTTCTTGGTCAGTCAGAGTCAGATTTGTACTGGGGTCTTTTTGCTAGGGATTTTTCATAAGCCACCAAAATAAATTTTGAGTTTCATTAACTATGCTCCCTACCAACCACAGAGCCCCACTTAGGGATATGCCTAGGAGTAAACCCGTTCACCTAAGGATACATAATCAATATACTCATGCTGATGATAGACAGTTACCGAGTTTTCATTTCCAAGATAATTAATCACCTAGGGACAGAAAGGGGTATGGGTCTTTCTTCAGCAATAGTGACCCTACAGCCACCACCCTCTGATTCAGATTTTGCAAAAATCTGAAAGAGGGCTGAAATGATCAGTTGATTGAATGGATCGAGCCTCTCTGACTGCCCATCTAACCTAGTACGGGCCAAAGTAGAGTGTTGCAAGTCACGTGACCTTTTCAGTTGCTGGGTTATGAACTGCTCAGCCACCAGGATCCTGGCCTCAAGCATTACAAGTCGCCACCCACGGCCAACAGGTAACCTCATGTGGAGGGGGGTTACCCCTCTGCAGAGATGCAGTCGGCGTATTCTACAACCCCAGCTGACAGGGCTACCAGCAATTAAGAAATGTTTTTAGCAAAGGACTTAATGATATCCAATTAGTTAATTAGAAACAATATCTAATGCTAAAATTCAATCATTTTTTTCTTACAGATTAAAAAGGATAGATAACTGATGTGTATAAATTAATCGGAAAGTGATTTCAACTTTTAAAAAACATCAATAGAGCATAAAAATACTTTAGTAAAAAAATAATGAATATCAGAGAAATGATGAATTTGGATAATATTTGTTTGGGCTTCTCCCAGCTCTATGACAGAAGGCAAACCAATGGTCCAAAGAGGTCAGTGACTCACTTCCCAGTTGCTTTGGTGGTGTTTTACGAAATATCAATCTTTGTGAGTCTTTTAATGCCAAATTCTGTTTATACATACATACATATGTTGAAAAGATAGATTTATAGTAAATTTGACAGTGTGATCAAATGTGGAAAGTTGGATAAATCAAACACTTCACTCAAATTTAGATGTGGGATATTTCGTTTGGGCACCAAGTTTGTAAAGATGAAATAAAGCCTGAACAAAATATCACACATTTAAAATCTAAGTTAAGTGTTTGATTTATCCAACTTTCTATACTTTTCTATCATATATATATATATATATATTACACACACACACAATTTCTTACTCCTCTGTAGTTGTGCAATAGGTGTATTCTACACCCCTAGCTAACAGGGTGGCTTCCAGTTGGTTTTCTTCAATTAAACAATAGGTGTATCAAAGCAAGCTCAGTCCACAAAATTGACTGTTTTTTTTCTATAAACATGCTCTCTTAGTTAGATGAACAAAGGCATCATCTGATCCCTGATTTGATTCAGTACTATTTTCAAGATCCACACCCAACATTTTTTGCCCTTACTTTCAATTTCATCTTTAAAAGTGATAATTTTGTCATATCCTCTCCACTTGTTTCTGCATGCCAGTGGTTTACTGGGTCAGGAAGTTCCCATACTAACCAACATTTTATTTTGTTTATCAACTGGTTGCTTATCTACCTCATATCATACACAAATTGTACACAATCATCATTGGGGATTTAAGCAAGGTTATAAAACAAATGTGGTGCTTTGGTGTATTTAAAAAATTAGTGTTTAAAATTCTTTTGGTAAAAAAGTAGTGATATAAATGGATTGTAAATGGCAGTAGTTAAGAATAAGGTAGAATAGTAAAAACCATTATCTCACACCTTGTCTTCTTTCAACATGGTGCTAAAAAGGCATAGAAACCTTTAGATAAGTTACTACTTGTTAGGTCAGTCCTAACAAAAATATAGAGTCGCTTCCCTTTGATCAGTAGGGCTCAGTTACCTCCTGTGAAAGAAAATTATGGAAGTGAGTGACCAGAAATAGGACTGCAGCTATGATTGCCAGGGATTGAAGACAGATTTGTTTGGTTGTGCACAACTTGAACAAAAGTTATCATTTTAGGGTCAAAGCATTTCTCTACCTTGCCTTAAATAAAAAAAAACTTGTTATTTCCAACACCCAGTGTTCTTTTTTCCTTTATTTGTACATTAAAAATGTAACACGACTCACATTCAGCTTTGTCATTTAATCCAGTATTTATATATAATGTAGTTTGCAATATTCATAAATAAAGAGTGCTCAATATTTTGGTGACAGATAATTTATGAATCAATGGTACAGGGTGATTATCACTTTCTCAACTGTGCAATCATCAGACCAAGCGGTTTCCACATAATAGGCATCCTTTTATATGTGTGGAGTATAATATGATAGGTAATCTAGTTTGTAGGGGTATTCTGGGAAGGGTGATTTCGTTTATACTGCTCACTTATTTAATTATTAATTTTGTGGTTTGTTAATTTATTTACTGTAGAGTTTAATTCATTAGTAGTTTTTATTCTTATTCATTTTTAGAATTAGGTAGTGATAGTTTTCAGGTAGCTTAGTCGCAATTTGTTTAAATGCCTACTTTTAGGAAGGTGATTATCAATTCTTTTTCTTCTTCTAGGCAAAGATTACAGTGTTTTGAGGAGTTGTAAGCTGGTGTTATTTATCTGCGTTTTTGTTTTTCGAGGTCCTGTATTTGTATATCTTATTGTAAAATGGTGTTTTGTGTGTGTATAGTTCCTTTGTTTCCAGGAGCCTTCTGTTACTCATATTTTTTCAGTGTTTTCTTTGGACCTATTTGTTTGTTTGTATGCAATTTCTGTTAAATGGAAAATCAGATTATATATATATATATATATTTAAATTAAAAAAAAAAAAAAAAAAAAAAAACAAATACATATTCAATAAATAAAATTAATATTTCAAATATGATCAAATTTAGTCTACACACAGCAAATCAAAGTTTACCACGATCATTTAGATCAAGGAAGATTTAGGAAACTAACAGTTCTCGTATTTACTTACCAGGCCTTGGTATTTGAAGGAGTCATATACACTTCTCAGCAATAACCAAAATGGCCACAGGTACTCAAACCGAAATTCCAAAATGAAGTCAGCCATTATGACCAGCGCCCAAACTACAAGAAATTTCAGGTATAGGAATGTGCTGAAAAAAAAATGTCAATAAGAATTAGGAAGATTTTAAAAGTATGTAAGTAATGAAATATGGCGGGGTAATTACTTCACAGCAGAGAAAAATGTTTAAAATCCAGTAAGATTTTATTTTTTAATTCTAAAATAAATTACCAATGTGTTAGATTTAAAACTTCTGAAATATTTACTCTGCATTCCAATTTATTAGAAAAGATTGTTTGGGTTTTATGGCATATCAAACTTTGTAGGTTATTTAACACCAAATCTATTTTTATGCAAATAATCAGTTCTATTTCAAACAATTCAGTTTAGTATGAGTACAGAGTTTAATTGTCAAAAACATTTCTATTTCAAACTATATAGTTTATTCAAACAGTTTTAATTCAGCTAATTCAGTTTAGTATAAGTACATATTTTGTTTACACACAGTTAAATGTCAAAACAGTTCTATATATATCAATTTAGTTTTGTGTGAGTACAGTTTCAATATCAAAAACCGTTCCATTTCAAACAATTCAGTTTAGTTGGTTAGTTGGGTTTATGGCATATCAACCTTTGTAGGTTATTTAACACCAAATCCATTTTTATGCAAATAGTTTTATTTCAAACAATTCAATTTAGCATGAGTACACAGTTTAAATGTCAAAAAACATTTCTCTTTCAAGCGATTCAGTTTATTCAAACAGTTCTAATTCAGCTAAATACAAATTTTGTCTATACACAGTTACATGTCAAAACAGTTCTATATTAAACAATTCATTTTAGTGTAAGTATAGTTTCAATGTCAAAAACAGTTCCATTTCAAACAATTCAGTTTAGCATAAGCACTCAGTTAAAATCTAAGTACAATTTGATTGTCAAAAACATTTCTATTTCGAGCTATTCAGTTTAGTCAAACAGTTCCAATTCAAACAATTCAGTTTTGCATAAGTATGCAGTTAGTTCTATTTAACCCATAGATAGGGCCCTATCAGGTGCTACCATTCCGGGCCAAAGGGGAGCTAGGAGCAATGGCAATGAAGGGGTGCTCCGCATTCTCCAAGGCTCCAGCATTACTGGAACCTCGCCATCAGATGGTTTAGTGTTATATCCAGGACAGCCAACTGGGCAATACACAGAGTTAATGTCAAAACAGTTTTATTTCACATAACTCAGTTTAGCATGACACAGTTTAGATATCAAAACAGTTCTATCTTGAGCAATTCAGTTTAGCATAAGTACAGTTTAAATGTCAAAACAGTTCTATTTTAAACAATTCAGTTTAGCATAAATACGCAGGTAAAATGCAAAAAACATTAAATGAAGAAACCACAGTTTAGTTCTATTTAACCCATAGATAGGATCCTTATCAGGTGCTACCACTCCAGGCCAGAGTGGACCTGGGAGCGATGGCAATGAAGGGGTACTCTGCATTCCCCAAAGCTCCAGTATTACTGGAACCTCACCATCAGATCGTTCAGTGTCATATCCAGGACACTCATTGGGTGGGTGAGAGGTTTTATCCCTCTGCAGAGAAGCAGTCGGTGTATTCTACAGCCCCAGCAGACTGGGCAATATTAGAAAAGGAAAAAAAAAAAGTAAATCTGTAATTACTAGAAAGAATATTTAGTTGGAAGGCTAAAAATCTTGTATTTAGTTTATCAATGCAGAGATCACCTACACGTCTATATTTTCAATCATTTTGATCAACTATTATCATACTTAATTAGAAATGTTTATTGGCCCCAAGATGGGAAAGGAATATTTTATTGTCTCTAAGGTGAGGGTATATTTCATCAGCTCCAAGATGTGGGAAGTATATTTTATCAACTCTGAGACAGAGGAGGAGGGTATTCTATTGACTATGAGGAAGAAAAAAAAAAAAAAAAAAAAAAAAAAAAAAAAAAAATCGACAGATTCATGAAAATATTCATAACAAATAGACTTATATTTTTCAATCTTATATTAAAAAATGTTCAATGAAATTGATACCACAAAGTCAAAATTTATCAAAGAGCAATTCTTTTAGCCAGTGAGTTGCATAAAGCTCATGGTCAATAAGAAAGAATACTATTTCAGGGACAGATGAGATGGTTTGGTTTGGTTTCTTTGTTTTTAATGGCATATCAACTCTTTTTAGGTTATTTAATGCCAAAGCCATTCTCTTAGAATAACAGTAGTGGTACTATTTAACCCATAGCTGGGAGGATAAGGGGGTTCATACCTTTCTCAAGGGTATTTCCCCGAAAGTGAACGTAATAGTGCAACTGGAGTACAAACTCGCGTACTATGATTCCGCAGTCCATCGCTTTAACCATTACACCACGAGGACACCCCCAGACAGATAAGAGGAGAGAAGAAAAAAAGAGGCAAGAAAGATAGGGAGAGAGGTATGAGAGAAAGTGGAAGTGAGAGATGAGAGAGAAAGTGGAAGTGAGAGATGAGAGAGAAAGTGGAAGTGAGAGATGAGAGAGAAAGTGGAAGTGAGAGATGAGAGAGAAAGTGGAAGTGAGAGATGAGAGAGAAAGTGGAAGTGAGAGATGAGAGAGAAAGTGGAAGTGAGAGATGAGAGAAAAAGAGAGAGAGAGAGAGAGAGAGATGTGAGAGGAAAAAAGTTATATTGTAGCAAATCTAAGGATGGTAAAAAAAAAGAAAACAGTCAAGATATATTTACAATGTTAGAATTTCCAGTGACACTAGATTTGATAAAGGACATTTAAGTGTTTTAATTTATTTTTGTTATTTGGAGAAAAATAAAAAGTTCTTCCCAAGATTATCTCTGAATTGATGCCACTTAGCCTACAGAATTAGACACAAGGTTCAAAGATGAAATTTTCATGTTTCTAACATGGGGAGGCAGACATTCACCCTTTTTGGTAAAGAACAATAAAAGCTAAGACAATTGTTCACAGCTGACTATAATTAAAAAAAACAACACACACACACACATGCGTGTGAGTGTGTTTTTAACTGGCAGATATCTAAAACAAAGCATTATTTCTTTTCACAGACTTTCAGGTTAGATGTATGAGGATGATTAAATAAGTTTCCAGACTTTTTTCCATATGGGCACTTTTATTGATAGTACACACATGAAACTCTAGTCCTCTTTGAAGTAATCTCCTCCGGCTGCAATGCACTTGTTGTACCGTTCCAACAACTTCTGGAGGGTCTCATGGAAGTCCTCGTGTGAGCATGTCAATGACCTTCGTCACAGCCTCTTTCATCTCCTCAATTGTCCTATAACGACAGCCTCTGAGCTTAAGAAATAACCAAAAGTCACAGGGAGCAAGGTCTGGATTATTGGGAGGCTGAGGAACTGTCTTGATGCCCATCTTGGTCAAATAGCCTGTGACAAGGATGGAGTTGTGGACTGGTGCATTGTCCTGGTGGAAATGCCACTGACCTGATTTCAAGAGTGCTGGCCTCTTCCGACGGAATCTCTAGCTGAACTCCCTTAAAACCTCAACATAGTAACCCTAACCCTTTGGCCAATCAACTCTGGTGTATTGACTTCCTGACTCCTCCCACACCTCTCATCATCCCTCAGATCTAATTGAAACGATTCAGTTTGGCATAAGTATGCAGGCAGTATAAATCTATTTACTTTTCCTCATTTGTTTGTACACAGGTAAATTGTAACGAGAGTTGCTATGTAACAATAAGAATTTAACATCAGTCATTTGTTTGTAAATAGATACACATGATATGTAAGAAATTAACAATTTAAAAGGGGATTGAGCTTCTAAATTTGCTGACAGTTAAGTGGTTTCAAATATAGTAGTTTTTGATTACTCTTCAAGATTAAAGCTGGCAATTAAGCAGTCTGTGTTGCTATCCATACTTTCTATACTATATGTCCTTTGTAGGGGTTTTGTTGGTTGTTGAGCATTGAATTGTTTGGTCCTTAGAGGAGACTTTGTTGTTGAGGGTATTTTGAATGTGCTTCCTGGTCTTTCCATATTCACTTTGGTGTTCATCTGTATTTTCGTAGCTTGGCTAATGGGAGCTTGTGATTTTTGTTTAAGTTGTTCAGGCCTTATGGGAGACAAGTTTTTTAGTCTGTCTTTAATGGTTTTTGGTGGACAGATTGGTGATTTATGTGATGGCTGTTTTGACGGAGATTTTGCACTTTTAGCAGTAGTTCATGTTAGAGTGATCCTACGTGTGTTTTTGTTTGGACTACAACAATGGATCTCTCGCCATTCCCAACTTGTTACTGAGCTGGTGCTTGGTAAAATTTGACCGAGTGTAGTTTTTTTCAGGTGCTCCTGAAACTTTGGCCAATCATTGGCTTCCAACTGGATCAATTTCTTCACGAGCGTTCTGTATTTGTTGTCATCATTGGTTCCCTCCGCCCTCCGTGCAACAGAGGCGTAGCTGCTTTCTCCCATATAGCTCCCTACAATTCTCCTTGCTTCCAAGAAGGAAACATTCCTCGTGTTGAACCTCAATTATTTCTTTTTCTTTTTTGGTAAACAGTGCAAGATCTTGCGTAATCCGGATGATCTTGTCATCAGTTTGCACATGTAATTTCTTTCAAGCAATCTTCCTCCACATGGTCCAGGTCCTTTTCATTACATTTGGCACATCTGTCATCCTCTACAGGCTTCCCTGTGGTGTCCATTTTTTTGGCATTTGAAGCACCTCAGGGGAGCTGGGATGTACTGCTCAACTCTCTCAAGACAATAGCTGATCTTCACCTCGTCAGGAGTATGGTAATCATTAAATGTTAAGATGTAAGTGTTGATCTGGATTCTTTGTTCGCTTTTTCTGATGGAGATTCTTTTTATATTTGTAACTCCCTGTTTTCCCAGGGCTGATGCTATCTCATCTTCTGTAGCCAATGCCAACTCTCTACTGATAACTCCCTTGGAAGTGTTGAGTTTCTCATGCGGGTAAGCTCTGTATTTCGTCATATGAAATGTTTTTATTTTTAATGTTTTCTGGCTGTCTCCAGCTGTCTACCTCGGCAAGAGAGTTGCCATTCCCTGTTTTCTTAACAGTTTTTGGACTAGCCCTTGTAGATATTACTTTTTCTATGAGGAAAGGCGAGAATTTGGCTAGGCAGACTTCCTCCAGAGATTCAATAACAATGAATCTGGGGAAGTCTGCTGCCTCATTCTTCGAGTCTGATTCTGAGAAGTTTCGTTTAGATTTTTTTGTTTGAAGACGCCATATATGCTGTATATTTTTCATTGGCCCTGCACTTCACCACGCACCAAGGAGTCCAACTTGTGTTGGGAATGAACCAAGGGGATAATCCATTTGCCTTGGTTGAGATGGGGATACGCAACCAGTATACTTGAGTTGAGAGTAGGCTTCCGAGCCATTGCCAATTTCAAGTTCTCAGCACTGGTCAAATTCCTATTCTCAACGCAATTAACCTTCAGCCACCATCTTTTGACACCTAACAGATAAGAGTTAGGAACTTGCTGCAAGTGCAGATTTAAAAGTACAGTCGAAATAAAATATATAGGTGCTAGAGCTTGACATGACCAGCCAATTTATTGGATCAGGCCTATCCGACTGCCCGTCAGACCAAGTAATGACCAAAATGTTGTGTTGCAAGCCATTGACCACTCTGTCACCGGATCAATGACTGCTTAACCACCAGGGATCCATCCTAGTGCCTTACAGGTCGCCACCCACAGCCAACAGGTGGCTTCATTGGGTGGGAGGTCTGTATTCTACAGTTCCAGCCGACAGGGTATTTGTTTACTTGGGTTAATACCTGGCCCTCTACCACTAAGTCATGAGATCATAGAGAGTACTGATAAATAACCTCGATTATCTTGAAGTTAATTTTCAGTCTAAATACCTTTGCAAATTTCAAGATATAGGTAATTATTTCCTGTGCATTCGGATAGTTGTGTACTAACACATCACTCAATAAGTCCTGGGCCAGACATATAGATAGTACCACCAACAAAAATTCCATTTGATTTTTATAAAGTACTAACCTTCAAATGGCACGTGTCAAAATTTGAGCCCAATCGGATTGTTAGTTTACAAATTACAGTTATTTAAGTGAAGCTACAGTTGAAAATTTTCAAAACAATGGAAAAATCTGAATTTCATGCGTTAAAGCGTTGCTTTCTGATGGGAAAAAATACTGTTCAAGCAACGTAATGGCTTGATAAGTCTTATTTGGACCCTGTTGCATCAGAAACAAGGGTTAAGAGCTGAAATGCTGATTTTAAACACAGTCATACAGACACAAATAATGCTGAATGCTCAGGTTGCCCAAATTCGGCAGTTGTACCAAAAAACTCTACAAACTCGTTTTGGCCGATTGTAAATTGAAGCTGTGTGAGATAGCAGAGGAGTTAAAGATATCAGAAGGTAGTGTATTCACCATTTTGCATGGATATTTGTCAATGAGAAAGCTGTGTTCAAAGTGAGTGCCACATTTGGTCACTGTTGATCAAAAACAACAATGCATCAACGATTCAGAGCATTGTTTGCAACTGTTTTGAAAGAAGGGGGGGTGGAAGGTATGCCTCCTCGGCAACAAAAAGAACACATGGAATCAATGTCTTTTCCTTCCTCAACAATCTTCTCCAGTGGTCCTGTATCTAAGCTCGTCTCATGTCATGCGTCGCCGAGACTCAAATGTTACCTCCTCCGGTGCATTCCTGTAGGACTTAAGTAATCATGCCAAAATGCCACATCCGGGTCAATCACACAATGTGGTAATTTACATGCGCGCTTACATCAAACACGATTCACTATCGGGAGGATGAGAGTTCGATCTTCTTGTTTCTTTCTTTTGGTGTTGCTGTGAAAGGAATTTAATTGTCACATTTCATCTCTCATTCACTTGGTTCACCACCTGTTTTATTTTTATCCAGCCGTGTACGATTGCTGAATTCATGTGAACTACAGCACACCACTCATGGTCTCTTTGAACGATGAATCCTAGTTGGCTTGTTGGAGACAGCAGTCTGCAGGTTCTGCCTTTCAGTTTCACTACACCCCTCCCCTGATCTCATGATCACACAGATGACAAACTGGGGCGGTCTCTTGCGTCTAGCGCTCCTCTGTGGTAATATCACTTCCTCCTCAGATGACTCATCTGCAGAAGTGTCATCCGTTGCATACACGGTGTTTACCTCTAGGGGATCACCACATACTTCATTGATGGTGATCATCCTTGCACTTTGGGTCGAGAGTTCGCTGTCACTCCCATTCTCTGAGGTATCCATGCCTATGACGGGACGCAGGTCCCTTACATGACGGGGCATCCCGCCGACAAGGACGTTCTGTGGGCTGATCACACCTGTAACACATCCATGTGCATAAGGGGACGTACAACGTCCATTTGGGGTCTTCATCCAGACATGATCGCCTATGTTGTACCTTATCTTCTGCTGTTTGGGCTCATTTGGAGGGAGCGCATCAATACCTTTCAATCAAACAATGCCATTATTGGAGGGGACTTGTGCACAACGGAAATGCAATCAGACCCCCCCATTCGCTTAGAAAGTCTCTGAAGACCTTGCTGCGAAATGCTGTGTCATTGTCAACAAGCATTTTAGCCAATACACAGCGCTCACAGAACAGACTCTCCAGGTGGCTGACAACGCTCACTGCATCTTGTCATCTTAGATGACACCAAATTGAAAACCGTGAGGGCCTGCAGTCAATGAGCGATAGTGTCTGCCTTGGTAGTGGGTTACATCCATTCCCACTCAAGACCAGGTGTTGGTAACATCCAGCTTCCCCCTCAGCCAATGTGTGGGTGGTGAGTCAATTGACTGGCACTTCTTACAGTTCCTTACCACAGTCTTCACTGATGCTTTAGAACCCGTGAGATTGATCTGCTGATGAAGTACAATGTTCGCTTTATGCCAGAGTGGCCACTTCGGTGATAGATAGGCCTTATCCATCCGAAGTCGTGCTTGCTTGATGACACAGCACTTCCACAGTACAGAGGCTCAGCTGCCTTCTTGACAAGATCAAACCATCGCTGTGGCACTAATGTCAGACTATCAGCTCGGTTATGTTCTGACCTCACCAGGACCGTGTCCACAGACAGTCCATACTCCTTGACTAGGTTAGTGAGTGCATCAAGCCGATGATTAGCATCTCACTTGCTGCTCAGGGGCGCACTCTAGCCTTCCTCATGAAAGTGTTTGTTATCCATTTGTGCACACATGTGGGGTCAGTGTGAATATGCAATATAGTTGCCTTCCATATCAGTGCCATGTTTATGCCCTTCAGGACAGCATCAAGCTCCGCCAAGTTTATATGTTGCGTGTCCCTCTCCTTTCGTAATCAGCTCGCATCCTCCACAGCAGCTCCATCATGCTCCAGGGACACTCTAGTGGCTAAGGAGCTTGCATCAACCCAAACATCGAGCTCAGGGCCATCAACATACCACTTTCCTCATACGGGGTCTTCTTGACGCACTCTCTTAACAACTTCTGTTATCATTGTTGATAACAGAACATCAGTCACTTTGTCATCCCAACCCTTTGTTATGTCTGCTGCTCTCCTCTTAATGAATGCTGCAGCCACCCTAAACAATTTAATTACTGGGAAGTGCCCGACAAGCTTTCCACAAAATGAGAACACAATGCGTCAGGTAAGGACCTGTGGCATGCTCGGGACCTCATTCCCTCGTTCCTATATTAGCATTTTGCCCTCTTCTCGAACTCGTGCACTGTTCTGCAGTCACTCTGGTTCCTTGCTCGCCAGTCAAAAGTTAGCCAAATGTTGCCTCACCCTGGTTGCAGAAACTATATCTTCATTGATGAAGACATCGTCAATGTACGCCGATGTTGCCTGCTAGACTGCATCATCTTTTGAGAGTGTAGCCTCTCAACAATAGCCCGTATGATTGATGGTGCCACATTGACTCTGAAGCCCATGTGCGAAAGGCAGTACCTCTTTTCTTCAAGGATAACTGTCTGGTACAGCCACAAGGATTTGTGCACACGCACTTACAAATATGCCCTTCAGAGGTCGGGTACTGACATGTTAGAGCCCTTCTTTCTCCACTCTCTTAACTTTTGTGCACAGACGTCGGCATGCGCTCTGTAAGCATCAACGTATCCATTCAGTTCACAAAAGTCTAACACAGGGCACACTTTCAAATTATTTTGTTGAACGATGGCCATTAATGGAATCAGGCCCTTTGGGGGACCAAGTTCCTCTTCAGGATAGGGAAGCAGCCATCCATTGTTCATCCACGTTTCCAGCTCATGACGGTACTCTTGTCAAACTTGAGCAGACATAGGATACTCAGGCACCTTGTTCACAAGTCTATTGGGTGACTGATTACCTGACCATTTCTATGATGCTGTCCAAGCCCTGGTCTTCTCAATGAACTCGGTGCTGAAATCCGGTTCCTCTATTCTGATCGCGGTGCAGGCATGTGGCTCTGCCCTAGA
Source organism: Sepioteuthis lessoniana (assembly GCA_963585895.1). Classification (NCBI taxonomy): domain Eukaryota; kingdom Metazoa; phylum Mollusca; class Cephalopoda; order Myopsida; family Loliginidae; genus Sepioteuthis; species Sepioteuthis lessoniana. Next base: position 1,822,078 of record OY757917.1, read on the forward strand.
GAAGATAGCATCACCGAACTGGTGCCAATTAGCATGTTGAAGCCCAACAGCGAACTGTTCCCGACCCGCACATCAGCTTTCACAGGGCTTACGTTATCTACTGCCAGTGTGATAGTCCCGATGCCGTTACCATGAAGAGTTTTGCCGTCAACTGTCAGAACGTCTGATGCATGCCAACTCCAGGAGTTGCACACCGATTCAGTCATGAGAGACCGAGAACATCCAAAGTCCACCAGTGCCATGCACCTCTTGCCATTAACCACAGCTTCAATCATGGGGAGCACCTCTTTTAATTTGAATGACAGCATATAGCTAATCTCTCTCTTTGGTTTCTAACACTGCTGCGCTGCATACAATCTCTGGCTAGATGGTTCAAGCCCTCATCTGAAACAGGTGACATCACTCTGACCACTTTTGTGAATGTTCGGGGTATGTGAGGTCTGCTCAGGTCGCGCTACAGTGGCCAAATGCTCATCCCTGGTATCCACTAATACAGTGCGAGCCTTTTCAAGTACCTCTAACCTGGTTGACGATTGGAGGAGTCCCCTGACGTGACTCGGCAGCCCATTGACAAAGGCACTCTTTATCCAACATTCTGGCGGCATTTCCCCAACTAGTCGTGCCAATCATTGCAAGTCCATCAGGAACTCATCTGCAGTCTCTTCTGGATGGAGGCGGCACGTGGTAAATTGTTCGAAAGCCATGAACAAATCTGTTCCATAGGCTTTTATAAGAGCACACTTGATCTCCTCAACGTCATCCCGTTGTTCTTTAGATAGCTGCCAATATGTTTCTCGGGCCGCACATTTTAATCGTAGTGGCAGAACCCGCTCTACCTTGGTAATCTCGCAAAGTTCACAGGTCAATTCTAGGTCTTCCAACCATTCCATTATTGGCCTATCTGTTGCTGCGCCGCTAAACTCAGGGATAAGCCAAATATCAAATTGCCTGGATGCCATGATTAATAAAATGCCGAAATAGCTTGAAAGAACACATGTAATCAATGTCTTTTACTTCCTCAACAATCTTCTCCAGCAGTCCTGTATTCAAGCTCATATCGTGTTGTGTGTCACCGAGACTCAAACGTTACTCCCTCCAGTGCATTCAGGTAGGACCTAAGTAATCATGTTTCAACACAACAAAAAGGAGTTTTTGCATAAATATGTGACAATGGATGAAATATGGATCCAGCAATTCACTCCAAAGTCAAATCAGCAGTCAGCTGTGTGGACAGTAGCAGGTGAAAGCCATCCAAAGTTACCAAAGATGTAAACATTAGCAGGCAAGGTTTTGGTCTCCGTATTTTGGGATGCGCAAGGTATTTTGTTCATTGATTACTTTGAGAAAGAAAGAACCATCAATAGCTAATGCTATATAGCATTATTAGTACATTTGAAGGAAAAAATGGCCACAAATGGAGAAGAAAAAGTGCTCTTTCACCAAGACAATGCACCATGTCACAAGTCAATCACAACAATGACAAAACTACATGAATTTCACTTCAAATTGGTTCCACACCCACCCTACTATCCAGATCTGGCCCCCAGTGATTACTGGCTGTTTGCAGACCTCAAAAGAATGCTCCAGGGAAAGAGATTTGGTTCCAATGAAGAAAGGATATCAGAAACTGAGGCGTATTTTGAGACCAAAGATTTATCATTCAACAAAAAAGGCATCAAATTATTAGACGTGTTGGATCAGTGTATCACCTTAGAAGGAGACTATGTTGATGAATAAAATCGAATTTTGCCTAAAAGTTATTGTTTTATTAGTTAGGCCCAGGACTTTTTGAGTGATGTGCACCCATGACAGCATAATGGGTTATTGTCGCCATACCCCGAGGAGGAACTTGGCCCACTCAAGGGTCTGATTCCCTTAATTGTGGTCATGTAAGAGTACAACCAGTCCTCGACTATCAAGAATTAAACAAATTTTAGGAGGCATTCACTACCAGTGTGAAAGTATGCACGCAAAAGCTCAGAGTGGCAGCAACAAAGAGTTAATGAGTTGCTTTTAGATCTATGAAATGCTTACTTGCAAATTTATATTGACAAATGGTCATTTTCAAGGACAAGCAGTTCTACCTTACACGCATAGGTTTTGACCTAAATGTGGCATCATAAAATCAGTCAATGACACAATAATGCCCCAAGATTGTATAATCAAGAGTGCCACATTAGCATATGTCGACATTTTCATCAATGAAAGCCTGGTTTCGTGTGCAACAGATTATGGCCTAGTCAGCAAAAACCCAGACCGGTTAAAAAACGGAACTAGGGTCCTCAGCCTGCAGGTTTACGGAGAGAACGCCACCTTCCAATGGAAGCATGGAGGCCAGGTCCCAGAAGTTCCCAATATGGTGACCCGTCAACATAAATTTTCCCTTTGCAGGAAACTTGTGAGTCATTTCTCTATGTGTGGGTTGCTTAGGGTAGCAACTGTGTTTATCAAGTGCTGAGCAAGCAGTGATCAAGAGATGGGATGATGAGGTCAGAGATACTTATCTCTGTCGCATGCTGTCAGAAACAATCACCAGTGTGCATGAAGTGGACCCAGTTGGGGGAGACTGCAATGAGATGAAGGTCTGGGTAGATGCAAGTTCTGTGGCCAATGGAAGTATCGCAGAAGATACTTGTTGGCTGCATCCGACCAAAGATGGCAGGCATATCAATCTGGCTGATGCAGCACTCAAAGGCATCAAAATCTGGTCCTTCAATGGCAGGCAACAGTGTTGCATTTAGTCACCAATTCAGCATGTGTGCATTGGTGCATATCTGACACCCTGACTGAGAAGGCACATGTAAACATGAAGGAAGCTGGTGAAATGCTAGTGAGAACACTATGGGCATTGGCAGAAGAGTATGGATTGACTCTTGATGTAACACTCGTGAAATCCTGCCAAAACCATGCAAATTGCCTCATCAGAGTACCATGAAGGTGGTTAGAGCTACTCAAGATTGGAAGAGAGCCAGTATCAGAGAGTTTTGCCACAATGGGGAGCTGACTGAATGAAAGTCAGGTGGCCAACATCAAACAACAAAATGGACATCCAGGCTTGAAACAAAACATTGTACTTTGCTAAATCTGTTGACCTACTAGGGTCTAAGGAAATCATCAGATTGGTTGTCAAAGCCTGCCAGTCAATAGATCCAGCACCAGTTCATTGGAAGAAAGGAAAACTAGGTGTGGACAACAACGGAAGCAGATTAGCAATGGACATAACCCATTACAATGGTTGGCATTTTCTAATGTTCATCGATTGCAGTCCCTCTAGGTTTTCAATGTGGTGGCAAGACACAACTAGTGTAATTTGTCAGTTGGAGACAATTTTCTTTGAACAAAGCCCACCAACCAAGATATTGACTGATAATGACACTGCTTTCACTTACAAGCACTTCAAGGAGTTTGAGTTTAGTTTAATGGCATATCAACCTCTGCACTTCAAGGAGTTTGTGAGTTGGTGCATGCATTTGAGGTTCTGGTGTGCATATTCACCACCTGGGAATGGAATTGTAGAACACAGCCACAGAAACATCAAGACCATAATGGCCAGAAAAAATTGTTCAGTGTTGGAGACAGTTTTATTGGCATAACATCATGCTGAAGAACAACAACTCATCTTCCATGGCACCGGCTGATGCACTGCATAAGCACCATGTATGGGAGAGAGGCAACCCCCCCCCAACTGAAGGGGAATACAAAGGAGGAGATATCATTTGGATTAAGACGCTGTGCAGCAAGTGCACAACTAAGTTCAGGACCAAGCACATAATCCACATTGTCAGCCAGCAGTCATGTGAATTAATGAGATATCTTGCCATGCTAAAGACCAGCAGCCATCTTCAAGAAATTCCAGACAACAATACGCTTGAGGACGAAGTTTGTGTTGTTCCTCTTTGAAAGAGAACCTGCCCAAAAAGACCAGCCCCTGGGTGCACTATTTGTGATGAGGAGATCAAGGAGGAGTGTGGCAGAGATATGCCTTGCCAAAACAAGAGAAGGTGAATTGTTTGCACATGTGCTTGTGTAGTGAGGGGAATGACCTACCTCAGAGTTTTAAGTGAGTGCAAACGTGTCTTGTGTGCAGGGTGCTGACAGTAAGAAACATGGCCATTCTCAGAGGTGCGATTTATAAGTCACTCATCTTGTCTCTGGCAAGACAAGATTTGTAACATGCAAATTTGGCCAGCCAGAACTGGCATAAAAGGAGGAATGTCAGCAATAGGAGGTTGTCATGGTTTTTGTGGACTGCTAGTCTGACAGTTGGACAAGTGAATTGACGCAGCAAGTGAAGACAAAGTTGAAGAGGACAGACCCATTTTCTGCAGTTGCCTGTTGTGACAGTTGGGAAAACGGACACTGGAATCCACTTCCTTCAATCCTACACTTCACTAATAGGATAAGAAAGTTAAAGCAACGCAACTCCAAATTAAAATCCTTGGCTTCATAATAGAGCTCATAAAAAAATCTACACATTCATAGAAATAGGCATGAAATTACATGGCCTAATTCTTTAAACAAAAATCCTTTTAAAAACTAAGAAATTAATAGTTTATGGAAATTTATATTCACTCATTAAATTGTAATTTTTTTAAAAACTAAAAAAGTTGATAACCTTTATTTTCATTCAACTGGATGTTATAAAAAGATTTAAGCTTGAATGTAAAATGTACAGAAAGATAGCAATTTGAATTGTTTATCTTGCAACTACTTTTTGCCAAATCAAAAAAATTTAACTGTATCACAAATATATAGGTACAGATTTTGCACAGCACCAAATATTTTATATAGAATGAATACAAAGTCACAAATAGTCTTTTTGTTCGACTTCAAATCAGTCATTTGTATATTAAAAAACAAAACAAAAAAAAATCAGTGATGATTAAATAGAACAGAGATTTACTTTCATTTGATAACTGTTAATTGTCTTAGTATCTGACAAGAAAACATCTACAAAACCAGCAAGTTTGAACTCAAGTGTTCAACTGATAATCAATAAATCAATAGAAGGAACCTATTTTAAATCACTGACCATTGTAATAAGCGTTGAATATTTGACATTGGATGGGGGAGAAAAAAAAAAGCAAAAAAAAAAATGTGGAAGGTCAGCATGAAAAAAAAGGAGGGTAGTGTGGCACAATGAGCATTAATGTGTGTGTGTATATATATATATATATATATATATATATATATGGATGGATGTGTGTGGGTCCCTGTGTGTGTTCATGGAAGGGTGGTCAAAGGAGGGATCTTATTTTCGGCATCTTTGACCAGCATTAGAGTGTCTAGAGGGATCCCTTTATCTATTCTAGCGGAAAGACCACACAAAGAGCAGTGCCTGCGAAACCTCTGAGACCGGAAAAGGACATTGGCCAGTCAGGAGTGAGACTAAAGCAGAGAGTTTGAAATTCAAGCCCAAGACGCAGGGCTGGTCAGTCAGCTCTAAGACATAGGTCCATTTTACAGTTCTGAATCAGTGTCTTGTTTCTTCCTTCTACCTTCTGTTTGGGTTTTTTTTTGTACAACCTGTGAAATGCCCACACGGCCGAGTGTGAAAATAACAAACAGAGTCCACACCACTAAACAATAAGATAATCGGCCAAGAAAACAAAAACCCACTGTTAGGTAATGTTTCATTGTAGACACTATGAACCAAAGTAAGATATCTTTGCAAAAATAATTCTGATTATAAGTTTCCAACTTTGTGAGCTGCCTAACTGGTGCTCTATAAACAAAAGCAGTTTTTCTTTAAATGTTATATTTAAAAATAAAATTATACTTTTTATACATCAATGTTTTTGTTTAAATTATAGGTTATTAATTATATAAAAGCTATCTTTTACCTAAAAAAAAAAAAAAAAAAAAAAAATAACTAGTAAATTAACAACTGTGCTTTGATAATAAGCCTGAAATACACTATGAAAGTAGCAAATTGGAAAACATCAGGCCACAATGGCATATATGTATTCTGCTTGAAAAAATTCATGTCCATCCATAACAGATTGTCTTAGCAGCTGGGTAAAAATATTTAAAATGGATGATTAAGGGAAAAACTAACCTGATCAAAAATAACCTCCAAAAAGGAACCACCACAAGCAACTACCGACCGATAATGTGTTTACCTACACGGTAGAATATCCTTACCATACAAATGAAAGAAATCTATTTCTCTCTTGAAAGCCATGGACAAAAGCACAGAAAGAATGTTGCAAGGGAACAAGAGAAACAGATGAACTATAATATATGACAACATAATCTCAAGGACATTAAAAAATAAGATGGAAAAATAAAAACATGGCATGAAAAGACAACAACAATGAAAAAGCATACATGGTCCCACAAATGTGGATGATAGAATTCTGGAAAATTTTCAAGATATTGAATAAATTGTGAATTCATCATAAGAGTGATGGTAAAATGGAGAATGGAACTAACAGAGGACAAACGTGGATAATAGAATTTTGAGTTTGAGTTTTGTTTAACAGCATATCAACCTCTGAGAGTCATTTAATACCAAGAAAGGTTAGGTTGGCTTTGTCTTCTATGTGGGTTTTAGGGCATAGGTTTTTTTTATAGTTCTTGATTCTATTTGGCTAGATATTGGTGAAAAGGTTGATTTGGTCAGATATCAGTGAAAAAGTGAGGGTTTTTTTTTTTTGGAAAACTCAAGATGTTCTCTAGATTAGTTTGGTTTGCCTGGTTTTATGGCACAAGAACACCTGCAGGCCACTTAATGCCAAACTCCACTGATACACATATCAAACTGAAGATTTACAAACAAATACTTAGTAGATAATATTCCAAATGAGCCAAAGCCCACCTGCCTGCACACAAACAAATGGCTCTAAGCACCACTGCTACACAACACCAATAATTCAACCCAACATCAGCAAATTTGTTTGCACACAGTTAAATAGTTAGACATAGGAGTTATAAATATTTTGCTAATAATATTTTTCAACAAACTTTAGCTTATTTTTTCTTTTTCACAGTCAAATGATTTCAAGTATCTCGATCCAATACAAATCATTCTATTCACTTTTAATCATCTGTTTGCACACAGTCAAACAGTCTTGAACACAGTTATGTACCAGCAACAATTCAACATTAGTCATTTGTTTTCACACATTTAAATAAATATACAGGATATGTGAGACATTAGTTTATCAGTAATTTTGTTTTTACTTTTTAAGTAGATGGTTTGTAAATAAAATTTTAATAAAAGGATTGAGCTCATTTTTGCTGCACACAGCTAAATGGTTTTACATCTTGTCGTCATTTGTTATACCTTCCAGATTGAGGCTGGCAACTATACAGTCTGCGTCACTGTCCATGCTTTCTATACTATATGATCTTTGTAGGGATTCTGTTGATCCCTGAGCATTGGACTGTTTATCTATTCCCATAGGGGACTTGGTTCTTGATGGTGAAGGGACTGCATCCAATTTGGCTGGGAGTAGTTTAAATGTGCCTCCTGGTCTATCACTGATCACTTCTGTGTTCATATTTACGCTTCCAGACTGGCCAATGGGGGTCTGTAGTTTCTGCTTAAGTTACCCAGACTTTTTGATTGTGGACATTGAGTCTATTTCAATTTCCATTTTAAATTTGTTTTTAGTTTCTATGAGGAGTTTGAATTTGGGTTTTTTTCTTTTCTTTGCTTAGGGTTTTTTTCCCCTGATTTTGGTTGTGTGTCTCCCATTCATCTGGAACAGTTGAAATGTGTTCCTTGATCGTCTCTTTTGTGATCATTTTTAGTATTTCTATTAGGTTTTTTAATTCATTAATCAGTTTGTTCAGGTCTTCTTCTTTTGGTTTCGTATCTTTCTTTTCCTCGTTTCCTTTTTTTGTTACATATGCATAACTAGGCTGTTCTTGTATTTGTTCTACTATTTTTCTGGCCTTGGGAAAGGAGATGTTTCTTGTAAATTTTATTTCTGTAATTCTTTTTGCTTTTTTCCACATTTCACATTCCCATGAAGATGTAGGGTGTTCTGTGCAGTTGATGCAGTTAAAGGGATTTTGACATTCTAATTCTGTGTAATTTGATTTTCTACATTTTGCACATATTCATGGTCTAATGCATTTATCTTTAGGATGTCCATATTTTTAGCATCTTAGACGGTTTGGTATATAAGTTTCTATTTTTGTATTTATGTAACCTATTCTAATGCTGGTTGAAGTTGTGGGTTTATTAAATGTTAGTATGTATGTGTTTGTGTCTATGGTTCTTGTTTCTTTGTGTATGGAGATTCTCCTTACATCTGTTATGCCTTGTGGTTCAAGATGTAGTCTTATTTCTTCAAGGGAACACAATGCGAGATCTGGGGATTTTATAACTCCTTTTGAGAAGTTTAGGCTTGGGTGAGGGTATGTTTTTATGCTTAGTTTTCCAAATTGTTTTTAGTATCTTTTATGATTTGTTGTTTGTATAATAATGGTGTTCATAACTTTTTTTATATTGATTGGTTTACAGTGTGTTTCTATTGTTTTTTGAATCAGGAATGGGTATAGTTTGGTGATTGGGGTTTCTTCTATTGATTCAAGTACAATGAATTGATAGAAGTTTTCATTAGTTTTGTGTTCACTTTCTGAAGAGGATTCTGAGAGGAGTCTTTATTTTTTTGGTTTTTGCTTGGGTTATATTTTCATAAGCTATAAAGAAAGTCTGAGTGTCATTGACTATGCTCCCCACCTACTATGGAGTCCCACATGGGGATGTGCCTAGGGAAAAACCCATTTGCCTAGTAACATTAGGGCTACATAGTCAATATACTCATGCTGGTAGTAGGCAATTTAATTTTGTCCCTGGGTTTTCATTCCCAAGATAATTACTCACCCAGGGTCAGAAAGGAGTATAGGTCTTTCCTCAGCATGATTGACCCTACAGCCACCGCCCTCTAATTCAGATTTTCAGAAAAATTTGGAAGAGAGCTGATATGACCAGCCAATTGATCGGATTGGGCCTCTCCAACAACCCATCTAACCCAGTAAAGGCCAAAGTGGAATGTTGCAAGTCACGTGACCTCTTTGGTTACCAGATCAAGGACTGCTCAGCCACCAAGATCTCATCCTTAAGAATTACAGGTCGCCACCCACAGCCAACAGGTAGCCTCATGAGGGGGGGGTTTACCCCATTGCAGGAGTGCAGACATAGAGTATTCTACAGCTTATATGGCGGCTAATAGAGTTTTAGAAAATTTTCAAGATATCACAACAAATTGTTAACTTCATCGTAAGAGTGATGGAAAAATGGAGAATTGAACTAACAGAGGAGGACAAAAGAGGAAAATAGAATTTTAGAATATTATCATATCACAACAAATTGAAAACTTCATTGTTAGAGCGATAGAAAACTGGAGAAAAGAATTAAGAGGAGGAGAACAAACGTAAATAATAGTATTTCAGAAAAATTTTCAAGATAACAGAAGAAATTTTAATTTTCATCATAAGAGCTGTGGAAAACTGGAGAATGGAAGTAACAGGAGGAGGACAAACATAAGCAGATGTAAAAATCCAAAGGGGAATCTTCAAAAAAGACTCACATTCATTACTACTATTTGTAATAGTAAAAATATCCCTCAATTATATATTTATACAATTCATAGGAAGCTACAAATATACAAAACCACTTCATATATATGAATGTCATTAAGATATTTGCCAAGAATGAAAATTAATTAGAAGCCTTTATAAAAAAAATATAAAAATCTACAGCAAGATAGTTGAAGGAAATTTGCAATTCAAACATCTGCCATCTTTATAATAAAAAAACTAAGAAAAAGTGAATCAACAGAACAAATAGAACTGACCAATCAAAAAAGAACGAGGAAACTGGGAGAAAAAGAAAACTACAAATACTCTGGCCCGGAGTGGTAGCACCTGATAGGGCCCTATCTATGGGTTAAATAGAACTAACAGCATACTTATGCTAAAATGAATTGAGTAAACTGAATAGCTTGAAATAGAAACGTTTTTGACTATTAAACCGTAATTACACTTAAACTGCGTGCTTATGCTTAACTGAATTACTTGAAATAGAACTGTTTTTCGACATTAAAACTGTATTTACACTTAAATGAATTACTTTATATAACTGCTTGAATAGTTTGAAATGGAAATGTTTTTGACCATTAAACTGTGTACTTATGCTAAACTGAACTGTTTTCAATAGAACAGATTATTTACATAAAAATGGATTTGGCGTTAAATAACCTACAAAGGTTGATATGCCATAAAACAAACCAAACAAACAAAATAAAATAAGCATAGAAGGAACTCAAACAGATTGACTTGAGACACAAGGAAACTGATGACAATACAGTCGAGGGATGACATAAACTACATGTAAAGAAAAGGAAGAGGAGGAGGACTCATTAGCATTCCAGAGAATTGGAGAATATACAAAAAAGAGTAAAGACTGAAGATAGCAACCAGTAGTTTAAGAATAAACCGGAAAAGAAAAAATCTAGGAAGCAAAAATGGAAAGAAAAACTACTGTATGGATACGTCAAGTAACTGTGACACTATATATATAGTGTCACAGTACATGCATGCATATGTGTGTATATGTGTCCCTATAGAGACTGAGACATATTTGCATAGGAATCACTAATTTGGCCCTGCTAGTGTAGATTGCAAATGGTCAGATGTAAGTGGGTCACGACTTAAAAAATTTTATTGTTGCATTCTTTAGGGTCCGAGAGACTTGTTGTTGGCCATTTTTTATGTCCAGTCTTGGATGGCCAAAGGTCTGGAAATGGGGGTGTTCACCCCAGAGTGTATGCAGAGAAAGGGTGTCTGCAGCTAGAAGAGATAAAAGATAGACATAGAAGAAACTCAGAAGGACAGTAAGACCATAGATACAGGGATGAGCAGAGAGATCCAATAAAGAACGGATAGTGAGGGGAAACAGAATCAGAAAAAAGATACAAACAGTATAGCCAGAAGAACAGAAGGGAACAGACACAGAGGATCAGTCAGAGAGACAAGGATTGGTGATGTCAGGCCCAAAGATCTAGGAGTCAACTTAGTTTTTTTAGTTAAGGGAACTATGTAGACGCAAACCATAATTTTTGTCACACAAATTTCCTCTCCTCAACATCTTTATTCAATTTTTTGTTTTCATTCATCCCTTTGTAGACCATTTCAGGTGAACGTATTTTGACTTGACCCGCTGAAAAGCAGCAAACACAACATGGGGTAAGATTTTCATTCTGTGAAGTGCACAGCCTGATCACATTCCCATATAACAAACTAAGAAAATTACATGATAACCTGAACATGGCTAAGAAGAGGAAACTTGAAAAGAGAAACTGAATCTCTATTGATAGTAGCACAAAATAATGCTACAACTAGACAATTGCTTTAAACTTTCCGGGCAATATATCCCCACAATAAAGCAAAAACCAGTGGAGAGCTGAGGAAAACATTTTGAACACACCCTGAAGAATGTGGTGGCAATCCAGGAAACTAGACACAGTGTGGAGAGGTGGTTAAACAAAATTGATAGGTCCAGGTTACCTGGCTGTTTTAAAGCTTGGATCTATTAGCATATTGATCTACCAAAAATTTTATGGCTGTTAACCATTTACGAATTCACATCCTATAATGCAGAACAGCTAGAGAAAAGGATTAACTCAAGACTGTGTAGATGGCTGGGTTTGCCAAAATGCCTTTGTAGCGCAGCCCTATACGGCAATTCCAACGTCTCTTTTAAAAGTCTTCTAAAGGAATACAAAGCCATGACAGAGAGAATAAAAATACAGTTCAAGTTCTCCAAAGATCCTAAAATTTCTGGAGAAGGCATCGAAGTCTCTACAGGAAAGAAAAGGAAAGCTGCAAATGAATTAAAAATTGCAGAAGACCAACTTTGAGGAAAAGCAATCCTACTAGCTGCACAAGCTTTGGGTTTTTCCCCACTATTAGGGCTGACAATGCAGCAGGTAAAGAGACACATCAGAAACAAGGCGAAATGCACAAAGGTGAAGAACAGAATGGGAAAAATGGTAGGGTTGAGATAACTAAGTGCCTGGACTTGATGGGAGTCCAAGGTCAAACTTATGTCATGGCGATGGAGCCATAAAATTTCTAATATGGTCCATATGACACCCTCCCCAGTCCTGTGAACTTCCAGTCATGGAAGAAAACAAAATCCCCCTTGTGTCAGTTATGCGGGTGTATTGAATCATTAAAAGACATTTCAACCTGATCCACATAAGGGTCGGTTTTGTTATTTCTCATGAATCATTTTAATAGCATGGGCCCTGGTGACATCAATCAAGATAGGAGAGAAATACCATGTGATGAACAGCAAGAGAATGAAAAGAAACATTCATGCGGTGTGGTATTTGTAATGATCAAGCAGAGTGTAGCACTTCTGAGAGTACCAACACCCAGTATTTTTCAGTTAAGTTTCGTGATCAACAAGGATAGAAGAAATAATGAGTGAACAGGTGTATGTGCGGCTAAGTGTATCAGGGACTACATATTCCTCGCCAGGGCAGTATTTTATTGTGTAATCAAGAGTTGACAGTTCTAACCGTCACTCTTGAATTTTTGCATTCTTTATTTTGGTATGTTTTTCGTTAGAAAACATGAAAGCCACTGATCTCTGATCAGCAATCAGAGTAAAATGTTGGCATGTCAAATAGTGACTCCACTTCCAATTGGCATAGCTTCCTTCTATATAATATGATACTTCAGTTTGCTTCCTTGAAGTATCTTAGATATGAATGCTACTAGACGTCCGCCTTGGTTAAGGGCAGCAGAAATGGCTACATCTGACGCGTCACATTCCACCTCGAATGGTAAACTTTCGTTAATCGGTTTTAGTGCAGCAACCTCCAGTTCCTGTTTTATTTGTTGAAACGCTTCAAGCACTTTCATTTCAAGTGGGAATTTTACAGCAATAGGTTTATGACTTGGTAATATATTAGGAAATAGGAAAAGCTCTTCCATCTCTGCTGCATTTAATGTGCAAAATTGATGAATATTATTGTCCATAGTTATTTCAGGTAATAGCCCACCATATTTAAATATTATTTTCTGATGTTGGCGTAGAAAATCCTGGCCAAGTATCACATCAGAACATAAATTCTTCAGGACACCAAGTCAGGTAGCAACATTAAGGCAAAGAAGTAAATTTACAACTACATATCCCCTTGAGATCATGTTTAAAGTCTTTTGAGCCAAGATAATACTTTTATTCGAGGGGTAAATTTCAAACTTTAATTCTCGTGCTACTGTCAGTGATGTAGCTATCAGTACTACAGGTATCAAGTAGAGCATTCAGTTGAATTTTGTTACAGATGTTGCGGAGGGGTGGAGTTCCCATGGTACATTAGCATACATGGTTAGTACATGAGGATCCACCATAGTTGGACCGACATGTGCAAGCATAATATCTTTTCTTTAAGCATTTTTTACAAGTAGCCACACAAGTGGGACAGCGATCCCATGAATGATAAATGTAAATGCTTCTTTAGGGAGTTCCTTTAACTTGGTAAGCCATGGCCATAGTTTCTTCAAGTTTGACTGTGGGTTCATAAACTACTTTTGGAGGCTCTGGTTGACTAATATCACCAATTGGGCTTCCAGAGTAGTATACAACTCGTTACTTTGTTGCACTTGCATAAGCTTGCATGTACGCTGTTTGTAAGTCCAAGGTTTTATTTTCTAATAGCCGCTGTCATATGAAATTTGGGCTCAAGCCGGAAATGAAGGCATAGCACATAGCTTTGTTACCACACTCCTCAGCAGTATGGTCACTAAAAAATTTGTCCAATGACTTTCCTGGCATCTATTGTCTCATAGCCAACAGATGTCTTGCAAATACCTTGTTAGGTGTTTTTATGAAAAAGGCGTCCAATTTTTTTATGGCAACTTCAAAGTCTGTATACCCTTCGATATATTCGAATACTCTCAAACTTATACCACTCAGGATGTCTCGGTATTTGTTTGGTATTTTGTTGTGGAAATCTTCTATATAATTCAGTAGGATAGTTTGCCAATGGCGGTAATCTCTGGTAGCTGTCAGAGAACTGGGTTCTATATCTAGACATTGCGGTTTCCATGCTTTTTTGTTGAATAAATTGTTGTAAAATAAAACAGAACTCAGAACAACTGTAAATGTACTAAGCTTTATTCAACAAAACCGAATATAGCTGCAAAAATAATAAAAGTTGGTTAAATAAAAAAATTTGGGCTAATCCATTCTTGCCCAGGAAGTGTGTAGGATACACAAATGCAGCCACATATATGTTATGGTATGTATATAACATTTTTTTATAGGAAAAGGAATACACGATTTTTCAAATTTTTGTCTTTCATTTAATTAGTTGTCAATGGTGGTTTTCAGGTTTATTTCTTTCAGGAGTTTTATCATAAGATGTAATTAGAAAGATTTTTAAGTGGTGTATTGGACAGGGTGGAACAATAAAATTGTCGCCCTAGAAAAGATGACATGATACCATTTCCGTTTAATGAAAACTGGTTTTCTTTTTTTGTTGCAGATCATCTACTAGTTGGCCAGTTTTGTACAAATCCCAAGAGCAACAGGAGCCTTCTATCATGTCTGAAAGTGACACAATGTTCAACGAGCGAGATCGGAGATGTGCCACTGTACAACTCATGCTCTCTACCGATCCAAGTTATGAAAACAAGACCATTGCCAGCACCCTCAAAATGCAAATCCAGATGGTTCAACACTTGAGAGCACAGCTCAATGCATCGGATGACCCTTTGGAGGTGGTGGAGTGGAAGGATACCGCCAGGAAGACCCGGACCAAGGAGTTCATTGAAAAGGTCTAGGCAATCATTGATGAAACTCCCCAGCAGCCTATTCGCCAGATTGCCAGAGATTTAGGCGTCTCACACACAAATGTGAATGCATGTTTGAAGGAGGACTTGAATTGTAGGTCCTACATGCACCAGACAAGCCACATCTTGACTGAGAAGACAAAAGAACCTCAGGCTAATCAAGTCCACCAGGCCCCCCTTCTCCCCCAATCTGAACCCGCTGGACTACTTCGTTTGGTCATACGTCGAGAACATCACCAACATGACCTCCCACAATACCAAAGCCAGCTTGATCGCCGCCATCCACCAAGTATTCGCCGAGCTCCCACCGGCGCTTATGGAAAAGGCATGCTCCCAGTTCCGGATCCATATCGAGGCGGTGATTGAGGCTGAAGGCAGTTACATTGAATAGATGTCAGCTCTACTACATAATCAAGTTACCTGAATTGGTTTTTTCAATAAAAGTTTTAAAATAAAGCTGTAGTGTTGTTTTCTTTAGGACGACAATTTTATCGTTTCACCCTGTAAATACTTATACTTGTTATATATATTTTATACAATAATTTGCAAATTTTATCTTAAATTAGTTATAATAGTTACAAGGACTATCGGAATCTTTTCTTAATTTTATATATGAGCCTATGTATGTCTATGTAAATGTGTGTGTGAATATATATATATATATATATATATATGGGTTTGGAGGGGTGCCAAGAGAAAAAAAATACAGAATTTTTTAATTCAGTCTTTCAATTGAACAACTGTTTTCAAATCTTTCAAGAATTAATAATTGATTAACAATGTTTCGAGCATCATTGATTTGTTCTACTGTAAATAGTTAAAGTGATTTTGTTATTGTTATTTTATTCTTTTATGCATGGGGGATATAAAAAAGAAAGGAAAAAAAAGTTTGTAATTGTGGCCATATTTTACTATTTTTTTTTTGTTGGAAAAACACTGGAATTGTATAGAGGGGAATTTTTTTTTAGCCTACAGAAAAAAGAAATACAGAATTTCAAATTTTGTCTTTCAATTGAACAGTTTTAAAACTTATAAAAATCAATATTTCTCAATCAGTGTTTCGAGCATCATAGATTTGTCCTACTGTAAATAGTTAAAGTGAATTTCTTAATGTTTTTTTCTATTTTTGTGCATGGAGGTGGGTATAATTTAGTTGGTAAAACACTGAATTTGTAAGATGGCCTTTTTTTAGTAACCTATGAAAAAGGAATATAGAATCTTTCAATTAAACAGTTGTTATAAAAACTTTTAAGGATTAATATTTCTTGATAGTGTTTCAGGTGTGATTGATTACTACAAATAGTTAAAGTGAATTAATTTGTTTTTCTTTTTTTTTTTTTTTTGCTCGTGGGGGTGAGTATAAGGGGAAAAAAGACTTTCCAATTACCAACATAATTTTGATAAATTGATTAGATTGTTGTCTGATATAATTTAATTTTTGTTAGTCAAAAAAAGCTGAATTTGTATAGAGGAATTTTTTAGGGGATACCAAAAAAACTAAGTCACAAAACCAGGCACCCCAGTCTGGCGAGAGCAGCATACTGGACATGAAGATGGGAGCTGTGCCAATGGATAATTACGTACAATCCATACGTTAGAAAAGTGCTAATTTCCTCGATGACCAATAAAATAGACAGTGCTGCACATTTGACTGGTTGTTTGCTACAACCAATCAGATGCACAGTTGTGGTCTATAATTGTCCAAATGAATAAATAGACAAGTATCTTTTTTTCCTTTTTCTTCCTCTAGCACAAATTGGAGGGTGTATTAGAGACTGATCATCTCTGATAAGGTCTGCTCGGTGAAGGGAGTATGATGTTGAAAAACCCGAAATTCCCAATGACCTAAGCAAAAAACATCACTGACAACACCCTCCGGCACCCGAATGTAGTAAGGTATATATTTAAGTAAGGATTAATTATATCAAAGAAAAGGTGATCCCCTTGAAATTATGTAAGGAATTAAAATTTGATCATGCTAGCAAAGCATGCTTAAATCAGAAGCTCTCCCAGAGAATAAGATGCATAAAATTCTCTATCCAATTCCAGCCAGAACAAACCTAGTATTAATTAACAAGAAAAGAACTTGTCATCTTGTGGATTTTGCTGTTCCAGCAGACCATAAAGTCAAAATGAAAGAGAATGAAAAGACAAATTTCGATAACAGAAGAAGCTGTGGAGCATGAACATGATCCCAATTATAGTTGGTGCACTTAGAACAGTCATTGTTAAGATCAACTAGTCCTGAGGACCAAAAGGAACTCACTGTCACTCAGAAAAACTACTAGTTGAAATTGGTGTAAAAACCAGCCCAGAATAAAATATTGGGTTTAGTAATAATTTCCAGTTTAGTAAAATATAATTTATTCATGAATAGTTCAATAATGAATTCATTTCAATCAATAATATATTCACCATTATTTTGAATCACCTCTTTATCAGGTAGCTTGTTGATTCCTCTTTAGTAAAACTCGGTTTTGAGTTCAAATCTTCAGCAAATGTTTTCACCAATTCTTTTTCAAAATATTTTTTATCCAACAAAACATTTTGTAGAGAACAGAAAAAAAAAATGGAAATTACTTGATACCAAGTCTAGTGAATATGGTAGAAGAGTCCAGCCTAAATCCAATATTTTTTCCTGTGTGATTCTTGTTGAATTTGGCCTTGCATTATCATAAAGCACTAAGTTTCTCCTCATGACAAGATTTTCATGCACACGTTGAAAGTATAAGTCTGCATTCAATGTCCGAGTGTGGTTTAAAAACTTAAAATGAATATCATGGTGATCCCACCATATACACAGCATAACCTTTCTTCCATGAAACTCCGCCTTTCAGGTGGACTGCAGAGATTCTTCCTTGTCAATCCAATGCCTTTCGCTTTGAACAATGTCATAAAAGACCCCCCCCCTTTTTTGGGTAACTGTAATATTCTGTGACCCAGTCATTTCTCTGCCTTAAAAAAAATAAAATAAAAAAAATGACTTGTCATTATGAATATGCCATCTTCCTTTTTCTCACTAATAGTAAAGAGGAAGCCAAACACCCAGCATGCTCACTTTTCATTTTTTTTTTTTTTTTTTTTTTTAAGTGGCAGCAGATTGTGGATTGGGATATATCGAGATGAAGTGCTAATTCCTAAGTACTTTCACATATATTGCATTCTACCAATCCTCTTAAAGTACCGCAATCAAGGTCTGATTAGTGTCCTGATCTGGGTTTATTGAAATATTACCAGAACAAAACTTGGAAAACCAGATTTGGACTTGGTAGTCAGTAATAACACCTTAACCATAAACACTACAAATTTTCTGAGCTGTTTATGTAATGTTTTTGTTATTCTAAAACTCCTATAACATTACATATCAAATATGAAATTTGTGTTCCTCCATTTTAGGAGCATAAGATCATAAATTCAATTCTGATGCACACTTTTATTACTGAAATAAGAATGACTGATGAAGGGACTCTTTAATCAGGTAATTTCTGATTGCATTTAAATGTATGGTTACAACTTACTTAAAACAAAAAAAAACAAAAAATTATTTATGACTCAACCTAATAATAAAAAAATCTGGATAAATTGCTACCTGATACTTGGAGAATGTTATCCAAAAGTTTCAATTTGCTTAAAATGTTTTATTACAAATCAGACCTAAAGAAAAGAAAATAAAACTTTATCTGACAATATTGTCTTCATCTTTATTGTTATATTCACAACATTCCAGCTGAGATGTCCTCCGACCTTCTTCAGGTATTTCTTATCAAACTTGGGAGCCTATATGGAACTTTGAATTGCTTGCTCTGATTCTGTTACCCATAGACTGGGTTGTTCATGGCTTAGGTTTTTAAGAGTTCATGCAGGATACATGGCACAACAAAGAGGAATATAAGAATAAAGATGAAAACAATAGTCTAAAACCCTGAATAATAAAAATCATCAAGCTTCGTCTCAGAAATTCAGACAACTTTTTTTCTTTTTATTTTTAAACTCAAAATTGATTTATTGAATATGAGATGGTGAAAATATTTGAAATCTCAAATCAGCCCCTACCCCATCTCCTTTACATTAATAATATGGCTGTATTTAATCATTGATTACAGCTAACAACAATAGTATGTACAAGGTTCATTATTGTAGCATGAACTATAGACAATCAGAGAAACAACAGGGCGTCTAGTAATGTAATTCCTAGTTGCTATAGCAACTCTATAATTCATACCCATGTTAGTCTTGGTTACCAGTTTCGCAGAAAAGATGAAGGGCTGAATTATATCACATACTGGCTGTGAAGATGGCTTTTGTTAATCTGTGACTGTATACCAGAACAACATATATATATATATATATATATATATATATATATATATATATATATATATATATATATATATATATATAGATAGATAGATAGATAGATAGATAGATAGATAGAGAGAATTATTTCAAGATTAAAATAAGAGGTAATGAATAAGATATTTCAAGATTATATATATAAACAAAAATTATACCCGAACCCTAAAAACTGCAATGTGAACCAAAACTGAAGCATTCACCTCATGATTTTATACAGATTTTCTTCTAAGAAAAAATATAGCAACAATATAAAAATGGATTTTATTAGATCATAGAAAAAATACCTAGTTGACTGCTTCATATTTGGAAAATGCTCATGGGGCAATATCAATGATATACACAACTTACTCTAAACCCTACACCATGAGATAAAATTTACCATAGAACACACCTTAAAAGAACTACCATTTTTAGACATCTTCATTAAAAACCAAAATGGCCAAATTATCACAGATATTTACCACAAACCCAGAGACACCCAACAATACCTCCATTTTGAGAGCCATCACTCCAAAAGCAGCATAAAATCCATCCCTTACACCCTAGCATATAGGATCTGCAATATAAGTAAAAGTAAAGTTGGTGACCTTAGTCAAGGGTGACCCGAAGGCTCCCTTTTCAATAGCTACTACACCAAGGGCGCTACTCCATTCCCTGGATTACTCCATTTGACCCTGGATCCTTACGTTATAATGCTGAGTGTTAAGCAAGGTGGCATCAAGTACCATTTTTTGAGTCTTGAGTATGACTCGACCCGGAATTGAACCCCGGTCTCCCGGATCATTGGCGAACACTCTACTCATTAGGCCAATGGTCTAGTTAAAGTCACTCACAAAAACCTCAGATAGGTCCACCTAGAATTCCACATGTTTGATAACTTGTCAATAGCAGTCCATGCCTTCATTAGGCATAAAGTGAGATCACTTTCAGTAGATGAGATATTGCTGCCAAGTTATGTGAACTTATCTACTAATTTTAGTAAACAAGTTCTTGTTTAAAACATATATACTCTGTTTTATTTGCACTCGCATGGAGGCCAATGTTTTCTGCTCCTTGCTCTAGGCTATGCAGTTGGGATTCAGCTCTGGCAAGTGTATTTGCAAGAAGCACTAGGTCATCTGCATAATCTGTGTTTGTTAGAGTTTCTGCAGAATATAGTCTGCTTCTTGCCTTTTTTTTGTTAGCATAAAGCCATTTTGTTTTATTAGATCTATCAATATTCAAAGTATGTAGGCTAGACAGATTATAAACAAATATGGAACTGATGTATCTCCCATCAGGTAAGCATACCATTACTTATGTGCTTTTACAAAATATCATTATAGCTGAAACAGTGTCTCTGGAGGAGACTATGTTAGAAGCATTTGCTCCATCTTCTCTCTGTGTATAGAATCAAATGCCTTGGAGAAATCAATGAGGAATAGTGTTGACTCAAGATTTTTTGCATGTATGCTTTCAATAATTTGATGAATAGTCAGAATCTGTGAAATTATGGATCAATTTCTCGAAAAACCATTCTTATTTTTCCTAAGAATTTTCTCAATTTCGAGTTTGATATGATTAAAAAAACAGAGCATTATATACCTAATTAGCTATATCAGTAAGAGTTATACTGCTGTAGTTCTTGGTGATTCCAAGGTCACCTTTCTTGGAGAAGGGGAGGATGCAACCTTTTGTCCATTTCTCTATTGTATTTTGTTTATAAACTATGTTGCATAATCAAAGAAGTATGCCATCAAATTTCCTTGTCTCCCACACTTCTGGAGGTATTTTGTCAAGGCCTGCAGCTTTTCATTTTTGTCAGTACTATGTTAAATTCTTCTTCCTCCATAAAATCAATCCTCAAAGTTTGAATAAAATAAAAAAAGATTGTTGGACTTATACTCCCAACATTCTTAATAAATAGACATTTAAGCTGAAATTTAAAAAAATGTAATCTCCATAAATTAAATGTACAAACTGCAACCAAATCTACATAGGATATACACAAGCATTGAACAATAGAGTCTCCCAACATAATACTAACATTAGATTACCAGACAAAAGTAAACTTTATATATCAAAACATCTTTATGAATGTAGCAATGGAAACTTTAAATCAATGCCAATATACCAGACCAATGATTACTCATTACCTCAAATAAAAGAAAAAAACTTCATAGATTTTGAAGTGGAATTTACTAAAAAAAAAAAAAAAAAAAAAAAAATTCATTACCAAATTGCCAACCTATTTTAGCCAGCTGCTATTTATAAGAACTATAAGGATGTAACTTATTTGCATAAGAATACATACAACATTCTCTTCCGCATCCCCCCCCCCAATAATGTAATTTTCAGTTTTATTTCAAGAAAGAGAAAAAAATTAAAATAAAGGAATGCTTTTTTCAAAAATCTTCTTTTTTTTTTAAGATACAAGTAAATGCATATCCTAATATCCCAATAGTGATAAACATTATTTATGAAAATAACTTCAATGAAACATCTCCTTCCAGTTACTTCGTTTACTAATTGTTTAAAACATGTTTTCAAAAAATAACCCCACCGTCATCTATATTGCTACCCTTTTTTCCCTCTGTATACTAGGTCAAAATTATCACAAGCATGAAACAATAAGGAGATTTTAAATAACCTCTTTATGGTTATTCTTTTCATAACCAAATCTGAATAGAAGACAAGGTCAATTTTTAACTTGCTATATGCTAATTTTAAGGATTACAGACAATGTTCATTTTTTTTTTCCAGGATCAAATCCAAACCATTTTGGTTCTTTCCTGATCTTCTTAGAGCGCTTTAGATTTTATGGAAACTTTTTTGTAATATCTGGGTAAGGAGAAATTTTAGTTTCAGGTAGTAACTCCAATAATTGCATTAGCCTCCTTCTCTCCAGTAGAGAAGGGTTTCATTCTGCAGGGTTTAGAGTTCCGGACCGGAATGTAACTGGTCTGGCCCTTTGATTTAGCGTTGCTACTCAACTCATGTAGCTGGCATCCGTTTCAATTTCAAGGGGTTTTTTTCACGTCTATACAATGTACTACAGCTATAATTTGCTTTTCAAATATCCAAAAGAATCTTTGATTTCAGTTGGTAGGGGAAATATAGTGTTGTTGTTCAGATCATGGATCTTTAATAAATAGTTTGGGATACAATGACTGTAGTATGCAAACATCCTGACAATTCTCCTTTGAGATTTTTCATTGTTTGGATGAAGGAGCTCTCAAAAAAGTCTTGACCTTTCAGGAACTGGTCTTATAATCCCTTTACTTTATATCGCAGAAGTTTTATTTTCGTTACTTTGTAGACACATTTCTTCTCATTTAGGGTAAGAATGTACTTCTTAGTCAATTCTTTAAATCATGCTACGTTCGCATCATGTTTCCTCAAATGGTCATGTCATCTATGTAAGAGAATATTCCTTTTAATTCTTGCTTTTCAATTAATTCCTAAAGAATTTTCTGGAATCTGGCTACAACATTAGTGATACCAAACAGTATTCTTTTAAAATTGTATAATTTACCACCAGCTTCAAAACCTGTGAAGGGACAGTTAGCTTTACATAGCATAAGTACACAGTTTAAATGTCAAAAATAGCTCTATTTCAAGCAATTCAATTTAACATGAGTACACAGTTTAGTTCTATTTGACCCATAGATAGGACCCTATCAGGTGGAACCATTCCGGGCCAGAGCTGACCTGGTAGTGAAGGCAATGAAGGAGTACTCCACATTCCCCAAAGCTCCAGTATTACTGAAGCCTGAACATCAGATTGTTTAGGGTCGGTGTATTCTGTAGCCCCAGCCAACTGGGCCACTGAATCCAACAGGCTTTTTATTTCTTTCTGTACAATTGATTTCTCTTCTATAAAGTATCTTTGGGATTTCACAGATATAGGTCTACAGTCAGGCAATAGATTTCCAAACAGAGGAGGAGGTAAAATCCTCATGTTAGCTTGGCCACATAGTTTTAGAGGTGGTCTGTAGCCATCAGAGGATATTTCTACTCTTTTGTGCAGGCCTTGATGACAGTCCAGTATTGGCTGCCCAGCAAAGACCTACATTCATCAACTCTGTACAGACACTGGGGACTATCTAGAGGACCTGCCAGGACTGATGGACAATAGGAACAGATGGTAAGAGAGTTGAGGGATTCCATGCTATGACTGGCCCATTGGCATAATGGTTATAGTGTTCGCCAATGGCCCAGAAGACTGTGGTTCAATCTCAGTTCGAGTCATACTCAAGACTAAAAAAAAAAAAAAAATGGTACTTGATGCCTCCTTACTTAACACTCAGTCTTATAAGGTATGGATTAAGGGTAAAGCAGAGCAATCCGGGGAAAGAAGTAGTGCCCTCCCCTACACCTCAGGGTAGTAGGTATTGGAAAAGGAGTCTTCGGGTCACCCTCAACTAAGGTCACCAACTTAACTTGCCTTCAAATAAACATAGTTGATACTTCTTATCACAGGATTGCTACTGCTAATTACTTTTGCTCAACACTGAAGACAAACTCCTGCTTTCTTTGAAGAGACATTAGAACCAGTTCTTTGGGGGCAGCTTAGTAACCAGTACCAATAAGTGGGTATAGTACAGTAAAGTTAAAGTAAAGTTAGCGACCATAGTCGAGGGTGACCCGAAGGCTCCCTTTTCGATAGCTACTACACCGAGGTGTAGGGGAGGGCGCTACTCCATTCCCAGGATTGCTCCACTTTACCCTTGAACCGTACCTTATAATGCTGAGTGTTAAGCAAGGTGGTATCAAGTACCATTTTTAAAGTCTTTGGTATGACTCGACCTGGGATTGAACCCAGGTCTCCCGGGCCGTTGGCGAACACTCTAACCGCTGGTACAAGTATGTATAAAGAGAGCAAGGTTATACTAAAACTGCAACTGTAACCATTACTTTTGTGCTAAATGATTAGTCCAGTGACTTTAACACCAGGTAAAAGTCTGGATTACTGTAGTAATATAAGAGGTTAAGGGATATATATATATATATATATATATATATATATATATATATATATATATATATATAGCAACATGCTCTATAATGTAATAATTATCTGTTCTTTCTAAGGAAAACAAAGAACCCAAGAGTTTCCAATGGTACATACCCCATGTAGGCATGCTTAGTGAAACAATTATCATTGAAGGAAATGAAATCTGCAACCAGAGTTCAAATTCTGGATAAAGCTGTTTGCATTTCACTTCACATTGATGTCCTTGAGAAAGGCCTGCTGAATTCATTTGTTCTCCTACTAGCTATAGGTAAATAGGGCAGACCAAGTTCTTTAGCCTTAGTAAAGCAACCAGTCTATGAAAGAGAAAAACTGAATTCAGCTGTACTCCACTTAGATAGTGACCTTGAGTTACATCCTGCCAATGATAGAGGGTTTAACTAAATAGACCCAAAAACCATCAATGTGGTTTTCAATGGTACAAACCACTCTTCAAACTCCTGACTAGAACTTGTTCCTGAGGGAAAAAAAGTTTGATATAAGATTACATTTATAGCATTATATGTCATTTTTTTTTTTCAATAAAAGATATTTTAAGTAACTAGCCATCATAAAGTCAAACTCAAAAAGCATAAGACAAACAACCAAAATGGAAGTAGAAAAATCTGATATAGCAAAATATAATAGGGAACTTAATTATAATAAGATTTAGATAGTCAATAAGAATCACAAGGGAGTGAGAAAAATTGAAAGATGTGGTTTGTTAGTTGCCTGTGAAGCCAGTATAGTTTTCAGTGTGATGTGATTTTCTTTGTTCAGTTAGATATTAAAGACATATCCTCATGTAAAATCATTCAAAGTCAACAAGTGGCAGTAAACGATGCATTGCCTGACACTACTGAAATGCAACAATCTAGTTGGTATATAAGCAACCATTTTCAGTCAACATCTAGGGAAGCAGGGAGATCAATCTTTCTATTTCTCTAAGAAACCTGTAGAATGAATTGGCTAAAAACATTCTGAGAAAACAACACAAAGCAAATGTTTATTGTTAATGATTAGTTAAAGTTATAGACAGTATGAAAATTCTTTTCAATCTCAACTCTAAACTGTAACAGTAGCAGTTGTATCATTTCCAAAGTCGATCATTAAAAGCAAATCAGAACTTCAATCTTCAGACACTCAGTTTCTAAATTAATTTCACTTTCTAAACAATCTCAAATTAAAAGAAAAAAATCATAAACATCAAAAACTAACTAAAATGCTTGCATTTGTAAGATCAATGGAGAAAAAAAAATTTCTTATCGATATTAAAAATGAAAAGCAGAGATAAGAAATTATATGAAGTAACCAAACTATCAGTGCCAAAAAAATACTAGTTTGAAAATAGGTATTTTAGATTTGATAAAATAAACATAGAAATAGACTTTATTTTTTGGTGTTGGAGACATGATCAAGTTATTTTTATGATTTCTTTTTTTCATTTCATTTGAAATATTACAATAATTACTACAAGTAAAGCTGACAATAATAGCATGAATACTCAGATAAGAAAAAATTTTTAATTCAAGTTTTCTTTTTATAAACTAAAAAGACAAGTTTGATTTTTTTTTCAAAATTATTTTCAACAATCAAAATCAATATGTTTATCAATAACTTAAGGATTTGCTGCTTGTTTTGTTACAATTTCTAAAAATTCTTTATTAATTTCAATTTGCTTCTAAGACATTTTTAATATTCTAATTTATGATACAGAAACAACTCACATTATTATAAGATGTGACTTATAGAATTCTTTAGTTAAAATGAAATTTTGGTTTTCCTGAATCTTTTAGATGAGGCTTGATAATTTATATTAAAGTATTTGGATTATTGTTTTCATCTTTCAGCTAATGAACTCTTCAGCCATCTTTAAGTGTTTCTTGTCAAATTTAGAAACCTTCACAGAACTTTGAACTAAACTCTTTATTTAGTCCTCAGGCAAAGACTACTCTAATTCCATTAACAATGACTGGGTACAAGTGCTAAGTTATGTATTGCTTTTTTTTTTAACCAGTAGTCAGGGTTGTACCTGCAACAGTCAGATGATTTCAATTAGAACTGCATAAACTAAATGCCTATATCTGTTAACCTAGGGTCCAGCTGGACAATTCAGAGTGAATTTTTGGAATTTATAAACCTACTGTTTTTATCGAGACTTTATAAATATGTATAATTTTTTTTTTACTTTTGCTCATATTGCAATTTTCTTTTTTTTTTCCCCTCTCATATTCAACATGAAAGCTGCCTGAACTCAACAAGAAACACCTGAAGAATGCCAATGAACAAAATTAGCTGAAACAATTAAGAGCCAGACCAATGGTCCAAATACTTTAAATAATATAAATGGGACTTTTGTAATCTATATCATAATGATGTTTGTTATAATGTAACAACATAAAAATGGCACATTATACTGAGATGGTTAATATATTATAAGATGGTATTGTACTCCAAAGTAATTTACTATCTAATTAGTAACTTAATAGTTAGGAGTCTACATTTATGATCACTCTGATCAATTTTTCAAGGAGGAAAATGTTTAATTATAGAATACTTTACTTTATTTGCAATCAAATAAATTGTATAAACAGAATGTGACTTGGGATGATCAAATACAGACATGTACAATACTCATATAAACATACATTATTGCATGTAAATGTGAGTGCAGCCAGGGACAGCAGAACTTACGTCACACAATAAAGTAAAAGCAAATCAAAATGCTATCACCTTAGAATTTAAGAACTAAAATGAATAAAATAACCTTTTTTTTTCAATTGCACATTTTGGAAGGGATTTTAATCATTTGTTTGCACACAACAGTTATATCTCAAGTATTCCTGTCACAAAATACAAAGACAATGCACATAGCTATATGGCTTCAAGCATTGCCATCTAATACTAATATTTCAAATGACTCTTCTTCATATAATCACTTTTGTTTTCACAAAGTTGTATAAACACAAAGGGAGTGTTCCGCTTTATGTAATGGCTAAAATATTGGACTGCAGTCTCAAAATAAGTGACTTTAAACTCTAGTCATGCTATTAGGTTTGCTTTAGAACTTGAGAAAGGTAGGAATCCCCTTATTCTACTCCCACCCACCCAGCTATGGATTAAATACGATCACTTCTGTTCTACAGAGCTGGCTTAGGCATTAAATAGCCCTCAATGGTTGATATGCCATTAAACAAAGAAACCAAACCATAATCTAAAGCATTCCAATCTAATGCTAATAATTTTTAAACTTATCTATTTGACCCATTGATGGATTCCTAACAGGTATTACCACCCAGAGTCAAAATGGTCCTAAAAATAATAGCAATGAACAGGTACTTCACACACCCCAGAGCCCCAGAATTAGAACCTCACCATCAGATGCAGTTTAGTGTCATACACAGAACATAATTTCATCTTTGATAATGTGGGAGATCAATTTTCCATGATCACAGAATTGTAAATCTGAAACGGAATCTGTTTTGTTTTTTTAAGTCATTTTAAAAATTGAATAACAAATTAATCCTTTGATTTTTTTTGTTTTATTTTTAATTTAGAAAAAAATTATTTCAAAAACTTAAAAACTGAGATTTTGTTTAAAATTTTGATAAATAAAAAAATACAAACATAATTTATTTTCTTAAAATCTGTTTTCAAATATTTATCCTTATTTTTCTTTTTAGAACAGGAAAAAATAATTTAAAATTTTTACATCTAATAAATAAATAAACTAAAAAATAAATAAAATAAAATAGGTCATCAATAATCTGAGGAAAATGTTGGTTAGTTTATTTCTAAATATTTTTTAAGAAACTGTTGGAAACCAGATGGAGTCAGGGACAATTGCTAACATGAAAATAAGAGAATAGTGTTAATATAAAAGTTGGAAGAAGGAATACAAAAATTAAAGCAATAAGTTTAACAAATAATAAAAGAAAGTAAAAATCAAATGGCTATGAAGGAAATGAATGTAGACTTGAATGAATGGTTCTTTCAAAAAAAAAAAAAAAAAAAAAAAAAATTGTCCTTTGTAAAGTTTTACGATAGAAAATGCCATTCATGGTTCTTAGAATCATGAACCACACAATTTAGAAATAAAAGGGGAAAAAAAAAATTTTCCCCTCTTCTAAACATCATTTTATTAAAAAGGACTCCAATTCATCTACTATGAAGCTAGTCTGTTTCCTTAGATACTGCCACAAAAGGATCCATAATGGCATTATCTTCACCACCATAAAAATATTATTTGAAAAAATAAATAAATAAATAAAAAATTTAAAAAAAAAAAAAACAATAACTGAGCATTTTTCATACTTTTTAAGGTATTTTAAAGATTTTCTTTCTATTTTTGCAACATCTAAAGCAGTTGTATGAATAAGAAACAAATTGCCAAAATGGCCAAATCTTGTCAACATAGTGAATCACCCACAACCTTAAAAACTGGACCTGCACTTCTTAAGAAAAAAAGAGAAGACCCCAATATGTAAAATTTGTGCTAAAACCAGAGTAGAACAAGTTCCTGATTGCAGAAAAAAAAAGTGTTATTTTGCAAAATCTGTTTCCATTGTGTTAATATTTTTAGGGTCAACACAATCAAATATCACATCAAATCAAAAATCCATTTAGCAAAAAAGTCTTCCAAAAAGTCATCTCAAGTAAAAAAGAAAACAATCAAAACTTAGATGAAGTCAAAAGAGGTACAGAATGGTTTTGTCTTTAATTCTTTTTTCAAATTGACCACTTTAACTGATTATCTCCTACACAAAATTAATAAAATGGAGGCCATTACTATTGAACTCCAAAATTCTTTGTTCATCAATTTGCCACCCTGAAAGCCAAATTTGCTAATTAATCAACATCATAACAAACAAAACATCTATTGTGACCACAGTATTTTCTCTGTGATAGCAAAACATTCATGAGGAGTCATTTCTTTGAAGTTGTAACCCTCACAGAATGCAAATCATCAAATTGTAAGTCAGGCATACATCTGTGCAGTAACTCAAAACAGCAATATTTAAAATGGCTTTGAGTTTTATCTAATGGCATATCAACCTCTATGAGTTACTTAATGCCAGGAGGGTTAGATTGAGTTTGTCTTGTCTATGCTTTTAGGCTTTAGAGTATGAGATTTTGTTATATGTCATATTTGATGAGATTTTGATGAAGAGGTTGGTTTCTTTTAGAAAGCTCAAGATTTCCTCTGGTTTGGTGGTTTTGAAGAGATTCTTTTAAGTTATCTGGTAGTGTTTTGGGCAAATTTGTCTAAACCTGTCACAGTTTATGGGAATGTGTTTGACTCAGTTACTTTGCATGTTGAGTATATTGGTGGGAGGGTCTCTTTTTAGAGAGGTGTGAGTGGATAATGCAAGTGTGGCCAATACAAAGTCTGGAAAGTGTCATTTCTTGCCTATTTCTTCCTTAGCCTAGAGTATATTGTAGAGTTTGGTCTGTATTTGATCATCCCAAGCTTTTTGTTATTTGTCAAGTATTGGTTTTAGATCAGGATGGAATTTTTGTATCAGATATGTCTGCCAACAGTGCTTTTTGCAGCATCTTTGTCTGCCCTTTCATTTCCATGTATACCAATGTGATGTGGTCTCCAGAGGAGAATGATACTATTATTTTTGGAAAGAGTGTTCATTTTGTCAAGGAGTCTTGTGATGAGAGGAATTGAAGTATTTTTGTTCTGTAAGGCTTGAAGAACTGATTTAGAGTCAGAGTGGGTGATAAATTAAAGGATTTGTGGTTAGCTATAATGTTCATGGCTAGGTCAATAGCTGTGATTTCTACACTATAGATTGAAGATTCATTTGGGAGACATTTTAGCAGTTCTGGTTTTGAAATATAGCAGTACAACTAATTTTCATTCCCTATTTGGACCCATCTGCATAGATGTGGTGGTGATTTGGGAAGTTGTTTTGGATGTTGAGGAGTTTTTCTTGGAAAGTGATAAGAGGTTTTGCTTTAAGATAATTGGGTTAGATTTAGTTTTACTATTGATTGATTTATGGTCCATGGTGCTGTTTTTAGTAGGATTGCATTATGTATTATTTTGAGATTAATTTCAATTTAATTGAGAAGGGTTTGGATTCTTAGATTAAAAGGTTTGATGGCCTTTGCTTTATTTCCAAACTGGTCTTTGTATTTTATTTCTATGATGCAGTTATAGGCAGGGTTTTAGGGGCATGAAATGAGTTTAGGATAGTATTGGAGTGAAAGTTTAAATCTTCTCAAGGAAAGCGGGGGTTCATTGGTTTCTATGTATAAGCTTTCAATTGGAGAGGTAGTTGTTTAATGGCATATCAACCTTCATGGGTTATTTAATGTCAAAGCCATTCTCTTAGAACAACAGTGGTGGTGCTATTTAACCCATAGGTTGGAGGATAAGGGGGTTCATACCTTTCTCAAGAGTATTTGTCTGAAAGTGAACGTAATAGCCCGACTGGATTTTGAACTTGTGAGTGCTTGAGGTTTTGGAAGTCTAGTCGAAGTGGAATCAACCTATTGAGGGGGTAGTCAAATTATTTAACATGTAAAATAAACTGCTGGATGTTCACCAATCAGACATCAGCAAAATACTGCACTTTTCCACTTCAAACTTAGTCTCTTTTATATTCATCAAATCTCACCACTTCACGGAGGCTAATCTTGTTCTCCTCCATAAAACAAGTCACACTTGTTGCGTCCTTTTTTCTTCTGGTTTCCATGTGCCGGTAGCAGAGAGAGCACACTTTCTGTTTCTTCAAGTTAAGATTGTTTGTGGCATTACTACTACACTCCCCCCCCGATCCTATGATCACACATGAAACATTCAGGAGGTGGTCTTTTGCGCTGTGTGCTTCTTCATGGTAGTATAGTCACTTGGTCTTCATCAGAAGTGTTATTGAAAGAGGCATCACCTGCATTTGTGCTGGGTGCCTGTTCACATGGTCTCTCTCTAATGGTTACAAATCTTTCGCTCGCATCCTCTGAAACCATGTCAGAACAGATCATCGGCTGGCCTGGTCCCACTATGGGTTGCAGATCTTTCACATGGCGTGGCATTCCGTCGACCGTTATGTTCTGTGCACTGGTAATTCCAGTCACACGTCCCACTTTACATTTTGTTGTACATCGTCCATGTGGAGTCTTTATCCACACTCAGTCACCCAGTTTGAAAACGGCCTGCTGTTGATTATGTGACGGCACCGGTGTTCCATTGATTCCTTTCAGCTGTATGCAGTACCGATAGACCATATTGGCTGGTGCTGTAGCAGAGGATACGTCATCCCTTGGCGTGACGTTGTACCAGTATACTGCTTCTGGTATAGTACACGGTTTTCTGGTGGCGATCCTTTTTACAGTTCTGTGACATCGCTCGATGATGCCGTTACCAGAGGGGACGTATGCACAGCGGAATCGAAGTCAAACTCTCCACTCATCTAGAAAGGTTTTAAGCAGGCTGCTCCGAAAGGCAGTGTCATTATCTGTCAGAATCTCTGTCGGCGGGCCCCGCTCATAAAAGAGCGCCTTCAGCTGGTTGATTACACTTGTCGCATCTTGTCGAGGAAAACGTCGCCAGATGGCAAACCGAGCGAGGCCGCAGTCGATCACCGTCAAAAAATGGGACTCGATACAATGGGTAATATCCATCGCTACCCGGTGCCAGGTTTATTTAACATTCAAAGCTCCTTTTGACCAGTGCACGGGTGCTGAATCGATCGACTGACACTCTTCACATTCTCTGACGACGGTTTTCACTGCGGCCTTAGAGACCCCAGGTGCAATATGTTTCACAAAATAAAGTGTCCGCCGCACACCAGGATGACAGCTTTGTCGGTGAACAATCTTGATCTGATCAAGCCCAACTGAGCACACGGACGCAGTGCAGGCAGGTTGCACAGGCCTAGTGTTCCTCTTAATAGCATCAAGTCACCTCTGAGGCACTCTTGTCAATCGATCTGCCTTATTTTGGCTAGATTTGACCAAAGACACATTCATCGACAGCGCGTATTCTTTCACCAGTTTTATTATCGTGTCAAGCCATCGTCAAATGAGCATCTCGCTTGCAGCTTTGGTTTGTACCCTGGCTTTGCTGGTAAGGGTGTCCGAGATCCATTCATGGACACAGGCAGAATCGGTGAACAAATGCAAGGTGGTCGTCTTCCAGAGGATTGCCAAGTTTATTCCTTTAATAACAGCATCAAGTTCTGCAAGGTTAAGATGTTGGGAGTCCTTTGCTGGTCAAAACCAACAAGCATCCCTACTACAGCCCCATCATATACAAACAACACGCCGGTAGCGAGAGAGCTTGCATCAACCCATACGCTAAGGGTTTGGCCGTCGACACACCATCTGCCCTGTGCCGGGTCTTCCTTGCGCATTCTAGTGAGAACCTCTTTAATCATGGTGTTGAGTGGGGCATCGTCAATTTTGTCATCCCATCCAGCGGTGACATCAGATGCTCTCCGCTTGATGAACACCACAGCTACACAAAACCAATTTGCCGCATAGTGAAAATACATTTTATCGCATGATGATATGAGGCATGTCTGGAATTTTGTTCCCTCTTCTCCAATACAGAGAGTTATCCTCTCCCTAGACCTGTAACCCAAGCACTTGCGCATCATCCTGTAGCCTCTCCGGCTCCTTGCTGAGGAGGCCAAAGCTGCAGAGATGCTCCTTCACACGTGCCACAGGCAAAATGCTCTCGTGCACATACACATCATCAATATAGGCAGATGTTACCTGCTGTATGCGCTTGTCCTTCGTCAAGATAGCATCAACAATTGTCTGCATAATGGATGGTGCCACATTGAGACCAAACCCCATGCAGGTCAAGCAATACCTTCATCCCTTAAATAGTACAGTTTGATAGGACCATAGTGATTGGTGCACGTGCACTTGAAGGTATGCCTTGCGAAGGTCTAACACAGATACATCCGATCCTGCTCGCCGCCATTCTCTCAACTTTTTGGTGCATATGTCTGCACGAGCCATAAATGGATCCACGTGATCATTTAACTCCCGATAGTCGAGAACCGGCCTTACCTTTTGTTTATTCTGCTGGATGACTGCCATTAAGGGGACCAGGCCCTTCAGGGGCCCCAATTTATCTTCCGGGTAAGGAACTAACCACCCATTGTCAATCCAGTTTTGTAGCTCTTCATCGTATTCTGCACAAGCTCTTACAGGGATGGTGTACTCTGGTACTCTGTTGTATAACTTTTCTGGTGGCTGATCACCGGACCACTTCCATGATACTGTCCAGGATTTGGTGCGTTGGTCGAACTCTGTGCGAAAGTCAGGTTGTTCTAGCTCTATTGTCGCACCCAAAGTGTGAGCCACCTCAGCAAAATGTGCCTTGCCTCCTTTGTCAATGTGCATGCCGCCCAATTTCTTGATGACGTCCATTCCCAGAAAGAGGTCGAATCCCAATGGCTTGCTGTTTACCACTAGCACGTTCGTCTTTAAAGGATTTCTGTTGGTCACTGTTAAAGTTATGCTACCAACACCATGGCTTAAAAGGCACTTCCTGCCTGCTGTCAGAATTTCGGTACTTTTCCATATTTTGGGTCGACATAACATTCCACTCACAACGGATGAGGAGCAGCCGGAATCAGTAGTCCCGACCTCTCACCCCTTACCTAGTTTTCCAGACACCTCGATGCAACATGTCCTTGTTGTTGGCACTGATAACAACATATCTCCGGGAGCGCTCTTCGTGATTTTCCCCCGGGCTGCCGACAGTCTCTGGCAAAGTGATTGGGACCTCCACACTTGTAGCACTGCACTGCGACTGCATTCTGCTTGTCGGAGGTTGAAGGTGGGGCTGCAGGCACATGAGGAAGAATTCGGCGCCACAGCAACAAGCTTATCGATCTCTGCCTCTTCTGCCATAAGAGCTCGAGCCCTAGCAAGAATCTGTTCTAGGGTCATGTGTTCCATCCTTGAGGACCCACGCAATTGTCGTCTAACTGGACCGGGGAGTCCTGACACAAAAGCGCAACTGAGCCATCGGTCAGGTGTTTTCTTCGATCAAACGCACTAGGTCCTGTAGGTCACCCAAATATTCGTCTACAGTTTCCCCGGGGCGCAAACGATGCGAGACAAATGTGTCAAATGCAACAAAAGGGTCCGGCGCAAAAGCCACAAGGAGGGCTTGTTTTACCTGCTGTAAATCCTCCCTTTGGTCATGGGTTAACCGTCGATATATAGCCCCACCTCTCAGCCTGAGTGGTAGAACACATTCAACGTTGTCAACACCACACATTTCGCACACCAGCTCCACCTGTTCCAACCATTCTGACACTGTGTGGTCGGATGAGACGCCATGAAATTCTGGAATCAGCTGAATGTCAAATGCTTTGCCTGCCATTTGCATCTGGTTACATGTAGGCCGAAATAGCTTGTTCGAGTTTTTGGAAGTCTAGTTGAAGTGGAATCAATCTATTGAGGGGGTAGTCAAATTATTTAACACGCAAAATAAACTGCTGGATGTTCACCAATCAGACATCAGCAAAATACTGCACTTTTCCACTTCAAACTTAGTCTCTTTTATACTCATCAAATCTCGCCACTTCACGGAGGCTTTTCTCGTTCTCCTCCAACATTTCAAACAATTCAGTTTAACATAAGTACAGTTTTTTTTTGTTTTTTTTTTAATTATTTATTTACATACAGTTATTTAAACATCAGTCATTAGTTTACACGGTTAATGATGAAACAGTTCTATTACAAATAACTCAGTTTAGCATATCAACAAAGTTAAATAGTTCCAAGCATTGCAATGTATCACTAAACTTTCATTTAAACAAGTCATTTGTTAAGTTAAAAGATCAAACAGTTCTATTACAAACAATTAAATTTAGCATAAGTATAGAGTTTTTTTGATTACACACAGTTAAATTTAAAAACCATTCTATTTCAAAAAATTCAGTTAAGTACACAGTTTTTATTCACACCGATGTAAAAACCGTTCTATTTCAAACCATTCATTTTTACATTCGTACACATTTTAAGTGTCAAACAGTTGTATTTGACCTATAGATAGGACCCTATCAGGTGCTACCACTCCAGGCCAGAGTGGACCTGGGAGTGGTGGCAATAAAAGGGTACTCAGAATTCCCCAAAGCTCCAGCATTACTGAAGCCTGACCATCAGATTGTTTAGTGTCATATCCAGGACACTCATTGGAGGAGTCTTACTCCTCTGCAGAGATGCAGTCAGTATATTCTGCAGCACCAGCTAACTAGTCCATTTGATTAGGGTTTTTTTTTTGTCAGCACCCCAGTCTGTGTGGGCTATAAGTCTCAGAAGTTGGATAGTTTGGTTGCATTTGATCCTCAGTTGTTGGATGGGAGGGATAAAGGATAGTTTTGAGTCAAGAGTAATACCTAGAAATTTGTGTTGATGGGTTAGGAGTATTTCAGTACTATCTAGGGTAGTTTGATCATGTGTTTCCTGGATTTGGCAGAAGTGAATGCATTTGGTTTTGTTACTAGAGATTTTAAAACCATTTTTCATGGTCCATTTTGATATGTTAATGCATCATTGCATTTTTCTTACCATGGTAGCCGTATTTTTGGAGCTCCAACAAATGAGGAAATTGCCAATATTTAATGATCCATTGATTTCTGAAGGGACACAGTATGTTTTTTTTTATAAATCTTAAATCCTGAATACGATCCCAAATATGTGTACTTCAGGATAGTATCCTATTTCTAGGGGTTTTGGATCGGAGAGTGTATTTTTTATTCGTGTTTGGAAGGTCTGGTCTTCTAGAAAGTGTTTTATGAAGATGGGGAGTCTGCCTTGGAGGGAAAGATCTTTGAGTATGCCATATGTCCATGACATATCTTGAGCTTTTTCAAGGTCAAAAAAGAACAGCAACCAGATATTCCTTTTTCATGAACGCTTCTCTGATTAGGGTTTCTATGCAAACTATGTGGTCTATGGTACTTCTCTTGGCTCTGAAGCCAGTAAGGTGGATCATTCTTTCACGAGTTTTGCAAGTACAGCTAGTTAAAGCTATAGGTCTATAACATATGAATTTTATATAATTTGTAACCATTTTTTATACAAACTCACTTTTCTTTTAAGTTCATGTTTTGATCCATTTGACCCACAAGTAGGACCCCAACAGGCACCACCACTTCAGGTCAGAGTGGACCCACAACAAGTTGTAATTGTTGAGATTTATAGTTTTGCATAGGGTTATTTGACAAAACTTTTTTATATTTGGTTGATTGGTAGGTTGATCCATTGAATATTTCGGATTGTAGTGATGTATTATATTTTTAGGTACAATTCTGCCTCTCTTAAGAAAGAGAGGACATCATCCATGTTGATGTTCTCAAACAGATCTCTCATATTATCTGCTTTAAAATGTCGCTCTCTGGCGGTAGCTAGTACACCACATTCCATTAGGATATGTTTAATGGTATAAGGCGTCTGGCATATCAAACACTGGTGGTTGTTCCTGCTTGAGGATGAAAGAGTGGGTGAATCTTGTATGACCTATACGCAGTCTGGATATAATGACTTGTTCCATTCTTGATTTTCAAAATGCTGGTCTCCATTCTCCCAAAGTGGGCTTGATTTGGAAGATCTTATTATTATTAATGCTATCATTCTAGCATTGTTGCCATTTTGTAACAAGGAACCTATTTATTTGTGGTTTCAAGTCAGTATATGGGATGCTGGTATTGTCAGGGCTCAGATCTAAGGCTGATTTTGCTGCCGAGTCAGCTCTTTCAGTGCCATTCACTCCAATGTGCCTTGGAATCCAGCACATGATTATATCTTTATGGCTGGACATGGAGTATAGTCTGTTCAGTAGTTTAATAATTAACAGGTTCTCGAGTATTTTATTTTTTAACGATGTTAATTCGGAGGGCGAGTCAGAGAATATGATATATTTGCTATATTTGTTCTTTGATATTATATCGAGAGCAAAGGTCAATGGCACAGATTTCTGCTGTAAAAATGGAGCTTTCCTTAGGAAGGCCTTTTTTGAGAATTGTTTTATTGAGAACAGCTGCATATGCTATTTTATTGTTATCTTTCGAGCTGTCTGTGAATATATATTGGTGGTCAGGATGATGCAGGAGGATAGTGTGAAATTTTTCTATATAAGTGCTAGGATGTGTTTTTGTTTTGGGGAGTTCAGATAATTGAGGATTACTTTTGGATTTTTAATTATCCAGGGTGGAGTTTGTGTGATGATGCTTTTATGTACATTTGTGAGGGAGATTGTTGATTCTTTGAGGATAGGTTCCATCCGAAGGCCAAATGGTTTGATTGTTCTTTCCTTTTGTTCAAATTGTTGTTTATATTTACTTTGGAAGATGCAGTCATATGTTAGGTTGGATGGGCATGATTTCAGTTTAATGCAGTACTGGAGAGCCAATTTTTCGCTCCTGAGTTGTAGGGGTGCTTCATGTGCTTCAGTATACATACTGTCTACTGGAGAGGTTTTGAAGGCTCCTAAGACCAGTCTTAGGCCTTCATGGTGAATTGGGTCAAGCTTTTTGATGTAGGATTTCCTGGCAGATCTATAAATAAAGCTGCCATAATCTTATTGTGAATGTACTAATGTTCTGTATAACTTAAGGAGCGTTTGGCAGTCAGCTCCCCATTTTGTGTGTGCAACTACTCGTAGGAGTTGTTGAGTTCGAGTGATTTTAGTTTTCAGGTAATTTAAATGGGGGATACATGATAGTTTCCTGTCGAATATAATACCCAGAAACTTATATTCGTCAACAACAGGTATATCAGTGTGTTGGAGTTTTATGTGAGGGTCGTTGTGCATTTTCCTCAATTGACAAAAATGAACACATTTTGTTTTTGGATATTTTGAATCCGTTGGTATTTGCCCAATATGTGATTTTATGGATGCATTGTTGTAGCTGGCGTTCTGCAGTCCTCATATTTTGATCTGGCAGCGATACAGAAATCATCTACATAGAGGTATCCATCAATTTCAGGAGTCAGACACTTTGTAATGCTGTTGATTTTTATATTGAAAAGTGTCACGGATAGAATACTCCTTTGCGGGACTCCCTCTTCCTGTTTGTATAAATTGGAAAATGTTGACCCTATTCGGACTCTGAACTGTCTATTTGAGAGTAAGCTCTTTATGAAGTTGAGTGAATTTCTTCATAGTCCAAGGTTATGGAGATCTTTCACTATTCTAAACCTCCACATGGTTTTGTAAGCCTTCTCCAGATCAAAGAAGACTGCTATAAGGTGTTGTTTCTGGATATTGGCCTCTCTTATGGAGGTTTCTAATTTGAATACATAATCAATTGTTGATCGCCGTTTTCGGAAACCACATTGAGTGTTTGTGATGACTTTATTGGATTCGAGATACTAAACCAGTCTTCTGTTTACTATGTGCTCCATTGTCTTACACAGGCAACTAGTTAGAGCAATTGGGCGGTAGTGAGATGGGTTTGTGTTGTCTTTTCCAGGTTTCGGTATAGGGATGATAGTTGCTATTTTCCATGATCCTGGGAATGTCCCATTCATCCAGATATCATTAAATATTGTGAGGAGATAGTCGAGTGATTTTTTTGGTAACCGTTTTAGTAATTCATAATGAATTTCATCTGGACCAATTGCTGTATTATGAGATATTTGAATTGCGTCTTTAAGTTCTTCTATTGTAAAAGGAAGATTGTAACTTTCAATGTTATTTGATTTAAAGTTCAGTTTTAGCTTTTCAGCCTTTTGTTTAAATTTGGCAAATTTTTCATTTCCATTCTTTGCTGATGAGTTTTTATGAGAAGGTTATTGCTAATTTGTCCGCTATATCTTTTTTGTTATTTTGTTGGTGTTTTTAGAAAGGTGATTTATTGCATGGGGTATGGAATTTACCAGCTATCTTTTTATCATGTCCCATATGGATTTTGTTTTTGTTACTGAACTAAGTTTGCTAATATAATTTTTCCAGCTTTATTGTTTATTTTCTTCTATTGTTTTCCGAGCTTTTGCTCGGAGTTGTTTAAATTTTTGTAAGTTTTCTGTTGTTGGTTCTTTTTCAAATTCCCTTAATGCTTTTCTTCTAAGCCTGATAGCCTCTTTACATTTATCATTAAACCAAGGTCTATTTCGTTTCGTCTTGATTTTGTTCTTTAGGATGCAACTTTGTGCGATGGAAATCAGTTTTTCTGTGAATTGTATTAAGTTCTTAATGTTTGGACCTTCTTTTAATTCCTGAGCACCATCATCATGTCATGCCGCTAGCATGGATATCCTTGACCCTCTCTCGCCACTTCTCTATCGTTCATCGCCTCTGGCAGGTCTTCAGGGTTACATCCCGTATCCTCATATAGCTGCTGTATGTATGTTCGAGCTGGTCGTCCTGCTTTTGCTCGGCCATATGTGGGGGTCCATAGGAGTACATCACTTATGAGCTCGTCCCTGCTTCTCCAGCAGTGTCCTGCATGTCTGGTTCGTCTAACTTGGATAGTTTTCATGATGGGAGACAGGTAACACCTCTGAACATAGTTTTTGAAATTTCTCCCAATTTGCTTTATTCAAGTTCCATCGTTTGGGATTTTTGTCACTTAACTCTGAATTTTGCAAACACTATTGGGAAATGGTCACTGTCATGTGTTCTTCATTACCTTCCAAGAGAAGTCTATGAAGATAGATGGATCGCTCAGGAATAAGTCTACTGCAGAATAGCTGCCAGATAAAGGGCATAAAGTAGGTCGGGGACTTATTGTTATAGATGCATAGATTATTGTTGTTTATAAAAATTTCCAAATTCTTTCCTTTCTGATTTGTATTTTTACAGCCCCATAAAATGCTGTGACAGTTAAAATCCCCTAGTATTATAAAGGGGGCAGGGAGTTATTTGATGATTTCTTGTAATTTATTTTCATTTATCTCTTCATTTGGTGGAATGTACACTGAGCATATGTTAATAGGTCTGTGTAAGGTTGCCTTTACAGCTATTGTTTGTAGGTCTGTTTTTAAGTGTATCTGACTTTGTGGTATATCATTCCTAAGATAGATGTTCCTCCTGATGCCCAAAAACTAGTGTCTTTTATATAATTGAATTGTTGATATTCTCTAATATTTATTTTGTTGTTATGCTTGAGGAAGGTCTCCTGAAGACAGATCACTGCTGGATTCAGGTCTGTAATCAACTGGAGTAGTTCATTTTTATTTGCTTTTACTCCACGGCAATTCCATTGTAGTATCTTATATGAATTGTATATGATTTTCTCTTGGAGAGCCATAGGGTAGGTTACTTTTTTTTTGTATTTTGTCTTGGTGTGGGGTTTTATACTCTATTTCCATTGTTTCCGAGGCCTCAAAACTGTTTTTAGTTGGGGTAGTTCTGGATCTGTTTTTTTTTTTCTAGTTTAGGGCCATATCCCTGTTTGTCAGGTGGGACGTTCTTTGTAGTGTCCCTTTTGGGTGAGGTCTGTGGTGACCTAGTAATTGAGTCTACTTCAGTAATGGGAGCCTTTGGGTTCTCCTTGTTTTTTGTTTGTTTCTCTTTGTTTGTAGCAATTTCGATGTTTGTGTCTTTTTTTTGGCTGTTGGTTTATTTTCAGTGACTGCTCTTATAGTTTTTATTTCTTGTATCAGTGCCTTCATTTTGTTTACAAGTTGGGCAACTACTTCAGGTTTGGCAGTTGTTTCCATTTCGCACATATGATAATTTTCTTTGTTGGTGATAGGGATATTCTTTTTTGTCACGTCTGCGTATTTTGTTGTTTCTATCATTCTTCTTGCTTTTGGATATGTTATTTTTTCGGTATGTTTTAATCTGGTAATTTCTTTTTCTTTCTTCCATATTTCACACTCTTTAGACCCGGCACTGTGGTTTCCTGGACAGTTGGCACATTTGTAGTCCCTTTGGCAGTCTTTATGTATGTCATATTCCCCACATCTTCTGCATACTGGTGGTCGTGTACATTGGTTTTGATGGTGTCCAAACCTGACATTTGTAGCATCTTAATGGATTCAGGATGTAGGG
Organism: Sepioteuthis lessoniana; assembly: GCA_963585895.1. Classification (NCBI taxonomy): domain Eukaryota; kingdom Metazoa; phylum Mollusca; class Cephalopoda; order Myopsida; family Loliginidae; genus Sepioteuthis; species Sepioteuthis lessoniana. Next base: position 1,863,228 of record OY757917.1, read on the forward strand.
TTCTACAGTTATTTTTTGGTATCCAATTTTGATTTCTTTTGGAATTTTGTGGGGGCTGAAAGTGAGTATATATGTATTTGTATTTATTGTTTCTCCATATTTTTTAATTTGAATTCTTCGAATTTCTGTGACATTTTGGTCTTTTAAGTTTGTTTTAATCTCATCTAAAGTACATAAGGAGAGTTCATGGCTTTTCACAACTCCTTTGCATGTGTTCAGGGAATTGTGAGGGTAGGTTTTGATTTTTATGTTATTAAAATGGAAACATTTTGATAATTCGTCAGATTGGTTTTTATTGTGAATTTCAATTAGTAGTGTTTCGTTTTTTTGTTTTTCTTTTTAACTGTTTTTGGTTTTAGATTTTTTGATAGTATTTTTTCAATTTTGAATGGAGACAGTTTACTTAGAGGGATTTCCTCTGTTGATTCCATCACTATGAAAGATGGGAAGTTGTTTGCTTTTTCTTCCTTCTGTCTCATTGTCAGAACTTTCCCATAATCTTTTTTTTTTTTTTTTTAATTATCTTGGGGTTTATTTGTATTAGCCATATGAATAATTATGAGTTTCACTAAACATGCTCCCCACCCACCTTGGAGCCCCATGTGGGGATGTGCCTAGGGGGAAACCCATTCACCTAGGCAACATCAGGGCTACATGTTCGGTATACTCATGCTGATGTTTGACCATTTTATTTTATTTTGTTCCTGGATTTCATTCCCAAGATAACTACTTGCCTAGGGACAGGAAGGACTAAGTCTAACCATAGCATGATTGACCCTACAGCCATCGTCCTCATTCCGATTTATGTAAAATCTAAAAGAGGACTGTCATGACCAGCCGACTGATCGGATCGGGCCACTCCGACCACCCGTCTAGCCCAGTAAGGGCCAAAGTGGTGTGTTGCAAGTAACTTGACCTTTCAGGCTAAGTACTGCTCAACCACCAGGATCCCGTCCTTAAGCATCACAGGTCGCCACCCACAGCCAACAAGTAGCCTTGTTGGGGGGGGGTCTTACCCCTCTACAGAGGTGCAGTCAGCGTATTCTTACAGCCCCAGCCAACAGGGTGACATAAGGTAGAGATGTTGCCAGAGATCCAGATATTGTTGTATATATCTAGAAGATATTTCAGGGATATTGTTGGGAGTTCTTTGAGGAGGATGTTGTGAAATTTCATCTGGACTGGGAATTGAGTTATTAGATTTGGATATTGAGTTCGGTTAAGGTGAAGGGTTGGTTATAACTGAGTATTGTGCAAGGTGAATTTGATGTATTTTTTCTTCTTTGAGTTGAATTGATTTGAAGAGTTTTTGTAGATGACACTAGAGCAAAATTTTCTGCTATCAGGTTGGCTATATGCTTTTCATTTGTAACATTTGTATTTCCTTGAAAGAGGTGATCTATTGAGTTGTTGATGTTTATATTTGCTATTTTCTTTATAAAGTTCCAAATTATTTTTGGATTGGTATTGGTGTTTATTTTTAAGGTAAAGGTTCTCCAAGAGGAACTTTTGGCTCTTTGTTGTTTGTATTTGTTTAGATTTTCTGATGCGGAGAGGGGGGGTGAATTTCTTGAGGGTTTCTTAACATTCTCTTATGTTTTTTGCCCTCCCCTGTGAATCGTGGTTTATTGTATTTTGGAGATATAGTGATTTGGGAGAGAATTTTATAGGTGATGGTAATGAGGGTGTGGCTAAAATGTATGATGGGTTCTTTTTGATTTGTATTTGTTTCTGGGATTAGTTTAGTTTAGTTTTATGGCATATCAACCATTGTAGATTATATATGAAGTGGATTTGGCATTAGATATACGATTTGTGAACACATTTTATTGATAACATTTTTAAACAAGCCTAAGCTCATTCTTTTGCACACAAATGGTTCCAATTATTGCTACATATCATTAACAATTCAATTAAACACCAATCATTTGTTTGCACTCAGTTTAAATGTCAAACAGTTCTATTTGACCCACAGATAGTACCCTATCAGATGCTACCACTCCAGGCCAAAGTGGGCCTGGGAGCAATGGTAATGAAGGGGTGCTCAGCATTTCTCAAAGCCTCAGCATTACTCGAGCCTGACCATCAGATTGTTTAATGTCATATCCAGGACACGTGGGTGGGGAGATCTGACCCCCCTCAGCAGAGATGCAGTCAGTGTATTCTACAGCCCCTGCTGACTGGGCTGTCTGGGATTAATGTGTAAGGCAGAGATTTTTTTCATAAGATTGTCAGTTTGCTTTCTTAAAATTCCATCTTAGGGGTTTGTTTGCAGTTCTGAGTTTTCTATTATTATTGGGTAATGGCCACTACTACAAGGGTCTTTGTATACTCTCCAGTTATAGTCTACGAAAATTAATAGGTCACTGAGAGTTAGGTCTATAAAAGAAAATTTATCAAGGTGGGTCTATGGAGGCATAAACTGTTGCTATAGATGATTTTTTTTTCAAGGGTTTGGCTTCTTGCTTGTTGTTTTACTTCCCCATATTATTTTGAAACTATTAAAATCTCATCGAAATAAATGATTTAGGCGTTGTTTTATTGTTTAGTTCCTTTTCATTTATAGGGTCATGATGTGGGATATATAGTGTGCAACTGGAAACAGTTTAGTGTAAGGCTGCTGGGACTGCAATTGCTTGCAAGTGGGTGATGTTGATTTTATTTTGGGAGATATTTTTCCGAATTAGGATCGATAATCCACCCAAAACTTTGTCCAGTATCATGTATGTAGTCATTGTTCAAAAGGTTTTTAGTATTTGATTTGTCACTATGTTTTTTTAAAGATTTCTTGGAGACATGGCGGTAGGCTCAAACAGAAGCAGCTCATTGGAATCTGCCTTGTAGCAGATTTTTATTTTGTTTTGGCGCAGTTTTTTTTTTTTTTTTTTTTTATTTGACTGAATTTAGCAATTCCAATCATTTCTAGGCTTTTCAATCAGATTTTGTTGAGACATTTTGAGGGGCTTTCTTGGGTCGGTTTCCATTTGTTTTCTGTTTCTATCATTGAGATTCTTGATCTATGCTAAATTCCTTCTCCGAGATTTTTTGGGGGTTAGCAGTGGGCTTTCATCATTATTCAATTTTTTTGATGGTGGTGGATTAGATTTGGTGGTGATATTCTGGATGCTTGGGCTTTGTTGTTTGTTTTTTTTAGGGTCTTTATCAGTTTAGGGTTGGAGATTTTTCTTTGGATCTGGTTAGGATGGGGGGATGCTTGGTTATCTGGTTGGTCAAGTTTTCTCTTAGTAATTCTAAGACTTTTTTTTTTCTTTTTTTTTTTTTAAAATTAGATTTATCATCACATAGTGGGTCATTTGTTGGTTTTGAGTTGAGTTGTTCATGGGTTTGGCTATGTTTGTATAAGTAGTTGTGACTAGAGAATTTTTAACTAACTTCCTTGCCACCAGGTATGATATACGGCAGGTTTTACTTCTAATATTCTTTTTTCCCCCCCATATTTTGCCTTCTTTCAAGTCAGCTGCATGGTTTTGTTTGCTGTTTATGCACTCCTGTGATTGTTCCTATTTCTCCACATCTTATACATACTGGAAGTCTGGTACATTTTTCTCTTTGTGGTGCCCAAATTTTTGGCAGTTGTGACATCCAAGTGGGTTTGGCATCTATATTTCAACTTTATTTTGGTAGGAGATTTTGGGGGTGTTAAAACTGAGAATATGTTTGTTAGGATTGTTTGGTTATTTTTCTTAATGGAAATTCTTTGAGTATCAGTGACACCTTATTTGTCAAGGTTAGTTTTATTTCATCTAGAATGTAGAAGGAGAGATTTGAACTCCTCACGACACCCTTTGACAAGTTAAGGGAGGAGGGTTTTATCTTAAAGTTATTGAAGTATTTTTGTTCAAGAAAAAGTCTGAGAAGGTTTTCTTTGAGACTTCAAGTAGTAAAGTATTGTTTATTAGTTTGTTTTTTAACAGATTTAGGTTTTACTAAAAAGCTGAATTTTTGCCATAATAAATAGAAATAACTTAGTGATTGGGGTATCTTTTGCTGACTCCAGTACTATGAATTTAGGGAAGAGAGTCTGATCAGTGTGGACACTAAGGTTTGAGATTTTTTTTTACTTGGGTTTTGTATCCATAGGATGCTCCTACCCACCGCAGAGCCCTATAAAGGGAGATGTCAAAGGGGAAACCCATTTGCCTTGGCAAATCAGGGATACACAGTATACTCACTGAGAAAAGTGACCAACAATTTGAGATTTCTAGGTTTTCATTCCCAAGATGACTACTCACATCATGATAGGAAGGGAAACATTGGTCTGCATGATTGACCTATAGCCACCACTTTCTGATTTGGAAAATTACAAAATTCTTTCACAATACTCCAAAAGAGGGCTTGACAAGACCAGCCAACTGACCAGATTGGGCCTCTCCAGCAGCCCATCACATGGCCACTTAGGCAGCAGCCAGGTCACATTGCTCAGCCACCAGGATCCTATCCTAAAAGCATCATAAGTTGCTACTCATGGCCAACAGGTGTCTTCATGAGTTGGTGGGGGTCTTACCTTTCTACATAGGTGCAGTCAGCATATTTTATAGCCTCAACTGACAGGGTGAAAGAAACAAGTGTTCTTTGTGCTAGTGGTAACCAGATAGAATTCTTGGTTTAATGCAGTCAAATATCATTATGTACAGTTTTATGAAAGATTCTTTAAACAAGAATCATGGCTTCACAGTAAAGAGGATTCTAGAATTAGTAGATGATGGTCTACCACATCATGCATCCTAAACATAATATGTGCCTAGATCTGCATTTTATAGATGAGAACTGCACCTGTTAGATAACTGCTTTGGCAAGCTTAGGAGACTAAATGTTCAATTGCATGCACATATAACATGGAAGATACCCAAAACAATATTTGCACAAATAGTACATCAAAATCAACATTTGGCCTAGAAACTAACCATATTCTGGCTGAAATAGAAAACATACAAAGGGAGAAGGTCATCTCAAATTTTCAAGATTTTTTTCAGCCCACTTTTCAAAACTGAATAAATACCTAGATGCTCACCATATGTATAACTTTTATAAAGCAACTCTTCTGTTTGATCTTAGCTACCACATATAAGCCATGACATCGATAGTTTTGCATTCATTAAGGACTTGCAAGATCCTTCAACTCATCTTTAAGAATTCTAAAGTTATATTAATTACCAAAATGACTTACCAAATCCTTTTAACGCCCCAGTATTTGGGAATACAAATAAGAACAGACTGCCAATAAAGTCATCTAGATGCCTATTACCAGAGTAATAATGCTGAAGGCTCATTTTCTCATTTACTTAATAACCAATGGGAGAGTTTTTACCCTCAAACAATACCAAGCAGCTTACAATGTTATGTTACATTGGAGATTGACTAGAGATTTGAAGATTGCAAATTTCTCAAATCAGGAAATATTCAATCTTAAATTTGATATTTCAACTTAAGTTATTTTATAAACAATTTTTTTAGGTTTATGATGATTCAATAATCATAATTCCTGTTCTGTCAAAATACTTAATCAGATATTTATTATTGAGATTAAAGAATCAAAAGTAAATAACTGTGATCATGAGGTTGGTTTTATTATGAATCATAAAAAAAAAATTTTTTTAAATCATTTGAATCAGTCCTTTACTAAAAAAAAAAAAAAACTTTCAAATGTTTAACAATCTGATTAATAATTCTACAACTCCAAAAGATAATTATGCACATCCAGAGTTGATCGTTTTGTAGAGTCATGTTATATTCTTTTTTACATATATGTTTATTGATTTGAATAGAGAAAGTTTTGAAGGCATCGATTTCTTCAGTAAAACATTGAATTTTATTTTAGGTTTAATGATAATTGCATATTCTACTGCAACTTTCTTATGAAATACTATAAAATGAAATTTCCCAAAAGTGAAAAAGAAAAAAGTGGCAACAGAATTAAGGAAAATTTGAAGAGAGGAAGGATTAGTTTCTTTAATGGCATATCAACCTTCATGCATTATATAATGCCAAATCCATCATTGTAGAAGGATAGTAGTGGTGCTATTTCACCCCTAGCAAAGGAGATAAAGGAGCTTCATACCTTTCCCAAATAGTATTAAGCTGAAAGTGAACATAATAGGGTGACTGGGGTTTGAACTTGTTTATTAGGATGTTGCTGTCAAGCATGTTAGCCACTAGACCACTGTTAAAATGTACATAAGCAATGCAAATTTCTATGCACGTTTTCATACCCCCTATCCTAGCATCAAAATAGACTATTCATGTTAAATTGTTAATATGGCTAATCAACATAATACATATATATGTACTAACAAAATGGTATTTATCAGTCATGAGATACCTAATTTGCACTTTATACAAGTAATAGTTTTATTTATAAATTGTATAGGAAAGCCATTAAAAAAGTTAAATACCTTCTAATTTATATTTTTTTCATTTATTAGCATTTTTATCATAACAGTATTAGAACAATTCCTAAGCATTTCAAAAATCCACTTCAGGGGGATTTTTTTTTTTTTTTTTTTTTTTTAAATCAATTTTAAGTTTTTTATGTTTATTAAGATTCGTAAGCTCGTTTTTATTTCCCTATTTGACATTCACTGTTGGTATCAACCACTAAAAATTAAATTAGGTTTTTTAAAGAATTCAATTTAACCCAATTTGTTTTTATATTTACAAGAAGCTAACAAGGGCCTGAAGTTTATTCCAAGGAGTAAGCACTACTCCTACATGAGGAGAAAAAAAAAAAAGAAAAAAAAAAAAGAAAAAAAAAAATCAACACTGGAGATTCGGATTATAATAAAATTAGAATCACTTTAACTAAAGTCTTGTAGATGTACAGTTTACAATATATATTAATGTTTCCTTTAACATTAAAGAAATTAAATTCTTTGGTGATAACTATACTGAAAAGAGAGGAAAAAAAAACCCAAAAACAAATACATCCAAATATATGGTCATGGTTTCATTTAACATTCCTCAAATTCTATTGAGCAAACTTAATATTTGTATTCAAAAAAAGTTTGAAATTGAAATCAAAATACAAGTACTACGGTTAGTTTATAATAAACATAGAACTAATATGGAAGTTTTCTTCAATACCACACACACACCATAAATAAAAATAAAACAAACACAAGAGTCATTCAATAAATGCCTTTACTCTAAAACGGTTTGCAATAAATAAAATTCAAAAATAAATAAATAGGTTTTCATATTCCTTCATCATAGAATTCTTTGAACAGGGTTCTTACCCTCTTGCTCACGATGCTCTTCACTTGATCAACATTTGAAATCTTTGTTCCATTCTTGGTGGGTAAGGGCAAACAAATGGAAATCAGAGGAGGCCAGATCTGGACAGTAAGGAGGATGTGCCAGCTGGTGCCAACTGTTCTTACTGCTGTATGAGGGCTTGAATTATCCTAGAGACTCAATGACAACTGACCTCAGAGTGGCAACTTCATTATAAACAATTGTGCCCGTGGTGTAGTCGTTATCGTCGTAGGAAATGAACACGGCGACACAAGTTCAAATCCTGGACGAGACTGATTGCATTTCACATAGCACTAATACCCTTGGGAAAGGTATGAATCCAATTACTCTCCCTCCTGCTATGGGTAAATAGTTGGACAGACTAGGTTCTTCAGCCTTGGTGAGGCAACTAGTCTAGGAGAAGGAAATCTCTGAATTCAAACCTGTTAAACTCCGCTTAAAAATTGACCTTGTGTCGTATCCTGCCCGAGCGGAGGTGTTGGTAAATAGTATCATAAACAATTGTGTTATACTCATAAAATTTCCCAGTTGTTCAGAAATTTCTTCTATTGTAACTATCAGCCAAAACAAGTACATTAACTGAATTTGCCATTATGGGCCTACCTGGTCTGTCTTCATCTTGAATACTCTTTTGACCTTTAAACAATTTAACCTATTTGTAAACTTTTTGACTAAATCACACTGACAGAAGCTCATATAAGTATAAAATATCTTGGCAGTAGAATAATTTGAATAATCACTATTAAAATAATAAATCCTTGATATCTCATCAATAAACATTACATTATAATAGCTGCTCACTGATTGTACTAAAAACCAAGAGGCAAAATAATTTTTATTGTAAAAGTCCAATAACTTTTTGAGGTGATAATATCTTATGCCAATACCAAGATACATTGGAGGGTGCAATGGATAAATTCATGTTGAAATGACACAAAAAAGATGAAAAGAACACAGATCTCACTTTATCAAATATATTTAGCACAATTACATGAAACTATCTTGCAACACTAAGAGATTCAGTTTATTCCAAGAATCACTATTGGCTTCAACCACAGCTGCCAGAAAACTTTGGAATCTTCCACAAAGCTTTCCAATGGTCTCCTTGTTTAAATTGGTAAATTGCACAGTCTTGTTGGTCTAACTCAACTGCACCTATACACATAATAATAGAGGGGACAGGAATCTAGAGTTAGGCAAACAGATGTTAAGAGTGATGTGGTCATAGAAATTTTCTCTCAGCCAAGACTAAGCTCTCCTGGTTGGGTGACATGATGCAAGTCCTACAAAAAGATGTAGGGTCTTCCAGCAGCCACCCTCTTAATCCAACACAGCATGATGTAAAGTTGAAGTTAATGATATTACTAATAATCACACATTTACTTTAATCAGAGTAAAAGTTTCTCTATCATACAATTCCTTCTTAATTGAAAAATAAAAATCCTTAAGTAGTTCTTTCCCACAAAAATGAATGCTATCACTCAAGTCATACATCCACGATAATAATAATAATAATAATAGAAGCATTATGCTACTAAGCAATATTACAAACACAGATATACACAACCTCTCCACCTAACTTTGTAATTTAGAGAAAATAAGTATTTTATCCCCTGCAGATTTTCTAAATTTGCCACCTTACAACAAATAAGAATGGCCTATAATTTTCAGTGTAGGTCCATCTTGAAAGTGAGAGAATATTTTTTAAAATTTTAAGTCACATTAATTTTTGAACATTTGTTTTTTTTTTTTGAGAAACAAAAAAAAAAAAAAACAAAAAAAAAAAAAAATTCACCCCTTTACCAACCAGCAATGATTCAGACCCCACAGACAAGTTATGTGACCAGGAGGCATATAGACTAGTCCTATTACTCAATTATTACTCCTAATCAAATACTCATTACCTGCATAAAAGACACTAGTTCACAGAATCCTTCAATGAATCAGAATCTAATCTCTCCACAATGGGCAAAATGAAAGAATCATCTAAGGACATTTGGAACAAAGTTGTATATCTACACAAAACTGGAATAGCCTACAAGACAATTGGCAAGCAGCTAGTTGAGGAGTCAACTGTTGATGCTGCGATCAGAAAATGGAAGAAACACCAATTGACTATCAATCTCCCTTGGTCGGGAGCTCCATGCAAGATCTCCCATGAAGTAAACCTGAAAATAAGAAAGATGAGTGAACAACCCAGAACTACACAGCAAGAGCTTGTTGATGATCTCAAGGAAACTGGGACCACAGTCACCAAGATGAACATTAGTAACACGTTATGTCATAGAGGACTGAAATCATGTAGTGCCCACAAGGCCTCCTACTCAAGAAGGCACATGTACTGGCCCATCTGAAGTTTGCAAATAAGCACCTGGATGATTCAAAGGAGGCTTGGGAGAAAGTGCTGTGGTCAGATGAGACTAAAATTGAGCTAATATCAACTTAACTCATGTTTGGAGGATAAAAAAAGCTGACTAGGACTCCAAGAACACCATCCCAACCATTAAGCATAAGGGTGGAAACATTATGCTTTGGGGCTGTTTTTCTGCTAAGGGAACAGGACGACTACACTAGGGTCAAGGGAAAGATGAGGCCAAGTACAGGAAAATTTCAAGTGAATTTCTCCTTGCCTTAGCCAGGACACTGAAGATGGGTCATGAATGGGTGTTCCAGTATCACAATGACCAAAGCATATGGCTAAGGCCACAAAGGAGTGACTAAAGAAGAAGCCAATTAAGTTAATGGAGTGGCCTAGGCAATCTCTAGCCCTTAATTCTTTAGATAATCTGTGGAGAGAGCTGAAATTTCGAGTTGCCCAACAACTTACAAACATTAAGGATTTGGAGAGGATCTGCAAAGGAAGAGGGCTAAAATCCCCCCGGGATCTGTAAAAACTTAGTAACTAACAATAGGAAATGTCTGCCAACAAGGGTTTCTTCACCAAGTATTGAGTTATGCTTTGCTATGGGATGAAATACTTTTTTTTTCAATAAATACAAATAAATGTTCAAAAATTTATATTATCTCTCACTTTCGAGACTGGCCAACTCTGAAAAATTATAGACCGTTTCTATTTTCGTAAGGTGACAAAACACAGAAAATCAACAGGGATGAAATACTTATTCCCCCCACACACTGTATACAAACCATTATCTTTTTAAGAATAAACCAGTATACAGATTTTCTATTATCTACTGGATTCCAATATTTACACTATAAACCAGTTATTGATTATTAACAAGTCACAACTCAATTTTTCAACATCTTATATAATGATAGGAAATAAACAGTTGAATTCCAACTCCAGTCATAAAATTGCTTTTTACTACAAGAAAGAGTGTTCCATAAGATATACTGGAGGAAAATCATTTTGCAAACTTGTTGCTTAATAGCCCAGCCAAAAGTTAATGACCAATTAAAAGTATGGAAGCCTAAAAAGAAAAGCGGAGTTGCATTTTTTGCCAACTCAATTTGTGGTTTTTTAAAAATGAAATATACTTATACTCATAACTAATTTATTCACCTGAAAATACTGTTCAAATCTTGAATGAGGTTGTTTGCATTTCATTTTGCACTAATGCCCTTAGGAAAAGCATGAATCTATCTCTTCTCCCCTTCCAGCTATGGGTAAAGAGTAAGGTAAACTGGGTTCTTTAACAACCAGTCAATGAGAATGAAAACTGAATTCTAACTAGCTGTACCCCATTTAAAAACTGACCTTGTGTCACATCCTGTCCAAGACAGACGGGTTGGGTAAATGCATTAACCTTGATTTACTGATAGACTATTAAAATTATTGAGAAGACTACATCATGAAGAATATAAAAAACTTAAAACATTTTTGTTCTTTTGATATCTGATTTTGTTAAATCATTGTTAAAATTCAATAACAATTATATACATAAATTGGGAATCTATGAGATAGAGGAAAAAAAAAAAAAAAAAAAAAAAATTTAGAAAGAATGATTAATAAGTAGATGAGAAAAATATTCATTCTTGGTAAGAAAGAAAGAAAAAATAGTGAGGAATTAATCAAATTGCTATAGCAACAAACATCAGATCAGATACAATTTTTCTTTTTTATGCTATTCAATGAAGAATCATAATTTTCACATCTAATGTGTTCTACACTTCAAGTGTTAGACACAGCAACAACAATAAATAAATGAATACTGTTCAAATTTAGAATTCTTCCTTTACAAAGAAACTTTGATAGAAAACTGCAATTTTTTTTTTTTTTTTTTTTAAATACTGCTCAAAAACTAATATATATATATATATATATATATATATATATATATATTTTATTTGAATGGGAAGACATTAATTATTAAAATCAACACTACCAAACACGTAAAAAAAAAAAAAAAAAAAGTAACATAAATAAACTTCAATACTATTTTTATACACTAAAAACATTTCATTTATCAGTACAGATAAAACAATTTCATTTTTGAAAAGTCAACCAACATTTTGTATAGTAGTATAATAAAAAAAAATTTTTTAAAAAGTAAAAAATAATTAAAACAAGATTGCTTTTTTCTCTCTCAATACAAACCTTTTTCCTGTATTGCAAAAGTTAAATAATAAGAAAGAAAGTAGTAGATGAAGATAAAATGTTTTAATTGGAAAAAAAAAAAAAAAAAAAAAAAAAAACAAAGTTCAACTCGTTTTTAAATGTTCCATTCTTCCTTTCCAAAAAGAAATACCAGCAACAGCCGCCACCATTTGAGAGGCACATTTCAAAGAAGAAAAAGTCATTTCCTTTTGGCTGGAATACAAAAGATTCAGCAGCAAATGCAATAATGAAATTCTAAGAATTTTGTTCCTATTTACATTTTCAGTAGCATTTTAGGGGGTTGGTTATTTTATTCTCTTATGACTCAATTGCTTTACTACCCCACCCTTATTGTCCTGATTTTTTTTTCTTTTTTAATATTCCATCATAACTTGCATTGGAGAAGGAAACAAAAAAAAAAAAAAAAAAAAAAAAAAAAAAAAAAAAAGCCTTCAATTTTAATTTCTCCATTCCACCAAATCTCTTGAATTCAGGAACAATTCATCAAAATGATTTTCTTTAATTGAATCTTGTTAGATTTCAAAATTTAATTATTTCAGCAGCTGAAGTGAAAAGCAAAAAGTGTGAATATAACTGAGATGGTTGAAACACCAGTTTTTTGGGGGGGGATAGGGGTATTTAATAAATAATTGTTTATTAGATTGGCTTGATGCACTAATGAATGCAAAGTAAAAAAAAAATCAACAAAAGAAAAAAAGAAGGTTCATTTGAACAAAGTATCCATATAGATAAAACTTTTCTTCACTCGAGAGAAAAGGCTAGGGGAAAATACTTTGTCAATAAAATATAGACTGAAACAATTTTCATGTGTACTGAGGTAGAGGTGAAAAATGGTAGCAAAATTTGATTGTCCATCATTAAAACTAATTAAAAATTAATTTCAGCTCACTTTTCCCTGCTCCCCTTATGCTGGGGATTGGGAAAAGAACTGATGACCATAACCGAGGGGAGGGATTTCTTTTTTTTTTCCCCCCAGTTTTTAGTTTCCAAAGTTTCCTTATCAAACTTTTTTACTTGGTGCACCCTTTCTAACCCAATTTAATTTCCACCCCACCCCCCTTGCTAAATGAATTGAATATTAAATTACAAGACATAACTAATTTACCAGTGTTTGATAGAATTTAAATAAGAATGAGAAAACTATAAATGCACTTTTTAATTCTTGAATTATTTTTTAATACAAAGAACGGGTTTGGTGGGCAATGAGGAGATCAGGAATATTAGATAAGCAGGTTTAAGCTGTAAAATCATCCCATTTTATGTTTAAAATGTTTACTAAGGAAATAATGAGCATCGCTAAACCCACATTTCACCATATATGAACTTGGAAAAACTAGTAAAATGCACTCAAAAGTTGCATTAAGCTTGAGATATTTTGCTAAAGTTTTTTTTTTTTTTATTCATCCAGTAATATCCAATTCTTTTAATGGCTACTTAGACTTTGCTTCAAGATTAAAAATCATTTCAATAAAGTCTTCTTTACAAAGGTGGGGGGGGGAATTTGCAGTTTCCACTTCATCTATTCATTTAAACATAAGTTTTTAACAGGTCATATGTGAACAATACATCATTGATGGCCATCATACCTAATTAGGCATTCTGCTAGGTGTATGATATCTGACAACTAGTTTTTATGATACAGCAATTTTATTCTCTTGTCATCAGGAGATTTTTAAATACAAACTCATAAATCCCTCCCTTATGGACACCATGTTTTTTTTATTCACCTTGCCAACATTTTTATTTACTGAACTCTGCTTGCCAATTTCATTTCCTACAGTGATAACCATTACACCAAATGCAATTTGTTTGAGTGATTTTAATGGTAGGCCAATTTGTCTGGGGGTATTTTATGCCAAGAGCTTAGGAAATTGCATTTATTATGTTTATATTTACATTTTTTGTGTAGTTTCTTAAAGATTTTGTTTTTGTACACAGTCCTACTGAATCTTAAAATGGAGATTGTGTCTTTAATCAAAACTATATCACCAATGTCATAGTTCCCTTAGTTATTCTTGCAATGTGTGTACTATATATAACAAATCAAGATTTATAGAGTATATGGTGTGAATAATTGGCATAGGTTTTATTGATTTCTATTAGTTTTAGTCTTAATCCAATGTGGAATTTTTAGAAATGGAATTTTTTATATGCATGCTTAGTTTTGTTTCTTTCTAATTTAATATTTTATTACATTAAAATTCAAATACTTGTACCCAGAGAGTTAAAATGAATCATTTCAAAATAGATCTATTTGACCCATAACAACTCTAGGTCAGAGTGGACCTGAGAGTAATAGCAATTAAGAGGAGAGACTCCATACACCCAAGATCTGCACAACTGGAGCCTTGCCATTAGATGTAGTTTAAATTTATACTCAGGACACCCACCTTCTCTTTTTGGGAGGGAGGGATCCTATGCAGTCTGTATATTCTAAGATCCTGGTTAGCGATTGACACCCCCCACAACTAAAAAGCGGGGGGGGGATCATGAAATCGAAATGTTTTTGTATATTGTATAGTAAACATTAGATCTAAATATATTCATCTTCTATTCAAACAATGAAATTATTAAAAGAACACTAGAGGAAAAAAAAAAAAAACTTAGAAGACGAAAGATTAAAATCTTGAACATCAAAAATGAATCTACATAAACAGAACATATGCTTTAAATTGACTATAAGCAGAAGTAAAAGACATCAGTCAATTATTTTAAAAGTATGTCAACCAATATAGGGTTATTTTATGCCGAGAAGTTATATTAAACTGCATCTGATGGTGAGGCACCAGTTCTGAAGAGTATTAAGTACCTCCTTTATTACTCCCAGGTCCACTCTGAACCATAGTGGTAGTATCAGTTAGGGTCTCATCTATGGGTCAAATAGATCTATTTCAAAATTATTTGTATTGGATAAGAATACTTGATCCAATATAGCTAAATTTGTATAAATAATAGTTACTTGAAGCTATAATTGTTGACTAAGGATTATTAATTTGAAACCATATAACTGTGTACAAATAAATGAGTATTATTAAATAGAAATAATTAAAACCATGTAGTTATTAGTATTCAAAAGGAATACTTGAAATCATACAACTGTTTAAAAATTGTTTTTATTGAAATACCTGATATCACAACTGTGTGCAACAAAAATCTCTTACGAAACACAAAAATGTAAATATGAAGGAGATCCTATCACCTCTAGGCATAAAAACCCAAGACGAGTTGACAAGCTGTTAAAAATCAGTCACTCAATCCCATTCAAAAACCAGTTCTTTTAAAAACTCCAATATTTAAAAAGATTCCATCAACTGAATACTTTTATATTGAACTATTATATAATTATTTTCATTTTTGTGAATTAGGATAATAATTCTGATATACTGAATATTAGAATTGCCCAATTGAAATTAAAAATGTTAAAATATTTTAGTAGCCATTTTTGCTCACAAAGACAAAAGTTATTGTGATTTTAGAAGAATCAATAGCCTAAAATGGACCACAAAGAGCTGAAAGTTAAAAATGTTTCTCTTTTTAAGTTTAACTTTAATATCTTTATAGTAATGGCTTAAGTGAAGGGATTAATAAAGTTTAAATAAAAAAAAAAACAAATATGAAAATAGAAGCCTGTAAGAGAAAGATGATTTGAATGAAGATAAAAACATACCCAGTACAAATGCCCAATATATCTTAATACTCCCTCAAAAAAATAAAAATAATTTTTTTTTAAATTAAAAAACAAATAGATAAAATAAATTTTGGTGGCCCCAACAAATATCCTTATGATAAGGTAATTAGAATTCCTACCTACAGTCAAAATAGTTCAGTTTAACTTATCACTTGATAAATTCAGATTTCTTCTGCACCAATGCAGAACATTTTAGAATGAAGGGGGGGGGTCATGGTTGTAAACTGTGTGACTGGATCATTGACAAAGTCTGAATTCCTTTCCCTGCAAACTGGGAGCCCTTTTATAATAAACACAGCAGGATGAAAAGTAAGAGACCTTAAAATTACACAATTTAGTCAGTTTTGATAAACCATTATCACATATAGTTCATATGTGCATTGGACTGTATGCATCAGCCCTCTACAAGAAAAAAAAAAAAAAAATTGCTTAGGATTAGTTGTACAGCAATTCAATAAACATTACATATACTGAATTGTTTTTTTTGCCCACCCAAGCAGCCAGCACCATCCCCAGACCAGCTCAATTCAGCAGGCGTTCCTGCACAACCAAGCTATGGCATTTGCAGCATCTAGTCCACGAGCGGCTCACTGCTCAGATTAGCACCAACACTCGAAGCCACATCAACACAGACCCAGTTAACCAAGGATTGAACAAACCAGGACATCGCTCACACAGCCTCTGCAACATCTAGTTCATGAGCAACCTCACTGCTTGGATGAGCACCAACACTTCAAGGCCACTTCAACACACACACACACACCCCTTAACCAAAGTACTGCACAACCGGGACATCAATCATCCAGCCTTTGCAACCAATGAGTCTACACCATTGACCGTCTTCAACACCATCTACAGCCTGACCATACCGCAACACCTAATATCTGCACCAAACACAGAGACCGTCCTCACCTTCAAGACATGCTGTTGCCACAAACTAAGACAGCTGAGTCTAAGACTTTCTACAACACAGACTTTCAACATCAGAGACTACGTCAACATGATACAACAACCACGATTTCTCACCTACATATCGAGGTTGCAGGTTCAATCCCAACAACAAGTAAATTAACAAGGAATACTTACTAAAACTTAACAGTTGTACCCAGTCATGGTTAACAGAATTGGAACCGTCTACCCCTCCAGTTCAAATAAAGGGTTCAGTTCGAGATTCTGTGTGGACTCTTGAGTTCAACCTGAAACACCTGAAGAAGGCTGAAGCACATACTCACAATGTTTTGGCCAATATAACAAAGATGAAGTCAATAGTCCAAATATTCTAAGTAATAATGCTAATCATTTCTTGGAAGACAGTGAAATGGTTTCAAGTATTGATACTCTACATAAATAATTCTATTTATCAAGTATTCTAATCTAATTTGTTTGCACACAGTTAAGTGGTTTCAAGTATTGCTATATAATACTAATAATCCTATTCAAAATTATTCGTTTGTTTACAGAGTTAAATGGTTTCAAGTATAAAAAGAAGTTTAAATATTTCTATTTGACCCATAGACGGGACCCTGGTAGGTACTACGACTCCGGTGAAAGTGGACCATAGACTAATAGCAATGAAGGGGTATTTCATATTCCCAAATCCCCACCACCAGATTGTTTAGCGTCATATCCAGGACACCCGGTCAGGGTAGAGGTATCTTACTCCTCTGCAGAGATGCAGTCAACGTATTCTGCAGGCCCAGCCGAATAGGCTGTTGACTGAACAAAAAAGATTTTCATCTAATTATCACTTTTTTTAATATTGGAGAGTTTTTTGTAGCTTTTCATAAGAAAATATTTTTCTTTGAGGTTGCAAGAGAATCAATATAAAGAACGTTACATGGAAGTTAAACCTTTTCCTATATATATTTTTAAAAAAATAAATAAATAAATAAACAAACACTATTACACTTTTGATCATCCATACTTTAAAAGAAAGGGCGCGTCGCCTTAAATAAAATAAGAAAAAAGAGAATTTATAATATTACAGATAAAAAAGTGCGTGTTTTTTGTACATGCCTATTTACTCCGCTTAGAAATTGGCCTTGTGTCACACCCTGACCTTGATAGAGGAGTTGGATAAATACAAGCCCTTCCCCTAAAAGGGTAGATACCGTCTGGGCGAGGTAGGCCTCCAGAAAATAAGTTAATTATTTTGTGCTTCCCGAGCTAAAAGGCCGAGAAATGCTTGGTTAACCAAAAGATTTTTCGTAAATAAAATGTTTTAAAAATCATAACTTTTTTTTTTTTTTTTTTTTTAAGTATTTGATAGAAAAATATCTGCTGCTTAAAAATTATTTCTTTCTAAAGAGAAATTCAAATAATGAACATTATTTTTTGCTTTGATCAATTTCCTGATTGTTATAACTAAAAACTTTTCTTGTCACCATCACACCTCAGACAGTCACAAAGGGACTTGAATTTTGACGAAATGATAGTAAATAATGCATTATTGTATTATTTATTAGCCGCCTACTGCTGCAAGAGTCAAAAATCTAAAATGTCATAATTGCCTCACCATCTCCAACCACCAAAGACAAACCAATATGTTGTTCTTAGTGGCATTATTAACGCCAACAGCCAAACACAACTGCACAATCATCTCCACCTTCCTAAAAAGAACGAGAACCTTTTTTACTCTTATTTTATTCCAGAACAACAACAAAAAGGTGGGGGGGAAGCATTTTCTTGTCGTCAGCTTGGAAGAAAAAGAATTGCGAAATGGCGCTATTATAATAATATATCATTGCTTTTATTGTAATCGTTGGAAATATGTACGATTATCTGTTAACGTTTAAAAGATTATACCAACAGAGATGAAGAAAAAAAAGCTGGTTAAAAACATTTAATGGAGATTATTTAGAAAGTTTTTTGGGAGGGAGATGGGGTTAAGTTGTTAGGGATTTAGACATTTTAGCGATATAAAAATTATTTCAATGAAAAAGTAAATTAAAATAAGAACAAATTTAGCATTTAGTAAGAATTGTTTCCAATGGCAAATTAACTGAAATGAGAATCTGTAAATGTAAAACTTTAATCATATTAACTACATTCACTTTCACAATTGAAAAAAAAAAAAAAAAAAAAAAAAAAAAGACATTTCAAACTTTAAACATAAAAAAGCAAGAGTATTAATCAGCTTTAATTTTAAAAGTTAAGGAAAAATAAATAAAATAACCAACTAAAATCTAAAAGAAAAAGCATATTAACCAACTTTTCTTTCTTACTTTCAAAAAAAAAAAAAATTAAAAAATAGAGGGAATTCTTGACGTCCTTTTAAAATGTTCAGTACACGTCCAGAATAGCACATTTTTGTTCTCTTAATTCTAGGGTAAAATACAAAGTTATATAGAAATCTAATACTTAAATTCACCATCCAAAATAAAATGGAGTTCCCCTTAGTAAACTGATTCCTTTTGTTTTTTATAGAACATTTAGTTCCAAAATTTATACAACAACTGGCTATCTATTTAGTGGTTGAGGAAAGAAAGACTCAAAAATAAAGACGGACGATGAGTGAAAGTAAATTCTAAAATATAATTGTCCAGAAAAAAAAAAAAAAAAAAAAAAAAAAAGAAGTAAATGATTGAAAATTACTCTTTTCTGAATGTAAATATAACATTCATATATTTTTGTTTTACATTACTGCAAAGATTTCATCAGCGTGCTATTCTGGATAAGTATCAAATGTTCCGTTAGAAGTGAGGAGAGATCGCTAAAACTAAAATTTCCTTTTTCAACAGTTTGTAATTTAATTTATGACAACAAAATCTTAGTAATACGTTTCATGCTGTCTGGAGAGAAGCTGGGCATCGTCAAAGAACCCCCTCCGTCCTCATTGCTCAAAGATGTCATAAAGGGGAATTACTCGGCAAAGTACTGACAACTGCTTACGTTATCGAAAGGAATATCTAAAGAAAAAACTCAAGAACTTTTGAAAACAATAACAAAATATTTCATTTAAAACTTTAAAAACAAAAAAATATTCAGTCCAGTTGAATTTCTGCAATTTTTTCAAAATTATAAACATGTAACCCATCCGAGTGGTAAATTAGTGGCTTATCTATTTAAAAATGAAAGGAAATTTACGATAGTGCGTTTTTTTAATGGTGTATAAAACCCTAAGAAGGATAAAGCAGCCGAAACGTTTAGTCAATCACATGGAAACGGGTCTGAAATTAACTAATTACTGACTAATTCTTTAGATTTTTTAAAAATTTATTCGCAGCATAAAAATAAGTAACCGAAACAGTCATATTTTAAATGAATTTTCCTTGGATATTTTATATTCTTAACTGAATGAAATTTTTAAAAAGTGATTGTAAAAATAAAAAAAAATTAATCTTAAATAAATAAATAAAATAAGTTTTTAGTCCTCGTGGTCATCCATACTATGGTAAAGAGAAACAGATGCACACGCTATCTTCTAGAAATTATAACTTCATTGTGTAACCTTTATTTTATATCCCGATTCAAATTCGATGTTAGAGATATCTGTTTAAGATTTACTGCAACCTAAAATAGACAGAAGGAAATCAACTAAAAGCAACAAATAAATAAATAAATAAATAAAATTTAAAAAAACAACATACATACACACACACATTACATCATCAGACACATTGTCAAGCAAAAATGACATTCTTGTTTACGTGACGATTTCTAAAAAGGTTTTGCAAGTCATTGAATTTTCTTTATAAACGATGTAAAAGAAAAAAATAGTTAATTAAATTTAAATAAAATGTACAGGGTTTTAAACTATTAAAAATTTTGTTTACATATATAGCAAAAGAAAAAAAAAAAACATTAACTCGCGGTTAAATTTTAAGATTGACAATTTTTTTTTTTTTTTTTTAATACGTAGTTCTTACCGTTTTTTTAGTATTTATTAGTCATCAATAATTATAATCATTAAGGATTTTATTTTTAACAATCATGTGGATATTTTTGTCGGATTTTTTTTTTAAACTTTGCTAGTTTTTATTTTAAGTCTGCTAAAAAAAAATTGAGGAAAAAAAAAAATGCAGCGTAAGATTTTTTGACTTCTTTTACCGCTTTGATCATAAAATTTAAATGAATTTCAAGCCTAAACTTGAAATTCATTTAAATTTACTGGATATAAAGACATTTTAAAATTAGCTTATGATTTAAATTTAGTTATTTTTTATTTTACTAATTTTTTATGATCAAAGCGGTAAAAGTACGGAATTTCTCAAATAATTGTCTTCACCCGACTAATTACGAAAATAAATAAAAGAATGCAACAAAGATATTTATAGAAATATCAATTTCAAAAATGAATTAAAACAAAATTTAAAAGAAGTTATTCACAGCAGACAAACATCCCTTAATGTTTTCCTAATGTTTTAAATGATTTTACAGTCAGTTTTGAAAAAAATAATTAATTTAAGATTTTTTTTCCAGTCAAATAGAAAAAGAAAAAAAAAGTCAAGTGTATTTTATGAAGAGATGAAGAAAACAAAAACAAAACAAGAAAACAGTCAACGCACATGTAAACATTAGAGAAAAAAAACGAACAGCTCATCTATAGCAATAACCCAAGCTATTAAAAAGAAAAAAAACCGTATTTTGAAAGAATCATCTTTATAATTATTATGGCTGATGTACATATTAATGTATATTTTATTTATTTACTGATGCCGGTTTTTAATATTTCCTCTTCTGCCATATTGAAAGGGAAACAATAAATACAAGACAAGCAAATTATAAATTGTGGTGCTACTTACCTTCCGTAAATACTGTCAGTTATTTTGCTGCGTTTCATGGGCCGCCGCAATTTGCCGCTCTCGCCATTTCGTCTCTTCATATTCCAAAAAGAAGCAATTTTTAAAAAAATTTATTTCCCACTCACCAATAAAAAAAAGCAAGCAAAATCCAAAGACGACACACTTTGGTTGCTTCTTTTTTAGCTGTATATTTTTATTTTTTTTTTTTTTTTTGGCAAAACAAAAACAGCCGATAAAAAAGTTTAAAGTCTTTTCCGAACAATGTTTTTTTTTTAATTTTTCCTTATCCTGCTTCGTTCTCTATCTCTTGGTTGTTTACGGACTCCTCACACTCGGTGTGGAGCCAGTAAGTTAAGCAAATAAAAGCTGAGTCTTCCTTCTTTCCTAGCACGATATTTTGACGTAAAAAGCCATTCTTTAACAGTGCCTTTCTTCGCTCGGAAATTTCCGTTTTCGCGACAGCTCGACTCGAAATTTATCGTCAAACTCCGTGACATTTTGCATTCCGTCAATTTCCGGCTCTTTCCGATAAATATACTGGCAAAATCTTCCGTTTCCATTTGAGTGTAAATTTCATAAATAACGCCTAAATCCTCAAATTTCACACAAAATACTTCATTGAATTTTCTATTTCCGAGTTTTATTTAATCAAATAATAAATTCACTGGAGCCAGCAGGAAACAAAATTAAAAATCTATGGGACAGTGTTATTGATATAATTACTTAGAATTTGATAATTGAATCTCATTTATTTTACTATTTCAGCTTTATCGTAATTTTTCTATGTAATCAAAGAATATATTACCTAAAATTTAAATGTTATCAAGAGTATAAATTGATCGGAGAAAAAATAAGTAGAGAATACAACTGCGATTGTTGCAATTACGGTAACTCGTACATTGCACCATGGCAGCACTAATGGAATATTTCGAAGAAAACTTCATAAAATATCACAAAGATATCTTTTAGTTATTGTATGAAAAAATAGGCTCTAATTTAGTAATAATATTGCCTAGTTTATTTGGTGTGAATTTTTCGATTTATTGAAGTTGCCATTTTAAAGTAAAGCGACGTCGAACATTCACGAATTACGATTTGCAAGGCATTGTGGGTAAATATCGGGAAATTGCATTGTCAGTGTGAAAGAAATCATGGCGCTACATGTTCCAAAAGCACCCGGCTTCTCCTCAATGCTGAAAGAAGGCGCTAGGGTAAGATGAATTTAAAAATTTGCTTATCCTTTATTGGAAAGTGAATTCTTTAAGTTAAAATTTGATTACTTTGTAATTTGCTGAAATTGCTTTCTTAAAAGACTTTCTTTCGATGCACGTGAGTCGTTAAAAAATGATATCTGGAAATTTCTGCCTTAAAATCGTCGTTTTAATAATTTGAATTTTAGAATCGGTCTTGCTAATTTTGCAATCGTTGTTTATTTTGTTTTTGTTTTTTCCTTATGTAAGATTGATAAAATAATTCAGTTGATATTTCCTTTTTATTTCATTCAATTTTGTGATTGCACACCTCTACTTTTTAAAAATCTTAAAATTAAAAAAATAAAATGACTGAAAAAAATGCTCAAAGAAAAAATAATCAATTAATCTTAAATTTTAATTATAATTTTGTTGATCCCGTTATTTCTAGTTAAGATGATAAGAGGAAATAGTTGAATAAAATTTCTTCATAATCTTATCTCTGACTCATTAATTTAAACCCATGTGCTCTTTTTTTTTCTTTTTTTTCTGCTGTTTTTTTTTTTTTTTGTAACGATATATTTTAATACCCAACAATTTAAATGACTTCGATTTTATAATTTTGTTAAAATTTTAAAAAAAAATCAATTTGTCATTTACAAAAAAAAAATGGATTTTACTGAAATTACCCCCCCCCTCGCCGCCGATGCTTACTTAAATTTTATATCATTTTTTTTTTTTTTCCTTTAAATTTATACAGGTCAATATCTTTAACATGATCTGTTCACGTAAAAAATTTCGAATTTCAACATTAATTTGTTAACCACTTATACTTTTTTTTAACTATCGGATATCTAAATTTTCCAATGTGCAAAGATAAGTAGGACCAATGTCTCAAACACAAAAAGGGTTTGTCCTGGGTATGACACTAAACTGCATGTGATGGTAAAGCTCTGTGGAGTGTGAGGTCACCCTCTAATTGCCATTACTCCTAGGTCCACTCTAACCTGAAGTGATAGTACGTGTTTAGTTCCCATTTATGTATCAAATAAATCCTTTTAAAAATTATTTATATTCAATTGGAATACTTGATGTTAGATAACTAAATGTTTGCACTAAGAATAGTTATACCTACTTTTTATCATTCAGATTATTATTTTTTTTTAAAGTTGCAATACATGCTAATGTAAAAATTGCATATAATTGTAGTAATTTATAAAGTTGATAAAACATTACAAGTCCAAAAACTTCACTCCGAATTGTCCAGCAGGATACATGGCATAATGGATATGGGTATTGGCTTATATAAATTTCTAAGAGAAATCATCTGGAGGTTACAGGTTCAATCCTGACTACAGGTAAAAATAACAAGGAATACTTACTATAGCTTAAAGGGTTCGGTTCAAAGTTCCATGTAGGCTCCCAAGTTTAACAAGAAACACTTAAGGGCCAAAGGGCACATCAGCTGAAATGTTGTGAATATAACAATAAAAATTGTTGTCTGATTGCTCAAAACCTCATCTCAAAAATTTGCACAAATACTTTAACCTATATAATTATATTCAAATAAATGACTATTTTTAAACAATTGGTTGAAACCATACAATTGTGTGCAAATTATTTGTATTTGGAATAATTAATGTCACATAAGAGTGTGCAAAAAAAATACTCTCAAATAACTACACAAAAAATATGACTAAATGATGAATGCAATTCTCTAACTTCCTCGGTATGTGTTGCCATGCTGTTAAAATCAATCATCATTATTTCTGAAGATATAAACACTAGGAAAATTGACAAAAACCTTGTTGAATTAGTTTTTTTGGTCAGTGTGTGTGAAATTTTGTATTTTAACATTTCTGCTTAAATTTCTTTTTTCTTTCTTTCTTTCTTTTTTTTTTTTTAAGCACTATATGGGCCTAGAAGAAGCCATCTACAGGAATATTGAGGCATGCAAGGAGATTGCTAAAACAACTAGGTCTGCTTATGGGCCACATGGTTAGACACTTCATTTTCTTGTTTGTTTTTCTTTTATAGAATGCATTAGAACAACTTAAGAAACTTTTAAAGGGATTAAAATTTTATTTTAATTCCTAAATGTTGTATAAAAATTCTTTCTTTTATGTGCTATTTTCATAAATATAATTTTTATGGAGTGATCCAAGATCAATATTGCCTGGTTTGTTTTGATTATTTCTGTGTTATATATATATATATATATATATATATCTTCTCTAAAAAAAAGATTCAGCATTTATCTAAGGTTGGTAAAGATGATTATCTTGTATCAAGTTAATCCTCTTCTGTGGTGTTAGCTATTATTGAAAAAATCTAATTTTTATTTAATCTTTATACTCATAAAAAAATTCAATACTTTTTAATATTCTACATAACGACACAGATATTTGCACTTAGTGATTGAATATTATTTATATGGTGAAAATTTTCTGTTGAAATTTGGAGATGAATCATCAAACTATGGACATAAGATTTAACTAAAGATTTCTTAAGATTTGAGAAAATGTAAATTATTAGGGAAAAATTTTTCTGAATTTTTTATAAAGGGTTTCCTTTTTTTTTTTCCAGGTCAAAATAAAATGATTATCAATCATATTGAAAAATTGTTTGTAACAAATGATGCTGCTACTATTTTGAATGAACTTTGTGTAAGTAAACATTTATTTTCCTTTTTGGATACTGGAGGTCAAGCAGATTGTCCCATTTGTAACTAGCCTATATTATATGAATATAATCTTTTGAAAAGGTATCAATAATAATAAAAATCCTTGTCAATCCCATTCTGACAGCCACAACTCCCAAATACCTTATCCAAAGTACATTTTACATCTTTTGTGGATATGTTTGCTTGTATCAGCAGAATTAATGAGAAAATCAGATAACAAAGTCTATGAAGAAATCTATCAATGTTTGCCACAACATAATCAAATACATAACTTTGATTTTTAAACTCATAAGTAACAAACATTAATTTTCATGTCTATTCAAGACTCAGTGCATTTGCTTTGAGAATATGGCTGTAATGGGCCAAAGGAAGACAATAAGATGTTTCTCGTACCATTTTTGATGAAGAGTCATTAAGCTACTTTAAGTATTGTTATTTGATATGTAATCAAATCCAAACAAATATGAAAAGTTGCAGATTGTACAAAAAGAAAAACAAAAATAAGATTTAAACAATTACACAAACTACAAAATATGATTGGTTTTATATTAAATTTATCTTGCAATCATTTAAGTAACTTCAGTAAAAGTGTTTTTCTAGAATCTAATTTCTCTTTTAGATTACCAGGCTTCATTTGTAAATTGGAAGGGGGGGCTCTGAAATTGCTAAAGTACTATAAATATGCCATAGGTAAAGGGACATCTGTTTGAGAGAGAAAAATATTACCAGAAGTTTTTCCAATTACAAAAAGTTCAATTTGGATTATTGATAAAGCCAACAATATCAATACAAATAGTTTTTTTGTTTGATGACTTATGACTCATTTTCCAAGAATAGTTGATAAATATTCAATCCTTTTAGAAATTATTGTATTGGAATTGGGCATTTTTAATGCTATCAAAACTTTTTTTTTTTTTTTTTTTTTTTTTTTAAGATTACACAATGTTCCCATCATCAATCTGATTTAGAAATTATAATCCTAGCATATTGATGTAAAGTAAAGACCAGTATTTGGTAAAACAATAAATTCCTGCCTTTCCCAAGGGTGAAGTAAAATGCAAATAGCTGTGTCTGTTATTTGAATTCTGGTTGCCAATTCTATTTTCAACAATGATAGCTGTTAGGCTAAGTGCTTTATGCAAGCAAATTAGTTGAGTGTAGAATTTAAAATGGAAAATTACTGAAGAGACAAAGACATCTCTCAATATTAAAGTAATAACTTCCCCTTAAAGAAATGAAAGGATTTCAAAAATTAGCTTTCATTACTTTTATCCAATCTCTGCTTAACAAAGTTTACAATGAGGCTTAAGTCAATGGAAACTGTTAGGATTTCAAATAAAAACTAAAACTTCTTCAGTAAAGAAGTGTTTCTTTCTCTCTCTCTCCTGAATAATTTTTCAACTTTTGAACATTTTGAAGCTTTAGATCAGGGGGTCCTCGACTCAAGACCCATTCATACAACCCTTCTAACTTCTAAAATAAGTTTTCTTCAACTTATGATGTTGACTGTGAAGAAGTGTTGTGCCTTGGAAATTGTATGTCAAGCCTTATGATTTCCCGGTACCAAGTGCCTGGAGTTTGCTCTATTTATTTAGGTATCTCATTTGCATACCATGCTACATTTCCCTGAATCTGCAAGGTTTGGCACCCTTATTTCGTTTATCACTTCTGACTACTTTGATAGGTATATGCCACTTCCGTATTTGTTGTTCTTCTGTCCTTTTTAATGGAAACCTTGGTCTATCTTTATCTTCTAAATCTGTTAGGTCATTCCTGCTTTCCTTCATGTTCTATTTTGTTTCAGTTTCCTCTTCCTCGGTTTCCTCCTCAGGAATTTCTCCATCTTAAAGCTCGAACCTAGCTCTAAATTGATCAGCCTGAACTAATATTATATCTCTCTCTTTTTTTTTTAGTACAGCCATGTTCTGTCCTTTTCATGGAATCAACTTTGCCTTCTCTGGTTCTGCCTCTTTATTTTTTTTATACCAAACTTTCTCCTTTGTGCCGAATGACATGGTTATTGGAGCTCTAATCTGCCTGCCCATTAATGCTGATGGGCTTTACTTTCTATCCGCATGAGGAACCGGTCAATAATTTAAGAGTAAGTTAGGGATGTATGCCTCAATGTTCTGGTTGAATGGTAAAAACACCTTTAAACCCATTTTTACAGTTTGGACCATCCTTTCCACTATGTCATTTGACTGAGGGTGGTATGGGGGCATTTTGTATGGCATGCACCTTATTTTCTTTAACCACAACACTAAACTTTCATCACAGAATTCCGGTGCATCGTCCATGACAGTGGTCTTAGGTACTCTATTTCTTGCAAATATTCTCAATATTTGTCTTACAATAGTAGCTTTCCTATCTCTCGCCTTTATTACTTTCGGCCAACCTGAGAAGGAATCTACTAAGATCAAGAATAAACCAATGTCTCAGATATGTGAATGATCCATATGAACCCTTGTCCATGGCGCCCCCTTTTTTTGGCCATGTATGTATTTTGGTTTGTTTAAATGTTTTGATCTCCGTACATTTAGGGCATCTTCTTAAGTGTTCCTCAACATCTTTACAATACCCCGGCCACCAAGCCTGTAATCTCGAGCTTCTTTGCATTGCAGCAACTCTGCCATGGATATTGTTGTGCACACTTTTAATTATGTCTTTCTTTAAAACTTGGGGCGACGTTGTTGCATCTGCACTAAATATAATGGCCCCTCTGTACCGTTAATTTGTGTCGTGCTTCTTTGAAAGGTCTTTCTGCTATTGTACAGTTACTCCATACATTCTTTCTTATGAATTTAAGTATTCCAATTAGTATTGGGTTTCTCTGTTGAGTGTTTTGCAAGATAGTATGTCCATCTCCACCCACTGTATAATTCTATCCTCCAAATTTTCATGTTTCTCTCCATTTTCACTCTGAAATCTTAGCCTGGACAGTGCAGCCACATGTGGGATGGTGTTTCTCCTAACACATATAATGTCAAAATCAAACGCCATGATTTGAATAGCCCATCTTAAAATTCTTGACGATGTTACTCTGGGTAACTCCTTCCTCGGATTGAATAAGAATTCCAGGGGTTTGTGGTCTGATTTTAAGTGGAACTTTTTACCCAACAAAAAATTCTGTGCTCCCTCCACATTATGGCTAATGCTTCCTTTTCAATGTTGGAATAAATGCATTCTGCTGACGAGAGCTTTCTGCATGGATACATGATTGGATGACCCCTTTTGAGATACAACAGCTGCTATGACATGTTCACTTGCATCAGTTGTTAAGGTAACCTCTTTTTTAGGGTCGAAAAAATGTTTAATACGGGTTTACTTGTCAAGACCTTTAATGCTTCAAAAGCTTTATTTTGCTTCTGCATCCATGTAAACTCAACCTTTTTATGTATTTCAACAAATGGTCTTATAAGCTCACTTTATCTAGGAAGATATCTGCTCTAGAAATTAATCTCAAGAAGAATTTCAATTTTTTTCTTGTTTGTAGGTTTTCCATTTTCGCAATTTTTGTTGGTTAGCCTTTCGTCAGATATTCCTTCTTTAGGTATTTGATATCCTAGATAAGATTTTTTTTTTTTTTTTTTCACAGCCTAATTTACATTTGTGTCTATTGTCATAACTGCCTGTTTTAATCTCCATATAACTTGTTTTGTTGTTGATTATATTTTTTTATTAATCTCAGTTGCTGCACAAACTCTATACATGTTTCTACTGTTAAATCAATACTTTGAAGCGTTTTTAATTACTTATGTTCAAATGCCGGGTCATGCATCCCTTCTATCAAGCATAGCATGATCAATGGTCATCTTCTGTGGTCATTTCACCGATGCCAAGTCTTTCAAATTCATAACATCTAGCGCTCTCTCTCAATCGGTGTATGAATTATATAAGAGACTCATTAAGGCGCTATCTTGTTTCCTGAAACTTTTAGTTCTTTCCGCAATGACTAACCTTTTCTTTGGTCTGATATTCCTTTTTATTACCTCACCAATTTCTCTGAAAGTCAGCTCTTCTAGATTTCTTAAGTAGGCCATCATAGAAACTTTCTGGATTGCTTTGCACCCAGCTGTTGTGGGGAACATGTCCGTCATTTCATTTTGTTCCCCTTCGCTTCGTCTGTCTCTTAGTTTCTTTATCCTGGCCAACGCCTCAAAGCATCTTATCCATGTTTCCACATACTTGCAATTGTCAAGTCTGGTCAAACATCCTATCAGCAACGCCATTGTTGAGCCTTAGAAATCGTTTGTCAAGCCTTGTGATTTCCCAGTATCAAATGCCTGAGGTTTGCTCTATTTATTCTAGTGTCTCATTTGCATTCCATGCTACAAGAAGTTACCATAGCAACTACAAATGGGAGTCATTGATTTTTTTGTGTTCAGAAGATTTCGAGTCCAAGTTTATTGCTTACCACATCCTGATTTCTATAAGAACTACATGTTTCCATCTGGATGATTCCCCAACTTTATCACCCACACCTAAGTAGTGAGAATGTTAGATACTAGATACCACTGTGAACCATTGTTCTCCAAAATGAAATGTCAAGAGTATGCTGGTTAAATCACTTATCTCATATGCTCTTTCTGACAACCTCTTCATTTAACAATATTGCCTCTTTTTGTGATTGCAAACATTATCAGATGTCTCATTAATAAATCTTTATTGTTACCTTGTAAATTTAGCCACTTTTTTTTGACTGAAAAGATTGGAGACTTGTTTTAGATCCTCAATGTTCACAGAAACTAATCAGTCTAATGCCTTTTGTACTCTAATTTTAGAAAACATTTTAGTTTGAAAAACTTAAAGAATGGAGACAATTAGCTATGGATCAAATTTGTTTTTAAATTATTAGTTATGAATAGGAATACTTGAAACCATGTAATTGTGTGCAAATTATTTGTACCAAATTTTGGCATTAAATGACCTGTAAATGTCCGATATGCTATTACCCAATTAAACCCAGACCCTTGCATTTATGTGCCTTAATCAAAAGAAGCAATAATAAAATCTCCTGGTTATTTAATAAGTTTCATATGTAGTGATATTGCAGACATTTTATTTATCCGGGTTCAAAAAATACTCATAATCTTAGAATATCATGAACTAAGATATGGATATGAAAAGTGTGAAGAAACTTGAATTTTTACTTGTTTTATATTTCCTGATTTTATAATGTTTATATTTATCCCAGGTCCAACATCCGGCTGCAAAGATGTTGGTTATGGCAAGCCAACAGCAGGAACAGGAATGTGGAGATGGAACCAATGCCGTCCTGATTTTGGCCGGAGCTCTACTAGAACATGCTGAGGAACTTCTTCGTATGGTGAATTTTTTTTCTGTTTTTTGTGTGTGTGTGTGTGTGTGTGTATAATCACCTCTCTGCTCTGTTTAGCTCCTTAATTGAGATGGTCCGCACAACTAGCTTAGTTTTACTTCCAGGTCTGCACTTCATAAAGTGGTCCATAAAGACCCCTCTGTGTGTGGGGGGGGTTATAGCGGCCCACAGGTTTGGGAATTTACAAGTTTATGTTAATAAGATCCTTTATAACAAAAATTGATGGCTCTAATAGACTAGTTGTCAGATATCATACACTTAACAGGATACCTGATTGGATGTGATAACCACTACATACAGCTCATTTAAAGGGATGAATATACTGGCTCCAAATTGAAAAGATCTGGATCTTTTCAGCATTCTTAACAAAAAAGAGGTTTGAGAAATTTGACTGTGTTCTTGTTATTAACCAAGCAATAGTTTGATCAATCTTCATATTGAAGTTTTAGGCTTAATTTATGTAAGTTTTTAGATTTTAGTCAACAGATACTTTAGATCTATTAAATAATTTTTTTTTTTTTTTTTTTTAATAGGGTTTGTCTGTTCCTGAAGTAATTTCAGGTTATGAATCTGCTTGTTCAAAAGCACAAGAAATCCTACCTGGTAAGTAGAAAAAACTTCTGTCATAAATGTATGTCTTGAAATTTTTTATTTGGCTATTAAAGTGTTGGGTACCAAAAATGAACAACTTATAATTTATATCAGTTTGGAATCACCGGTCTAAAGGATCTATAAGTTTTTGCTAAACTGATCCGTTGGTCTTCCTCAATTTTTTTTTTTTTTTTCCATGTGTATGTACTTTGTAATTTAAATGGACACTGAAATTACAATAATTTTATCATATTTGAGTAGAAACGATGGATCTTTCAAAGGATAATTTTAACACTGACTTAAAACTGAATGATATTTAATTCTGATCTACTAAATTATGTACTTTTATAAGTTTTCTGCATGTGTGTTTAAAATTTGATGCCAAACCTATTTTTAAATCTTTACAGTGCTCAATGCATGAAAAGACAATAATAACATAATATATTTCAAATATAAAATAAGATAATAAAACAGGATCAAAACTCAACTTGGTTTCACATTGTCAATCCTCCACATGTCTAAATTTTGTTAGATTCAACTTGTCACGTGATCTCCCACTGAGAGAGGAGAGATAAAGAATGTCCCCTACCCCTCCGTGTTTGAGTTAGCAGGCCACCCAAAAGAATGACCGTTAAGACAGAATAGGAATATGGGTCAGTTCCTCATGGCCTGTCGGAGAAAGTAAAGAATGTGGGTCAGAGTGGAGGCCGACAGGTGTTTGCACTTGGTGACCAGGGAAAGGAAGAAAAAAGCTAAATGATTGGCTAGAACCCTAAGGCGGAAGTGGGAGCTCCTTCTGTCAGCAGAAGTAGGAAATAAGAAAAATCAGTTTTTGGACAGAGGTCGTGAACGAATCTAAAGCCAAGACTCCAGGTAAAGAAAGCGAAAAGTGTCTTGGACAAGAAGAAAAGCCATACCTTCAAGCCAGAACTAAAAATAACATAAAATTCGTTAGCCCGTAAAAGAGGAAATATTCTCCACAGGAATCCATTGGAAAAGATAAGTAAACTTTAAGACTGTTTCTATCTACACCCAATTATATACTCTCTCTCTCTCTCTCAATTCGAAGAAAGACTAAAGAAGAAAGAAAAGAAAAGAAAGACATTTATGTTTATGTACTATCCGTTAATATAGCCGACGCGTTGAATATTGTGTAGTAAAAAGATTGATATATTTTAACGTTCCCACATGTTGAAGTTGTTCATTTGTATCATCTGCTACCAAATTATTTCATGCTTGTTTCCTTTTCAGCTTCTATTCGCCTTATGTTATCCTCGCTTAAATTGTCCTATATGAATTCCTTCAATAATATTACACGGGAAACCGGAATTGTCAACTACTATAATTAATATTATTACATCTAAACCTAGAGGTCCATATCTTCCATTGTTCTAGGGGAGGAAGAACTAGTGGCCTTGGTGGGTGTGTATAGTGTGAAATTTGGAAACCCCTTGTGAACGGCAGTCAGTCTAGCCATAAATTAACCCCCACATAATATGCCAGTTCCTACATGCCCGAGAAAGGACTCCGAACAAGAACTTATTCTACAAGGGATCAAGTGCGAGGCCGGCCCGTCCTCACACGTGCAAAAAAATAAACCCCCGTTTGGTGATAGCAATATTTAAATGCACCAGTTCCCATACGCGTTTAAATGGTTGCTCATCCGAGGATCTTTTTATTTTAATTTGCCGTCACAAACTGAACAAATATGTAGGTAATACATTACGAAGTAAATATTCACTTTGATGGGGGCATTTTGCTACCAACTCGTATCTTTTATTGGGCAAATTATTCGAATCTGGAAAACTGGTATTTTTCTTCCAGGTATAATTTTCAATTTCACAAAGTCTCATTACAAGCATACACTTTTTTGGATAGACCACTTCTGATTCTTTCCCATGCTTTTCATTAAATTCACAAATATAGTCCTGTGCTATAAACATATCCTATTTGTTTTATATATAACAGGATTTTTCTTAAACTAGTCTAAAAAAAAAAAAAATTGCTATGTTTCTTGTTTCTTCAAAGCAGTTAGGCCAATCTTAATAGTATTGTATAGCAGATAAAGACAAAGCTGATGTATAAAAAATATAATCTTTTTCTTCATCTAAAATGTACACGGGTAACAGCTTTCCTATTTGAGTTTCATTCAGCCAATCAGAGCCAGTGGCCAATTTTTCTTGATACGTTTCTATTTTTAACTTGGGTGCCTGCTGCTATGATAAGCTGGATTTTGGGAATCTCTCTCTCTATCTATCTCTCACATATGCATTTTTTTTTTTTTTCTCCTTTTTCATATGTTCCTTTCTTTTCCACCATCATGTGGTCGACAAGTAAATCCTGCTAGGAAACCGCTCACAATCAACCAGAGCCCCTAATTATTTTACAATTGTTAAATGTTAGTATAGAAACTCTTAAAGGATTTTAGCTCCCATTTTGATGCTTTGAAAAGTAAAAAAAATATCAGCTTTCACAAATTTTCTAAACCAAAACTTATAAATCCTGTGTTTCAACATTGAAAATTTTAGACCAAAACTTCATTAGAAACAAAACCAGATTTATATATGTATGTGTGTGTTTTGACAGTTTTCATTTCAAATAAACATACTCCGAGCCAACTTGGCTGGGGCTTTGCATCTTTGCAAGGATTTAAGACACCCCTACTATGAGTGTCCTGGATATGACATTAAACTGATGGTGAGGCTCTTGTCAGTGGAACTCCAGGGGATTATGGAGTATCCCTTCATTACCATTACTCCCAGGTCCACTCTGACCCAGAGTGGTAGCACCTGATAGTGTCCTATCTATGGATCAAATAGAAGTGGTTGACATTTAAACCGAGGGCAAACAAATGACTTATGTTAAATCGAATTGTTAGAAATAGAACTGAATACATAGCAATACTTTGAACCGTTCAACTGTGTGCTAATGAATGAATAGTGTTTAAATAATTAGTGTTAAATACCAAAACTTGTAACCACTTCACTGTCTGCAAACAAATGATTAATCTTTAATAGAATTATTAGTGTTAGATAGCAATAATTGAAACCATTTAACTGTGTAGAAACAATAGCAATACTAGTGTGCAAACAAATTAGTTGTAACTTGTTTTAAAATGACATTACCTACAAACTATTCAGTACACTTAAATCTGTACAAACAAATGACTGATGTTAAATTGTTTCTGTTACA
Organism: Sepioteuthis lessoniana; assembly: GCA_963585895.1. Classification (NCBI taxonomy): domain Eukaryota; kingdom Metazoa; phylum Mollusca; class Cephalopoda; order Myopsida; family Loliginidae; genus Sepioteuthis; species Sepioteuthis lessoniana. The sequence continues at coordinate 1,897,505 of OY757917.1, forward strand.
TCACTATACTTAAAACCTTTTAACAAATGATTAATAGGAAATAGAATTATTAATATTAGATAGAAATACTTGAAACTACTGAACTGTGTTCCAAAAAAATCAGCTTAGACTCGTTTGAAAATGTTATCAACCACAAATGTTCACAAATTATATATATTGAATACATATGTATCAACAGGATTTGACATTAAATAACTTGCTATGGTTAATATGCCTTAAAACCCAATGAAACAGAACCGTGAACATACTCAGTAATCAGGTTAGAGAAAAGGCTCTACAGTTTTGAGTTTTTAAAGTTTATATAACTTATTTAGTAGGAATGATAAATATTTTTCAGTTCATACATTTTCAAGACCAATAAAGGCTTTTTTAATGCTATTATGGGAAATAAACTTGAGCGCCCACAACTTGTGGTAGTTCATTTGAGAAGAATTGATTATCAGAATTATTAACAATTTGAACATTTAAGCACTTAATACAAATGAGAACAAGTAATTGAAGACTTATTTTCATGTTTGCTTGTAAAATATTGCAATTGATTGAAAAAAAAATTGTATTATTCAATAAACATTTTTATCACCTTTTCTTTACATTCTTGACTAAATTTAAACATTAAAACTTTACAGGAATTTCAGTCGACCCTCTTATAAAATATTTGGTTATTTTACAATTAGATGCTTCATGATATTCTTAAACATCTTTGATTTACTCTCTGGAAGAAATGAGCAAATTTTTGTTCATGTAATGAACAAAGTATAACAGATAATTTTCTATAAGTATTGTGCCTCAAAATTGGTGACAAAAAAACCCCTCTGATTCTGATACAATCGGTGGATAATCTTATCAAAGGTAAACAGTCAACAAAGTATTTAGTATTTAACACATCAGAATATAAGCTGCACTGACAACTGAATATGTTAATGTTATTAGTGAAGTGTTGATAGTTTTTTTTTTTAGTTTTTTGTTATTTTGTATAATAATGGATGGTGAGGTTGGAACCTGTGAAATCTAATTAAAAATATCATGCTCAAAAATGAGAAAGATTTTTCTTAGTAAACAGGTAGGTATCTATAAGATTAAATAAGAATATTTTGATGAATATGGCATTGATTTACTTTTATTCCTAGCAACTAAAATTTTAAGTCTTTATACTTTTAAGAAATGTTGAAATTATAACATTGGATTTGTTTTAGTTCTGTAATATTTTCACTTACCATCTTTATATTTGCTCTTAACAATCTTGATAGAATAAGGATCATAGAATAGCATATTAAAAACATTTTCTTTCACAATAAACATTTTATACATGAAAGTTAGAATGAAACAGTTTTTTATACCTTGTAAATCAAATAAATATATAATTTTTTACTTCAAAGATATTTGTATCATCCATTCAAAGGATGTTATGTGTGTAAAGCCACTTGTCAGCTTCTAACAGCCAGAAGATAATGAAAATTTAATTTTAAATCTCATCAAGCAATATTACACATTAAATCTTAATAAGATTTATTTAATGAAAAAGAAAAAATTTCTAATGTAAGTAATTATGCGTTTTTTTTTCAAAGATTATTTTATTTTATTGGAGTTCATTCAACAGGAATGATGAATATTTGAGTTGGATTCCCCAGCTGATATTTATTGACTGAAATTCAACTTGCTGACTTGTTGAATGAAATAAGTAGGATGTTTTTTTGTTTTGTTTTGTTTTTTGTTTTTTTTTTTTTTAGTTCTATTAATTTAAGTAACATTGATGCCTTGATGAGAGTAGCCATCAGTATTGTTTCTTTCAACTATCTAATATATGAACCTTTATCTTTGATCTTCAATAGAATCTGATTAAATGTAAATATCCTGCCAAAATTTGACAGCCTTGTTACAAACAGGAGAAATAAATAGTACAAATTTCTAATAAGGAAAAGAATAAGATCAAAGAAATGTTGAAGAAAAAGCAATTTACAAATTAAAGAAAAACTGACTTTAATATAGGTAGAAATTCATATATTAATAAAATCCCTACTGCTGTTTATCAACTATTCAAAACAACCCTTTTCTGCCACTAATATATATATATAATATATATATATATATATATATATATATATATATATATATATAAACAAACATAGTGAAAAAGTCTCTCCATGAACCTCTGGGTATTGATGGATAATGAAAGTCTTTTCCTTAATGTTCCCTATTCCTTCCCAAAAAATGAAAGTGTAGATATACAATTAAATAATATAAGGACTTTATCTTTCTCCCTCGAAATATAAAACCTATTCTATATAAACTTCTATGATCACTTCAGTATTATTTATGCACATTGATATAATGAGCTGAATCTTGGTCTGACTTTCACCAATTATTACATGCTCCATTTTGCAACTAATTTTTTTTTTCTTTTCTTTACTTTACTTATAGCTATTGATATATTGATCTAAGCTCGAAACTATGATGAAAATTGAAGTTAAAAATTGCTTTGTGTGTGTGATCGCTGTTTATTTATATCCAGTAGAAAATGATGAATGATTTTGGATTCCCCTACTGACTCCAAATGAGGAATACCCTAATTTCTGATCTACTGGCTTTAATTATTCATTTCTAAAAAAAAAAAAAAGTAAAGTTGGCGACCATAGTCGAGGGTAACCCGAAGGCTCCCTTTTCGATAGCTACTACACCAAGGTGTAGGGGAGGGCGCTACTCCTTTCCCTGGATTGCTCAACTTTACCCTTGATCCGTACCTTATAATGCTGAGTGTTAAGCAAGGAGGCATCAAGTACCATTTTTTGAGTCTTTGGTATGACGCGACCTGGGATTGAACCCAGGTCTCCCGGGCCATTGGCGAACACTCGAACCCCTAGGCCAATGTCCGGTAATTCATTTCTAATAAGGGTAAATCTGTGTCAATTTTTAGTTTCCAATCTTTTAATATTGTCTGATGTTCAACACCCGTGGCTATCAAAAAAATGAGATTATGGGGTAATGAAGGAAAAGATTCCTGGTATATATTAAGTTTTTAGAATATTTTTACTTTCAAAATTTTTTTTTTACTGAAGTTTAGAGAAAAAAATTTATTCAATAGAAATAAATGTTTGAGTTGGATTCCCTAGTTGATATTTATTGACTGAAATTCAACTTACTATCCTGTTGAATGAAATAACTAGAAAATTTTAAATAATTTCTTTTCTTTCTTGATTTAGACATAGTGGACATCTTATATCAAACAATCCAAAATTCATGTTATTGATTTTTTTTCTTCATTCATTTTGAAAAGATATTTCTATGTTTTGGGTTCATAACTAGGCTCTTCATTGCGATGAGGGAGTGGTTTTGTTTTGTTTTACTTGGGTCATATGATTTGTGTTTAGAAAAGGTCTATACCGAACTTTGATTACGGTTACTAAAAATATCATCCATAACAAATTAATATTCTTAATTTTGATATGTATGTAAAATTTCATATTATTTTGAATAAGATGCAGACTTGAATTTTCTGTTTGTGCTGAAATTTATTGCATTTCATCTTTGAATTGCTAGATTTGGTGGTTGGTCAAGTGAAAGATTTAAGAAACAAAGAAGAAGTGAAGAAGATAATTCGTTCAGCTGTAATGAGCAAACAATATGGCTCGGAAGATTTTATTGCAGAATTAATTACTGATGCATGTAGTAAGTATATATTTCTATTTACATACACATGATGGGCACACTTGAGTGGAATCAACAACTCGGGTTCAAATCCTGTTTGAGGCTGATAACTTCACTTTGTGCTAATGCTCTTGGGAAAGGCCTGAATCTGTTCTCTTTAGGCAACCAGTCTAAAAGAAGGAAACCCAAATTCTAAATTGGTCATATTGAAAATATGTACTGCTTTTGTTTAGTTTCAACTGTCAGAATTTTTGGAATCAAAAGTGTCCTGACACGAAATTGTATCTGGTAGTGAGGCTTCACTTCTGGAACACCTCTTCCTTGGCATTACTCTCAAGTCTGCTCTGACCTAGGTGGTAGTACCTGTTAGGGTTCCATCTATAGAGCAAATGGAAACAGTTACTTAAAATCATATTGTGTATAAACTGTTAGTATTAGATAAGAATACTTGAAACTGTACAACTTATCTGTATTTGATATCGCATAACTGTGTGCAAGCAAATGATTATAGACGGGGGGGGGCTATGAAACATTGAAAATGTACTCATTGTTACAGTCAAATATTTTCAAATGAATCAAATTTTAGCATTAAATAATCCTTAAGGAGTTGATGTACTGTTAAACCAATCAAAATATAAAGAAAATCCTTTTATAATAGAGGATCATAGTTTGAAATAGAAAATGTTAGTGACAGTCAGGACTGCTGTGTCGCCTCCAAAAATCAAAATATTCTTTCTCTATTTTCAGCTGGAATTCTTACTCAAAAGAATGCCTTTAATGTTGATAATGTAAGAGTTTGCAAGATTTTGGTAAGTTGTATTTTGTTGTTTCTTGTTTGTTTGTTTTTTTGTTTTTAGCTCTTAGATGAAAAATGTTTTTGTTCCAATATTTAATGACCTAATCCTAAAATATCACTTTGTAACTTGTAATTAAAATATTTTATCTAAATGTTCTTGTAATAAATTTACAAGTATCAAAACATTGTCAGTCATTCTATTTTAATCACAAAGGCCAAATTGTTAAACACACACACACACACGTTTTTAAAAATAAAAGGATATGAACACAGCCCAACACTTTCTAGACACACACAGGACCTAAAAATCAAACCAAAACACACCAAAATTAACCTGAAAAAGTAACCCCAGCTTAAAACTCCACCACCAAAAATAACCTTTGCCTAGAAGAAAAAGACCCACTATCAGCTTTCAAGAATTTCTTTCAACATGTTAAATCTTATTCATGTATATCTATTTAATAAGGTTTTGTGTTTATGTACTTGTTTTAAAAAAAATAAATTTAAAAATAAAACTATTCTCCTTTTCTTTTCTTCAGGGTTCAGGCTTACTGAATTCTACTGTACTTCAAGGAATGGTGTTCAAACGTTCAGTTGAAGGTTCTGTTACTAAATCTGATAAAAGCAAGATTGCAATTTTCTCGTGTCCACTGGACTCTCTGCAAACAGAAACCAAGGTAAGACCTCTCCCCATTCTCTTTTTACACCTATTAAAAGTAAACTTCACCACTCCAACAAGATGATAGTCTAGTTTATTTTATTTCAACTATCTAGATTTTAGAAAGTAGTTTATTATCTCTGGACTATATTCAGCCTTATATTCTAGATATTGTTGTACCATTTAGTTTTCAGTATCATTTAATCTGGTATATCAAACCTGAATAATTATTTAACTCTGGGTACGTAATGGAATCTGCAACAAAAGTTCAAATCATGAACGAGGCCTTTGGTATTTCACTTTGTGCTAATGCTGAATGGAAAAGCATGAACCCATCTATTTTTGCTGCCGCACTACAAGTAAATAGTAGGGTAGACGAGGTTCTTGAGGTTCGGTTAGACAATCAGTATTGGAGAATTGACTGTGTGTGACCCCCCTACAATCCATAATAGAGAGTTGATTAGGTACCTTCATTTATTCCATTAGAGAGTTGTACAGCTTTGAATAAAGCCCAGCATTTCATTTAATGGCATTAGGGCATCCTTTTCTGTGAATGGTTAACAATAAAATATTCTGCTGCTATTTCATCAAGAGTATTCTCTCTATTATCTATAGTCTTCTTACCAGTTTGACTTTCTCCCATTTCTTATTCTCTTCCCCATTCATGTCATATCTCAGTTGGCTAGGCTTGAAATACACTGTATCCACCTCCAACCTTTTGCACAGGGGTAAGACTCCTCCTTTGGGAGGAGTGGGGCTGGAGGAGGGTGGAGTCACCCTTTTATTGCTATCACTGCCAGGTCCACTCTGACCTGAAGTGGTAGTAACTATTAGGCTTTCATCTATTAGTAAAATAGATCTTATTGAAAATTATCAGTTTTCAATCATACTTGATCCTATATAATTGTAAATGATTTGTATTTTTTAAAATATAGTTGAAGATACAATTGTTTACTAAGGATTATTATTAGTAGTAGTAACTTGAAACCATATCACTACATGCAAATAAATGACTTTTATGAAATAGAAATGACTCAAAATCATATAATCATTTGATAGGAATGCTTGAGAAACTATGCAACTGTTGGGAAATTATTTCTATTAGATTGGAATATTTGGTATAGCTGTGTGCAGACAACAACCACACAACAAATGTAAATGTATGATGAAGGCAATTTCCTCTAGATTAAAAATAACCCTAAATGAATTGAGATGCCATTAAAATCAATCAATAATTCATGTCGCAAATTTCAGGATCAAGGAAACTTTGAAATAGAAAATACATATAAACCCAGTTATGGTCAGTGTGATGAACCATCTCATTTGAGATAGTTAACTTCAATTTTAAATTACCTTAAAAACGTCTTCAATCCAATTTTATAACAAATATTTTTTGACTTTTCAAATCCACGTGATTCTGTACAAAATATCTACCAGTAACATTAAACATTGTATTTTTGGTTTAAAAAGAAAAAAGGTTTTGAAAAGTTTTAGGACCTTAAAAATGCAAAATTAACTGTAAAAATTTTTTTTAATGGCTTAAATACTGAACCTTCCTCTTGGTGGGCTTACATTTAAAACTTTTTTCTTTCTTTCTTTCCCTTCTCTTCTTCCTCCTTTTTTTAGATACTTGCATACTAATTCCTGCTATTACATGACTCATGTATGTTCATATACCAATAGATAAAAATTCATCTGTAAAAAGAGTATTGCAGCTCTAATTAAAATATACTTTTTTTTTTCTTTTTTCCCCTCCCTTCAAGATCACTTTTCTCTTCTTAACTCTCACTGTGCTGACTAAATGTTTGTGTACTAACATGCAGATACTCAATTGATTTATTAAAATTGACATGTATGCAAATAACTAAAATGTGTTGTTTTTGTTGTTTTGTTTTGTTTGTTTTTTTTCCTCCCCTATATTTACTATTTATTGTATTTAGATATGCCTTAGTTTAAGTACAATCAAACATTTATTGCACAGTCATTAAACTCAACATTATAATGGAATGATGCTTTTAAACCTTTCAAATTTATCAGAATTACCAAAGTAAAAAATTAGAGAATTACTTTTTTGCTATCTTGCTTTGTGGCTGAATTTGAAGTTCACTTTTGTTCTAAATTTAGAAATATGCCCCACAAGCTGGTGATATAACTTGCTAATCATATGAAATGTGGGGGGGGGGTCTAGAAGGTGCATATGCACTGAACAATATGGCAGTAAGGGTTAATGACCACGGTAAGAACAAGAATTAGGGTAAATTTGAATTCAATATCTTGTGAATGTTCTCGTTAATAATTTGAATTGTTCAAACTGAAGTGTTTGATTTACTTAAATTGAAAATTACTTTTACTTGCTGTGATTTTAATTTGTAATGAACAGGTTTTGTTTCATGTGTGACACTGAGCCGTTTTCTCTCTGCATATTGGTGTGATTATGTGGTAGATGTAGCATGTATGAATTGACGTGTGTATCAAACAAGATAGGGAGGTTGGCAAATTCTAATAAAATAGAGAAGAATTTCTTGATAAGCATTTAACCAGTTGGCTGGGGCTGTAAAATACACTGACTGCACCTCTGCAAATGGTGGGCGGGGGGGGTGTAAGACACACACCAAACGAGTTTCCTGGATATGACACAAAACAATCTGGTGATGAGGTTCAAGTGATGCTGGAGTTTTGGGGAATGTGGAGCACCCCTCCATTGTCATTGCTTCCAGGTCCACTCTGGCCCGGGTTAGATAGAACTAATCTATGTACTTATGCTAAACTGAATTGCTTGAAATTGAACTGTTTTTGACATTGAAACTGTACTTACGCTAAACTGAATTGTTCAAAATAGAACTGTTTTGACATTTAACTGTAAACGAAAACTATACTTATACTAAACTGAATAGTTTGAAATAGAATTTTTTTTTTTTTTTTTTTTTTTTTTTTTTTTTTCCTTTACACAATTGTGTACTTATGCTAAACTGAATTGTTTGTATAAAAATGGATTTAGCATTAAATAACCTGCAAAGGTTGATATGCCATAAAACCCAAACAAAGCAACAAACTTGATGAGCATGAAAGGATTTAGTTTTTTTAATGTCCATTATAAATTGAAGTCTTCAGTGGGGACTTCCTTTGGCATAATGGATAATGTGCTGGGCTGCTGCATCATAGTCAGCTGGTTCAAACTTCAGTCGCTCTATTACATTTGCTTTCGTACAAATACTCTTGGGAAAGCTATGGACTCTTATTCCCTCAATCAATGGGATAAATAGAACCTCTGCTGTTCTACAAGGACGGATTTGACATTAAATAACCCACAAAGGTTATTAAACAAAGAAACCTAACCAAACCTAAAGTCTTTGGCAATAGTATAGTCAGAAGTTAGTAGACGAGGGTATTATTTTCCAAAATACTTGAGTTGGGCAGTCCAAGCAAGAGGTGTGGAGTTTTTTCTCAGATGTCAGGGTCCCAGATATTCAAGGAAGCAAGGAGATAGACATATGAGTGGTTGTGCACAACAGTAAGGATTAGGTTAACTGTTGGACTGGGGTTCTACCCTACCCACTATAGTTGGTTACAAAAAGAATGTAGCAGTTAGCTCACTGTTTAGACTAGATAGGATAAGAAATTGACTAAGTCTTTGTCCGCTGTTCATATTACAAAGTGTCACACACCTTCTACCAGGATAAATAAAGAAATAGCTAATGTATTCTTGAATTTCGTTTTTGCTTTTTTGGTGAAGAAAAATTCATGGTTTTGACCAGAACCTCGGTGGTCAATAGGGATCTCTTTTCAGAAACAATCACATGGAATAAGAGACTTTGACAAGCTGTGAAAATATACGGCCACAATTTTTTACACCTACTTTTTACCCTTGTAAATATTTTCAATATTTGTAATTTTTTTTTTTCAGGGAACAGTTTTGATAAAAACTGCAGAAGAACTGATGAATTTTAGCAGAGGGGAAGAAGATCAAATGGAAAAAGTCAGTGAAATTTAATGCTTGATTATCATTTGCACATCATTGTAGCAACCATTGTGTTATAGTTCTAAAAACTTTATGTTCATGAGATTTTCAATGAGTTTTGATGATGTGGTATTATAATCTCTATACAGATTTGATTTCCATATGGAAGGAAATTTAAAGATTCTTGTAAAATTAGAACAAGTTCTTCTGTGAACATTGCTCCTCTTCTGTTTTAACAAATGAAATTGGTAGATCCTTTCTAACTCAAAAAAGGAAATGAATAGTTCTTATATGTACAGGTGTTCTATAGTGAAAATATAATTAACAATATTAAGCCAAAATAACTGCATGAAAATACAGACCAAAGGTTTTCATTAATAGAAGACACAGGAACATAGAATCAATTTCTCATTCTGTTGATTCTGATTTGTTTATTTGTTTGTTTGTTTTTTTTTATCTGGTGTTATAGTAGGCACAGATTTCCTTTTCTTTAAAAGGGATTATTAGAAATGTTCTCGTTTCTTGGGGGGGGTTGATTCAATATATTTGACAGCTTAAGTCGTACTTAAAATATCCAAATATTATACTGCATCTCCTCTTGTATATTGCTATAATCAATGGAAGGGGACAAAGCTAAAAACCAGAATTAGACATTGGATAAATATCTGCCCTACTCATTAGAATAAATGCATTTTACTGCATATACACTCATTATTCAAATTCAGCTTTTTTATTTTTCTTTTTTTTCTTTTTTTTTTTTCCAGCACATAAAATCTATTGCTGAAACTGGCTGTAATGTTGTTGTCACTGGAGGCAAGGTTGGCGAACTAGCCCTTCATTACTGCAACAAGTACAATCTCTTAATTGTTCGTGTCATGTCTAAATTTGATCTAAGAAGATTAGCGCGATCTGTATCTGCTACTGTTCTGCCTAAGATTGTAAGTATTGACTTGTGTTTATTTGATAATTCTGTTAATAGAGAAATCACTCGGTAAGAGCTTGACTCTTCACTTTTTGAAGCTCTCACTCACACTAAAATTTGGTAAGTTGAATAAAGAATAAAAAATTAAGTGATTACCACAATTCTCTTTCACTTGATCACCAAAGAGTTGGTTGGTAGATTCTTTTATCAATAGCTTTTTTAGTGAGTCGGTTTAAGACTGAACAAAAAAGTACTTAAAATTTAAGATTTTGTGTGGATATTTCTATCTATTACCTTCAGGGAATTTGAACTTTTATACAAGCTTTTAAGATTACAATGTAGATAAATCTTTTAAAACTGATTTTACCTTTTTATCATTGAAAAATTAAATGTCTTTTTAGCTCAGAACTTAAACCTTGTGCAATGTTTTATATGTTCCTATAGTTACTATTAGAGGATCTCTTCCAATTGCCTTACTAAATAATTCTGCTCATGGTAAATGGCATAAAAGATTTATTCCTATAACTGAGTATCATCATTTTACTTTCCTTTTTTTTTTTTTTTTTTTTTTTTTTTTTTCCCTCCTAATATATATTATATTACATGGTTCATAATTCTCTTGATTTATGGGTGCTTCTATTGCACTGTTTCTGATAAGAGACATGTTGTTTTACTTAAGGTTGTGATTTGACCAAAGTATAAGTTTGTATCTCAAATGATAATTTCCATCTCAAAGAAAATGTACATTTTTTTCCATCATTCTTGTTTAATATAGGATTTTGAGATTTAGTATTATCAACAACTATAAGGTTTGTAGCTTTTAATTTCATATAATATGCATATATAGTTATTGTCAGTTTTATATTGACAGCCAGAAGATAATGAAAATTGAATTTTAAATCTCATCAAACAGTATGACACAGTAAATCTTAATAAAATAACTCTATTTTGAGATTAAGGAGTAATGACAAAAAAAGATTCCTTGTGTAGATAACTGCTTTTTTTTTTTTTTTTTTTTTTTTTTTTTTTTTTTTTTGTGTGTGTGTGGTTTCACTTTCAAAGATTATTTTATTGGAGTTCATTCAACAGGAATGATGAATATTTGAGTTGGATTCCCCAGCTGATATTTATTGACTGAAATTCAACTTGCTGATTTGTTGAATGAAATAAGTGGGATTTTTTTTTTCCTGTTAATTTAAGTAACATTGATGCCTTGATGAGAAAGATTTTTTGTAAACAGGTAGGTCTCTAAAAGAATATTTTGATGAATATGACATTGATTTACTTTTATTCCTAGCAACTAAAATTTTAAGTCTTTATACTTTTAAGAAATGTTGAAATTATAACATTGGATTTGTTTTAGTTCTGTAATATTTTCACTTACCATCTTTATATTTGCTCTTAACAATCTTGATAGAATAAGGATCATAGAATAGCATATTAAAAACATTTTCTTTCACAATAAACATTTTATACATGAAAGTTAGAATGAAACAGTTTTTTATACCTTGTAAATCAAATAAATATATAATTTTTTACTTCAAAGATATTTGTATCATCCATTCAAAGGATGTTATGTGTGTAAAGCCACTTGTCAGCTTCTAACAGCCAGAAGATAATGAAAATTTAATTTTAAATCTCATCAAGCAATATTACACATTAAATCTTAATAAGATTTATTTAATGAAAAAGAAAAAATTTCTAATGTAAGTAATTATGCGTTTTTTTTCAAAGATTATTTTATTTTATTGGAGTTCATTCAACAGGAATGATGAATATTTGAGTTGGATTCCCCAGCTGATATTTATTGACTGAAATTCAACTTGCTGACTTGTTGAATGAAATAAGTAGGATGTTTTTTTGTTTTGTTTTGTTTTTTGTTTTTTTTTTTTTTAGTTCTATTAATTTAAGTAACATTGATGCCTTGATGAGAGTAGCCATCAGTATTGTTTCTTTCAACTATCTAATATATGAACCTTTATCTTTGATCTTCAATAGAATCTGATTAAATGTAAATATCCTGCCAAAATTTGACAGCCTTGTTACAAACAGGAGAAATAAATAGTACAAATTTCTAATAAGGAAAAGAATAAGATCAAAGAAATGTTGAAGAAAAAGCAATTTACAAATTAAAGAAAAACTGACTTTAATATAGGTAGAAATTCATATATTAATAAAATCCCTACTGCTGTTTATCAACTATTCAAAACAACCCTTTTCTGCCACTAATATATATATATAATATATATATATATATATATATATATATATATAAACAAACATAGTGAAAAAGTCTCTCCATGAACCTCTGGGTATTGATGGATAATGAAAGTCTTTTCCTTAATGTTCCCTATTCCTTCCCAAAAAATGAAAGTGTAGATATACAATTAAATAATATAAGGACTTTATCTTTCTCCCTCGAAATATAAAACCTATTCTATATAAACTTCTATGATCACTTCAGTATTATTTATGCACATTGATATAATGAGCTGAATCTTGGTCTGACTTTCACCAATTATTACATGCTCCATTTTGCAACTAATTTTTTTTTTCTTTTCTTTACTTTACTTATAGCTATTGATATATTGATCTAAGCTCGAAACTATGATGAAAATTGAAGTTAAAAATTGCTTTGTGTGTGTGATCGCTGTTTATTTATATCCAGTAGAAAATGATGAATGATTTTGGATTCCCCTACTGACTCCAAATGAGGAATACCCTAATTTCTGATCTACTGGCTTTAATTTTTCAAGACAAATTTCAAAACCAAGTCTACCGATTATCAATTGAACTTTTTGCTTATTAAATATATATTTTGGTATATTTTACTGAATCTGATCCAGCCACTCTGCTGGGGCTGTAAAATACACAATGCATCTCTGCAGAGGGATAAGACCCTCCTCCTCCTCTCAACACATGGCACTAAACCATTTGATGGTGAGGCTCCAGTTGTGGCATACCCCTTTTGTTGCGATTACTCCCAGGTCCACTCTGTCCTGGAGTGGGTGTACCTTATAGGGTCCCATTTATGAGAAATAGAACTGTTTCACTATTTAACTCTGCAAACAAATGACTGATATTAAATTGCATTGTTAGTGTTACATAACAATACTTGAAACCATTCAACTCTAGGCAAACAAATGATTAATGTTGACTAGAATTATAAGTGTTGAATAGCAATGCTTGGAACCATTTAACTGAGCAAATGAATAATGTTAAATACAATTATTCATGTTGAATAGCAGTATTCAAGACCATTTAACTGTGTGCAAACAAACTAGCTCTAACTTTTTAAAAATGAAATTACTTAAAAATCATATGCATAAACATTTCACTGTGTGCAAGCCGTGACTGATAACTTGAAACTATGTGCAAATAAATGAGCTCTGCTTCGTTTAAAAATGTTACTAACAAACTGTTTACCAATCATATATATCTGATATATGGAAGTAAATAATGGAGTGTAATCTGAAAATATATAGAGAAAAGTTGATAACAAGATAATCAAAGTAGAAGGAACTTTTTTGTTACACAATTATTCCTTAGGTTTTTTGTATTTTTCAACATCCATCATCAATTTAACATCACTAATATCATCCCTCACAGCCCTGATGATGATTTATTAGAAATGCTATAGTGTTGACTTTGTTTCTCGATAAATCTTTTCCTTCTACTTGGACTACCTTGTTATCAATTTCTCTCTCTCTCTATATATATATATATATATATATATATATATATATATATATATATAACCTACAATGGTTGATATACCATAAAAAACCCAATCAACCAACCAACGTAATCCGATCAAAAACAGTTTTTAAAAAAGAATTTCAAATTAGATGATTTTAGAAATGTTGAGAAAAATAATTTAAAAGGGGATTTTTGGAAACATTCACGTGAATTAATAGAATTTGATCTTTACACAATGGGCTGAAAGGGGGGTGTCAAGCAGACATTTGGCTAATGGGGGGAATGCCATTAAATTATGTGTGTCTGCTGCTGAAAGCTTGAGAACAACAAAATGGGTTGTAAGAATGTCTAGAAACTCTCTAATTCCCTCCAAATCCTGTATTTTTAAGTAAGAGGTGGTAAATATGTATGCAACAGGATTGTAGCCAAAACTTAAGAATTGTGATTTTTGACAGTGTTTGAGAGAATGATTTTAATTAAAATATGGTGGAATCAAGAGTTGGAAGTACCAAACCTAGATTAAGGGATGATATGGTATTTCACCTTTACTTTAAGGTCATTCTAAAATCTTTCAAACCTATTATATGAATGAATACAAGAGGACTAAAGTTCATATCAGTTGCTGGTCAAGAAATATTACCCCAACACCCAAGTTAAATGTATTTCTGTTGATTTATCTAAGTTATATAGAAAGTATAAAATCAATGGAAGCTAAAGAAAGTACTTTTAAAAAAGAGCCTAAGGTTGGCTGAACAATGAGAAATTCAGGATAATTAGCTTTTTATTTGATTGAAAACTAGATTTTCACAATGTGCGAAGAAACTATTCAGTTTAAAAAGCACAACAATACCTCATATCACTATTACAGTTGTGAATTGCAGCCTTAAGCTCCTCACAACTTGATGTTGTATGACCTTTGGCTTTGAAATGGGCGCATTGTAAACATTCTCAGACTTTCATCATCATTGGGTCACTCTGGTCAGCACTTTTTTTTTTTTTTTCTTTCTTTCTTGCCCATAAGCTTGTTGCTTGACTGTGGATCCAATTTGGTCCAGAACATGATCAGTTTGGTTCTTAGTCTGCCATAATACTCTGTGAAAAATTGATCACAGGGTGGATTATCTTTTAAATATATCTGATAATCAGCAAAAAAAAATAAATCATAAATTGCAGGTTACCTGCTCAGGACGGCCATATATATGTCAAGTATTCAGTCAAAAATAAGATCAGTTGTGATATTTTCAGTATATCATGGGTCATTATTTCATATGGAAAATCATGGGAAAATAAAGATCCAAAATTTTTCTGATAAACTTTTTGAAAATGTTCACAAGAATTTTTTTCCCAAATATGCCTACATAACTTGGTGACTCATAATTTGATGTTAAAAAAAAGTACCAAAGAAAAACATCTCGGGGCTTTTCTTTAATTTCAAGTAAAAGTTTTGACTGTTGTGTCAACTTTCCATAACTTCAAACATGCATAACTCAGAAAATATTCAGAGTTAAAGTACAAGTGAGCCCATTCCAGAAAGCTGAGAAAAAATTCTTTAAGAATTTTAGAGTTTCAGACCAGGAAAAAAGCAGTTGCCAAAATTCCAAATGTTCACTTGCCAGTCCACTGTGCTGTATATAGCTATTAATGGTGTATGTGTTCTAAGCAAATATTTTTTAAATGGGGTTGGTGTGACGATGATAATAAAAAGGGGGCCATAGCCAAGGAGGCATAAATGAATAATAAATGTAATGTGTCACTTTTTAATTTTAATATTGACTATTTTTTTAATTTTTTTCTCTTTCTTTCTCTCTCTCTCTCTCTAGACCGTACCCACTACTGAAGAAATGGGTTATTGTGATCATGTTTATGTAGATGAAATTGGTGAAACTTCTGTTGTGATATTTAAACAAGGTAGGTTGAATAAGCTGTGACTTTGGACCTTACATTCACATTTTTGTGTTAAACTAACTTGGCATTTATATTTCATATAACCACCAAAAGGGGAGGGGGGCTAGAATACCAATGTTTCATTAATATGAAAACTGATTCTCATGTTTTTTTATATATATATATATATATATATATATATATATATATACACACACGCGTTAATATAAATAACAACAGTGTTACTTATAAATACACCCCTAACAACTTTTTTTTTTTTTTTTTTTTTTTTTATAATAGAAAATTAATTTCCTCCTAAATTAAAAATGCCAGAATTTTATTTCTAGTGGAATATACAAGCAAAACTGATATTATTGGGCTTTTATTTTCTTAAATCTGTAGCTTTAAAAACCTTTGTAACCAAAAAATATTTGTGGCAGTCAAAAAAGTGTGTGTGCAGTGCAGTTTTTTTTTTGTTTTTTTTTCTTCATCATGCTGTAGAGTTTAGTAACAAATAATACCTAATTCTATCCATTTTTATTGTATGTTTCTTTAGTGATAAGATCCTGGTAATTTTTGGTTTAGATGGGGGGGTGTTTGTTTGTTTTACTATGTTGGCAGTATACTTATTAATATGTGATACTGTGATTGATGGTTTTTTTGTTTTTTTTTCTGGCACAAATTGGAAAGCAAATATTGACTAATGTTATGAAGATTTCTTTCTATTTACTTTATTTGTGATAATGAGTGTCATCAACCAATGATAAACTAATATCTATGATTGTCAAAACCTTTTTTTTTTTTTTTTTTATTAGCCATGACCAGGTAATTTTGATTTTGACCCCCAAAAAAAAAAAAAAAGCAGATCTCTTATAAGCAACTGACTTTATGTAGGTCTAATGTAGATGGAGCAAATAATTTTCTGTAGTTTGCAAAATTCTTTGTTTTAATTTTTTTTTTTTTTTTTTTTTTTTTTTTTTTTTTTTTTTTTTTTTTTAATATATAGATAAGGAAGAGACCATTGTTTCCACAATTGTAATTCGTGGTTCTTCAGAAAACATAATGGATGATATGGAACGTGCTATTGATGATGGTGTAAACACTTTCAAGGCAATGACAAGAGTAAGTCTTTCATGTGCATTTTTAATTTTGGGTGGGGGAATTGTTTTCCATTTTTATGTACTAATGATTTAAAAACTTGGAGCCTTTTTCAATTAGACTATCAAACTGAAATGTAGAAAATGTTTAATACTGTCTAATATGGAAAGAAATGAATTTTTGATTTTACAAAATGATATGAAAAATGTTGCTTTGTATTTAGCACAGAATGCTTTTACTTGTATTTTTATTGTCCAGCAAAAATCTTTAACACTTGGAACACTATAAGTGCTTCTGTTCCTAGATGCCATACTTCACATGAATATATGCATGTGTACAAGCATAATATATATGCATCTAAGTATAAGCATAGGTGCAGTGTGTATGTAAATGTGTGTGTGTGTGTAAAATAATATTCAAGTGGTGATTAAACAAGTGAAGTCAAGAAAATTTTAAAAGATCAGAAAATCAAAAGAATTTTTATTTTTTATTCAAATATCTATGATAAATTATCTTTGATACTTGTATGGTCAGTTCAGCAGCTAAGAAGCTGTTTTTATGTCTTGAATTTTGGTTGGAGTGGTTCCCCAAAGTCAAGGGTATGACAGCAGGTGACAATTGGACAGGGAAAAAAAAAAGCTGCCAATAATTGGGGTTAAGAGTTAGAGGCAAGTTGTAAGAAAATGGGGAATGAGTCTTCAGGATATACAGATTGAGTTAACAAGCTGACTAGCATCCAAGTTTCATCCTCCATTTATATCACTATAATTAGAATCTATTTAGCTTAGGTAGAAGTGTTACACATGCGTGTATATATACACAAGGATGTTTTCAAAGAGAAATTACCCATAAAGATGGTCATATGTAAATTTATTCTTGGATTCTCTTTTTTTTTTTTTTTTTTTTTTTTTTTTTAGTGGACTTGATCCATGACTCCTACAGTTTCAGCCAAAACCGATAGCCAATGTCTTTTTTAATGCCTGGGGAGAATTCAGTTAGCTGGTGAGGCTGTATGGGCTGTATTTGCCTAGCTAAATTCTCGTTTTCTCCTCATAGAAAAGGTTATTTCTATAAGGACTACTCCAAAAACTGAAGAAAACCAGGAACAGCAACTTGCTTTTTGAGGTAGATAGGCAGAAAGCATACTAAAAATGAAGACCTTTCATACAACAAAATGAAGGGCCTACCCGCATGAAAAACTCAACACTTCCAAAGGAGTTATAAGGAGTTGGCATCAGCTACAGAAGCAGAGATAGCATCAGCCCTAGGAAAACAGGGAGTTTCAAATATTAGAAGAATCTCCATTAGAAAAGGCAAAGAAAGAATCCAGACCAAGACTTACATCCTGACATTTAATCAGCCCCATACTCCCGAGGAGGTGAAGACTATTTTCTTAGGCGAATTGAGCAGTATATCCCAGCATCCCCTGAGGTGCTTCAAATGCCAAAAATATGAACACCACAGGGAAGCGTATAGAGGGCAACAGACATGTGCCAAATGCAATGAAAAGGACCCAGACCACATGGAGGAAGATAGCTTTAAGCAAATTAGATATGTAAAACTACTGACAAGATAATCCGGTTGATGTAAGATCTAATGATGTTTACAAAAAAGTAAAGGAAATACTTGAAATGTCCCCTTTTTTTTTTTTTTTCTGGAAGTGAGGAAAGTTGTAGGGGCCTACATGTGGAGAAAACAGCTACACCTCTAGTTGTATCTGCCCTCCATGGAACAATCAAGACAACAAATATAGAACACTCATGGAGAAATTGATCCAGTTGGAAGCGAATGATTGGTCAAAGTTTCAGGAGCACCTGAAAAACAACTACCCTCGGCTGAATTTTACCAAGCACCAGCTCAGCAACAAGTTGGGAATGGAGAGAGAGATATTTGAATGTTTGTAGTCAAAACAAAAACACAAATAGGATCTCCTGCAACAAAACAGCTGTTACATAAGTCACCAATCCATCCACTAAAAAGCATTAAAGACAGACAATGAAAACTTGTCTCTTATTAAGACCTGAACATCTTAAACAAAAATCACAAGCTCCCATTAGCCAAGCTGGGAAAATACAGATGAACACCAAAGTGAGCAATGAAAGATCAGGAAGTGCATTCAAAATGCCCTCAACAACAATCGCCTATAAGAATCAAACAGTGGAATGCTCAGGGATTGATAAAACTCCTACAAAGAACCTATACTATAGAAAGTATGGATAGTGACACAGACCACGTAGATGCCAGCCTTAATCTGGAAGTAGTATTAAATAACTACAATACTTGAAACCATTTAACTGTGGACAAACTTATAAGCTCGTTCACCTTTTTAAATGTTAATCTCTTACATATCATATACATGTCTATTTAAATGTGTGCAAACAAATGACTGATGTTAAATTATTACTGTTGCATAGCAACTCAAGAAATCATTTAACTATGTGCAAACAAATGAGGAAAAGTAAATGGAATGATTCATATTTGATAGAAATACTTGAAATCATTTAAATATGAAGGAAAATGAGCTTAGGTTTGTTTAAAAATGTTATTAGAAAAAAGTTCACAAACCATGTGTATTTAATATATAAGTCTAAACAGGAATTGGCATTGAACAATTTGCAATGTTTGATATGACATAAAACCAAACCAACTTACAAAGAAAGAACTATGTACTAAACTGTTAAACTAAAATAGAAATAGAACCGTTTTTACATTTTGCTTTCCTTTAATAGGACACTATCATCCTGTTCTAAAAATTTCCCTTTGTATTTTGTGGGTAGTGCTATTTTTTTTAAGAAGTGTCATCCTCTTTTATTGTTTCTTTCAGGATAGCCGTTTGGTTGCTGGTGCTGGAGCTACAGAAATTGAATTGGCAAAGAGAATTACCACATTTGGAGAAGTTAGCACTTTTTTTCTTTTTTTTTTCTCTCTCTCTCTCACACTCTCTCTCCTTTTTCAATTACTGTATTTGACAGCATATTAAATGTACCCCAATTTCAGCTGGGCCAATCAAGAAAAAGTTTTAGTGAAATAAAGTACGAATATTGAATGTGATGAAATTAATATAATGAATATTATCAATGATAACTTTTAATCTACATAATAGCCTTTTGAATAATGATGATAGGGAGATGAAAGTTACTCTAAAATATAAGCTAATAGGAGTTGCCAGGTAGTTAATTTCAGCCGACTATCACAATTTTTAAACCTACATATGGCATATAAGACGCAGAGGAATTTTAAGTTTGGGGGGGGTAGTGTGTCTTATATGCCATGAAATATGGTAAGTTTACCTGTAGTTATAAACTATTAATAGTTAACAGTTTTCAAAATCAATACAATAAGTACTCCACTATATGAACTCTTTCTATATTCTATACATTTAAATATTTTCCTCACAAACTGGTACAATTTTTTTTAGCTTTCTATAAAATTACTTTTTTATCATTTATGTAAATTAAGTTTATTTAATCTCTAATTCTTTAGAGTGCTCCTGGATTAGAACAATATGGTATCAAGAAATTTGCTCAGGCACTTGAAGTTCTACCCCAAGCTATTGCTGAGAACACTGGTGCTAAGGTAAGATTTTTGACTTGTCATGAATTATCTCAAGTTTGCAGGCTTAAATAGATAAAGTATTTTGTCTTGATAAAATTACTTTGGTGAAATTTATTTGTAACCTTTCATCTATGTAATAGAAAAATTAATTTCAGTGATGGGGAGTATATTTTTCAATCTAGAAAAAGTTTTAAATCGCCATCATCAAATTAAGAATGAGTACAAAAGTAAAGAAAATAAATAAACAATGATTTGGCAAATTCGAATAAAAGTTTTTTTTTTTTATTTATTCATTTATTTTTGTAGAGCCGAGAAGTGTTGTCAAAATTATACGCACGTCATCAAAAGAAAGAACAAAATATTGGTGTCAATATTGAGGTAAGATGAATACCATTAGAAAATTTCCTTTTTAAAAAGACTTGGCTTTTAATTCTTGATCAATGACTTTTCTTTGCTGATTTTTAATACATAGTATTGAGTTAATGTCTTCAGGGCTAAACTAATTTCAGGTTTTAAATTGCAAAATTTAATGGTTGATCATAAGATTATTTTCTCCTGTCAGCAAACATATTGAGTTAGTTAATTTAGAAAATGACTGCAGCTTATAGAAGTAGAGATAGCCAAAATTTTGCCTCTACTGGGTTTAAATGCACTCATCTTTAAAATGTAGGCGCAATTGTTTCAGTCTTTCTCTCTTCTCTAAATTTGGTGTGTCACTTGATATCTCATAATTTAAGTGAAGAAAAATATTTTTGATCCTACCTGTGATATCAAAAGATACATTCAAACACTTTTTGTTTTTTTGTTTGTTTTTTTTTTTTTTTTTTTTTTTTTTTTTTATTTATTTATTTATTTATTTATTTATTTATTTACTCTCTCTCTTTCTCAATTTGTTTTTGATTTCTCAACAGGAAATTGGCACAGTAATGGATGCCGTCGAAAACAATATTTTGGATCTTTACTCTAAGTTGCAATGGATTATTAAGTTTGCCACATCTTCAGCTTGCACTGTTCTGAGTGTTGACCAGGTAAGTAAAGGTTGCATTTGCAAACTCTTTTTTTTTTTTTTTTTTTTTCCTCTCTCTCTCTTTCTCTCTCCTACAATAAAGAATAATTTGTATTAATAAATTTAGTTTGTACAAGGTGAGAAATGAGCACATTGTGTTCAGAATGATATTGGTGCTTCTATTTATAGAGGAGTAAAGGATTCTGATTAGCATTTGAATTATCTCTATTATATCGAATTTGAATAATGGAAATGACTTTCTGAAGGAAGTCTCAAAATCATCATTCAAATACAAATTGAACTGTAAATTGCTCTATTCCCTAAGTTAAAGCTTTTTTTTTTTTTTTTTTTTTTTATGGTATTTTGCAGGATTATATTATTTTGTGTATGTATGTCACACTGATAGCCATGAATTTCCTGACTTATATATATATATATATATAGAGAGAGAGAGATAGTCGGGAAACTCCTTGCTATCAGTGTGACATAAATACACTAAAATTACAGAAAGGCACATTTGAACCTTATAAAAAAGAGAATGCACCAATTTACTTAAACACTTCTTCAAACCACCCACCCTCAGTCATCAAGCAAATACGCAAATCAATTAGCCACAGACTTCAATAATTCTTCCAACACTTTCAATAAAAGCAAACATATATATATGACAAAGCACTAAAAAATAATTGTTATACACAAATACTAGAATACACATCTCCAAAAACAAACCAAAACACAAGGATAGAAATATAATTTGGTTCACCCCACTATACAACAGAAGTGTAATGTCAAGCATTGGTAGGGATTTCCTCAATCTAATAAGCAAACACTTCCTCACTCACAACCCACTAGCTAAAGTTTTCAATAGAAACAATTTAAAGGTCAGCCACAGTTGTACAAGAAATATATCCCAAATCATAAAAGGCCACAACAAAAAGATTGAAACCTACACAGCAACGCATCTCTACAAACAATGCAACTATAGGGGTAAAGAACCATGCCCCCCTACAAGGCAACTGCCTACAAAACAAATATAGTATAACTTGGTCAAGCAGTACATAAGTGCAACAAAGGGAACCCTAAAACAAAGGATATACCCACAAATTTTCCTTCACTATCAGAAGTTACTCAATGCTTCTTTATTCACACACATCTGGCATCTAAAGTACATGAACATCTCACCCATTATTTTACCTGGGGAAATACTAAAACTCACACCCACCTCAAGCAAGACATCAAAAAATGCCTTTGTCTCTGAGAAACTCCCAATTATTACTCACCCATCACAAAACACCCTGCTAAACAAAAAATCCAAAATATTATCCAAACACCGACATGAGAACAAACATCTACTTTTAGCATTTCAACCCATATGCATAATCTACCTCCACAATCCTTCACAAAAAATCCCACAACACACCTGCTACGCCATAATACACCATAGTATATAACAATATACCATGTCTCTTAACACCATGATATTCCCACCTCACCTATTATTGCTACATTTTGAATCCCCGCATCCATTTCACATCTATTATACTTACATGTCAAATCAAAAATTCATTTCCTTCATAATGCCATGGTAATGATAAATTTGTCCCCGAGTTAAAATCATAAGTACACAAAAAAATTTTATTCTGCCAAATCTCTTTACTTCCACTACCTTTTGCTATGCATCGCTACACATATAGTCATGAGACAACCTCAAATCTGCCACTCAACTCGTGTAACACACACACACACACACACACATGCAATTCTAATGTAAACATTCTTTTCACTATTTTATTCAATTTTTTTATTTCTCCAAAATCTTTCTTTTTCTCCCTTATGATTATTCTATCAAGGCGGCATGAAACCGGTGGTCGTGGGCTGGGAAGTATCCATGCTATTAAATATATATAAAAACTAATATATATATTAATTTTTTATATATATATATATATATATATATATATGCAATCAGATCTTTTTTTTTAAAGCTTGCTCTTATTTTATCCGTTTACTTTTAAGTATTATTAAAACTTAGAACATAATATAGTTAAGCAGTTACATGTCAGATTCATACACACAGCGAGAAGATATTGAAAATTTGATTTTAAATCTTATCAAGCAATATTGCATTGAAAATATTAATGAAATAATTTTAACCTTATTTTGATATTAAAGTAATAAAGAAAAAGATTCCTGTTGTAAATAAAGTTGTTCTCTTTTAAAGAGACACACACACTTTATTGAAAAATTTTATTCAATAGAAATGATGAATATTTGAGTTGGATTCCCCAGCTGATATTTATTGACTGAAATTCAACTTGCTGACCTGTTGAATAAGATTACTACTTTTCTTTCTTTTTTCTTTCTTTTTTTTTTTTCTAATAAATCTAATCATTCAGCAATAGATTTTTCAAATGCAAATTTAAATTCTCCCTGATAATGAATAACATTTTAACAATTATCAATCCATAAATTTAGAGAAATATTTTTTATTTTTCAATTCTGTTATTGTTAGCTTTAATTGATAATTTGAAGTTTGGGACGATCATTAGAAATTAGTTTTGACTGCGGTTTAGCCATCAGTCTGGTATAATGGTAACCTGTGGGATATCTTCTGTGTTTTATATATTCCCATTGCACTGGAACTGGAGACTTTTTCCTCTCTCTCTCCAGTTGTGCACTACTTAAAAGCCATTGTATTACTCCTGTTTCCCAAACTAAAAAAGATTCAGAAACTCATTGTTGTTGTGAAAACAAATAGAAATGTTTTGTCTATGCCACAAGCCACATTAGGTTCTATGGTATGTAACTCCCAAATCAATTGCAAAAACTTGGTGATATAACTTGACAAATCTTTAGAGGTTTGCTAAAATGTCTAGATGACTACCAATTAACCTGTACAATATTATCAAATCAATTTGACTCTATTGCCCCCCCTTTTTTTTATCATAAGCTCTGCTTTTGCTCTTTGTTAATGGAATTTCTATTTTCTTTCAGATCATTATGGCTAAACCTGCCGGTGGACCAAAAGCTCGTGAGAACAAGGATTGGGATGAAGATTATACAGTCTAAACTCATTTCTATCCATCAACCATACATAATCTCATTTTTTTGAGTGGCAGCAACATTTTTTATTTTTTAAATCAGCTTCAGTCTGTTGTTTTCTTTGTCACTTGCTGGCCATGAACTACAGCTGTTCTTCTCATTGAGCTTGAACAAAGCAGTTGGACAGTGTTCAGTGTGGAAGATCTTCTTGCCCAACATAACTCTACTACTACTTCACTCTTATCCTTTTGCAACATTTTTATGTTGTAGCCTCAAACCAAATAAGTGTTTAAAATTTAAAAAAATAAAATTAAAATGAAATAAGTTTTTTGTTTGTTTTTTACCATAACCATTTGAATCTGAGCAGGCAGTATTTGCATCCCTAAGTAGAAATACATAAGCATGGATTCACATGGTTTAAATAACTTTACTATTCATGGGTCTGAAAACCTTTAATTTGAAGGCCTCTTTTCATCTTTTCCTTTACAGTGGTTTTAAAAAAAAAACTTAACACATTAAATCTGCTAATTATTCATTTTGTCTTTTCTTTTTTTTTTTTTTTTTATGTATGTATGTATGGAGCTAGAAATTATAAGGTGGAAGACTCAAAATTAATAATATTAATGATAAAACCAAAAGGCACTAAGGATTGAGAAACAATACAAGATGTGTTTATTGGTTTGATTTGAGCTGCAAATCAACAGCTGTTTATAGTTTAAATGATACAATGCAGGTATGTTTAGTTTAGATGAAGGAAAGAGATACAAGTTTAGTTCTCCCCAAGAGATTATCCTTTATTATTTTGTTTCTTGTAGAATGACAATTTGAGTGAGACAGGATTTGAATAAGAATTAAAAGATTGAAAGAAAATACAACTTAAAGCATTGTCAGTCATCATTTAATTTTATCTGAAAACAAAATTTTAAATCTGTGGTACTTTGTTTTAAGACTGGATATTTGTTATTTATGTCTGAAGGATTGGAAAAATATTTTTCAACAAATAGCATTTTTGTGTGTACACAAAATAAATACCAACATCCAAGACCTCAACCCCCAAAAGTTACATAGTTATATGGACAGGAGGAATCTATGAGTACTAAACTAATATGACATGACTCAAAATAGTAAAAGCATTTCTACTTATTAGCAGAAAAAACAAACAACTTATTTTCACTTTGCTTTTATAATTGTTATTTTAACCTCTCATGATGGGGGGGGGGGGATGACTTTTAAACTGCTTTAAGGAAAGATTAACTCGAGCATAAGTGAAACCTGTATCTTGCCATTTCAGCTATGCACTGTCTTCTCTTTGTACTTTACCCTAAACTTTTATTAAAAATTCATTTAGAAAGGAAAAAACATTGTTTCATCTCTATTTTACAGATCTTATCCAGTTCAAGTTGAAATTTGCAGAGGTGTTTGAAATCAAATAGATTTTTAATGAAATATGACAATTTTAACTTGGCAAAGAGAACATTAGAAATGCACAGATTAGTTTTTAAATTATTTTTGCATATTAAATGTGCTGGAGTTTATCATGTATATAATCAAGAGGATTTTGGATTTATCAATGACTGGAGAAAAACAGAATGAGTGATGTTTGGTTAGAACTTTAGCAGAAAGAAAACAAATTTTGTTCATGGGAGATAAGGAAGTTTTGATGTGAAAAGAAATGACTCGGCATTGTAAGTTATTTAATATTGAATAAAATATATTTTAATTTGGAAAGGTATATTTGTGAGATTTGCTTGATGTGGACTGCATAATGAAAATAAAAGCTTATTATTAAGTCTTAAATCACTTTAACAAACTTGTATTTTTAATCCCTTTGTTACTGCTAAAATTGTTAGTTAAAATCAAAGTTGTTCTATTTATAGAAGCTTCTTAGATTAAAATAGTTTTGTTTGCTATTGAACTGTCTTTTTGGGGTTTGTTGTTTTTTGTTTTTGTTTTTTTTTTTTTTTTCAGGTAGGGGGAGGGTTAATTTTTGTTGTTCTGATATAGATAAGTTGTTTGTTTTTGTTTTTTTGTTTGTTTTTTTTATATATATATATATATATATATATATATATATATATATATATATATATATATAATGTGTCAACTTTGCACCAAATAAAGCTAAACTTAATTGTATCATAAAAGTGGCAAAATAGAAAAAAAAAACCCATAGCTGTTGGTGAAACTCAAGTCGTCACCTGTGAACATGCACAAATAGGTACTAACTAAAATAGATGATTTTTTCCCTTCTCTTCAAGAGAATGAGGTTGGGGAAATAGAATAGACAAATTCACATATTGCATTTGATAATTAAAACCTCAAATTGTCACAGGTTGACATTGATTTTTCTTTCATTCGTAAATGCCAATGATATCCTGCTTTTGTGTAAGCTTTGCCACTCACTTAGATGCTTATCTGAACAGAAACAAAAAAAAAATATGTGGGGAGGAAAGTGTATATTTTCCCTGTTACTTTATAGGTAATAACAGCAGTTAGCTGTGCAAGGTTTATATAACCAAGTAAATCAATAAAACTTTTTTTTTCCTTCCTCTATGAATGAATTCCTTTGATCCTATTTTACTCTGAACCTCCATAGCCATTCAATGTTTAAAAAATCCTATTCTATTTTTATAATTAAATACCATTAGGTTTTTGGTTAAAGAATTGATGTATTATAGAAATATACTAAGTAATTGCACATAAACTTAAACTACTAAATTCAATGGAAAATGAATGTTCACTTGTAAAATAAATCACAAATATACAAGGACATATTTATTAAAAATTAGAATTACTACTTAAATGCTACTTTATTCAATAGTAATTATTGATTTATAAGTTAGAGACATGGCTGAAATGAGATTTAATGAAGGAAAAGAAAACGGCTATGTACGACTTAATTTTTCTCTCAGAGTTGTGGATTTTTTCAAATGTTCAGCATAAAAATCCAAGATCATCCTGGTGCAGATCACTGCTAATCCATTCCAAACCAAAACTGTTTCTGGCAATAAATACATGGAAAGCAAATTTTTTTTTTTTTTTTCTCCATTGACTAATAAAATATGACTGTGGACTTCCAATTTACAATTTTGCTTACATAGGACCACATCGACCCTGGTGTAAATGAAAACTCCTTGAAAAGTAATGGAGATTCGTTTTTACAAGTCAGTTATGTATTACTTCCTCAATATGGCCATTTGACAATTTGTTCAATCCTAAAAAGCTGTAGATTTAAACTGCACAAGATGATTCATGAACACAACAGCAGACTATGACGATGTTGTGCTTCTATTTAGGAATTGGGGAAGGATTCTAATTAGCATTTCATTATCTCTTTTAAAAATTTTCAGTGTGAAGCAGAAATCCGAAAATTGTCTTTCAGTTGTAAATTGAACAGAAAATTGCTTTATTCTTGAAGAGCATCTTAAGTATAATATTGTTCAAATAAAAATCTTGCTACTAAGTGTCACTTTTTTTTTTTTTGTTGGAGTCTAGTAATATACATACATGAGAATTTAAGTAACATAGATATGAGATGAATAAATGAAATGTTTTGTTTTAGGGGGGGGGTTACATCAACATTTGTATACTTTATTTACTCTTATACATTCATAAATGATGAGTGTCTTCTTTTAGATTTGATAGCAAATTTTGTTTCAGTTAATATAATTGTAGTTTTCTTTTATTATATATTTTATGAGTTTTTAGACTGACTGACTATCTTGAATAAGAAGTGCTGTTACTTTCACCAAATCAAATATGCTGACTATTCTGAATTAAAATGAACATAACTGTAAACCTGAACGATTTTGTTTTTTTGTTTTTTGAATAACCTTCATCTCATGTGACCAAGGATCAGTGACTGAATCTGTGCAGGTCTCCCCCTTTTTATACAATTGAAGTTGTCCGAGAACAAAACAGCAGCCTATATCAGACTACCTTGGGGATTCCGGCTTTTGAATTCCCCCCTTTTTTTTTTTAAGGCCAGAGAACCTAGAAAAGAATTGTATACGTGCCTTTCTAAACAGCACACAGTGAATCAGCCCTGGTTTTAACTCGACTCACCAATTCTATAAACTTAGCCAAAGTAGGTGACAAACAGATTATCCAATCTCGGCGAGGAGACCAAACCTAGTATTAATTATCAAAAAAAAAAAAATATTATCTAATGCATTTTCCTGTTCCAGCAGATCATAGAATGAAAATAAAAACAAACTAAAAAAAAAGTTGTAGAATATGAAAGTGATGGTGATACCAATTGCAGTTGGTACTCTCAGAATGACCCCCTGGCAGAAGAATAGAGACGATCCAGACTGATCAGTTAGAATACTTAGTAGAGTCCCAGAGAACTGAAGAGATTTACTATCACTCAAAATTCCAGTGAAAGACAAGTTGAAATAGGTGTGAAATGATGATATAAGTTTTTAATTATTTTTCTATTTTTTACCTTTTAAGAGAAAAAAAGTTATTTTTGAATTTGTAATTATTTGGGTTGGTTGGGTTTTTATGGTATATCAACCTTTGTAATTTAATACCAAATTTTATACATTATATTAAATATGATTTGTAAACATATTTTGTTGATAACATCTTTAAACAAGCCTGAGCTCATTTGTCTGCACACACTTAAATGGTTTCAAGTATTGCTATGTATCATTAACAATTCAATCAGACAGTCATTTGTTTACAAGCAGTTAACTGGTCAAACAGTTCTATTTCTGACAATTCAATTTAGCATAAATTATTTGTTTGCACGGTTTAAATGTCAAACTTCTATTTGACCCATAGATAGGACCCTATTTGGTGCTACCACCTCCAATCCAAGTGGACCAGGGAGCAATGGTAATGAAGGGGTACTCTGTATTCCCCAAAGTTCCAGCTTTACTGGAGCTTCACCATCAGATTTTTTAGTATCATTTCCAGGTCACCCATTCGGAGGGGGGGGGTCTTACCTCCTCAGCAGAGATGCAGTTGGTGTATTCTACAGTCCCAACTGACTGGACTCAGTAAATATTTCTTAACAATAAACAAGTTTTTCATTGAATGAAATGTCATAAAAACATTTGATTTTCATCAACTTGAATGCTCACTCAATAACATTTCTAAACTTATCAATCTTGAAATATAAACTGTCTTAAAATAAAAACTTGTTGATGATGTATAAAAGATGATTCATCATCATCATCATATCGTGCTGGCAGCACGGATATCCCTGACCCTCTTTCGCCACTCCTCCCTATCGTTCATCGCCCTAGGTAGGTCTTCAGGACAACAACCTGTATCCTCACATAGCTGCTGAATGTACGTTCGTGCTGGTCGTCCTGCTTTTGCGCGGCCGTGTGTGGGGATCCATAAGAGTACATCTCTTATGAGTTCATCTCTGCTTCTCCAGCAATGTCCTGCATGTCTGGTTCGTCTAACTTGAATAGTTTTCGTGATAGGGGGCAGGTGGCCATACAGTTGGTGTCTTGTTGGGTGTTGCCGCCAGGACTTGTTGAGGATTGCACGCAGCATTCTTGTGTAATTGCCATCTAGTTTCTTCTCCAGCCGTTTTGTTAGCGTCCATGTAGTGCATCCATATAGCAGTATCGATGTGACCGCTGCCTGGAAGAAACTGCGTTTTTTTATTCCCACACACAATAGTGTGAGAGTTTAAGAATAATAAAAATGTTAGAGAAACAGCTATGAAAATATCTTATGTTTATGGCTAAGGTGTCATTACTGGCTGCCAAGTCTGAAACTGGTTTTCAAAGTTTGATTCTGGCAATACTTCATTGAGAGATGAACCCAGACAACAACACTCATCAGACCTCAATTAAAATGCTTCAAGAGAATTGGTAAAACGCAATCTATGCCAAAATACCAGAGAATTAGCACTTAACTTCAACACATCCCAATCCACAATCTGCCGCCACTTGAAAAAGATAGAAAAAATGAGCAAGTTGGACATTTGAGTTTTTCATACTCTTAATGAAAAGAATAAAAAAGATTGTATGTCAAAGTAGAGAAATGATCCGTTTCCCAAGAATATCATTACAAATGACAAAAAAATGGGTCTTTTATGAAATTAGTCAATGCAAAAAGCAATGGATTGACAAAGATGAATTTCTGCAGGGCTTTGTCGAAGAAAAGTTATGCTGTGTATATGATGAGATCACCAGTGGTATTATTCATTTCAAGTTTTTAAACTACTGACACTCAATACAAACTTATACTGTCAACAGGTGAAATGTGTGTACATGAAATCTTCAAAGAAAACACTCTTCACAAGAGTCAATAGAGAAATGCTGTGCTTCTGCATGATTGTGCAAAGTCATATTTGGCAAGAATCACACTGGAAAAAATATTGGATTTAGGCTGATTTATTCTAGCCCATCCACCCAATTTATCAGACCTTGCATCAAGTGATTTTCATCTTTTCTGTTCTCTACAAAATGTTTTCAAGAAGAAGAGATGGAAACATTTGTGGAAAACTTGTCGAGATCAAAATCAGCTAAATTTTACTTGAGAGGAATCAATAAACAACTTGATAAATAACAAGAAATGATACAAAAGAATGATGAATATATTAGTGATTGAAATTTATTCATTATTAAATTATTCAAAAATTACATTTTACTAAAATGGAAATTAATTATGAATCAATCAAATATATATATATATATATATATATATATATATACACTAGCTGTACCCAGCCACGCGTTGCTGTGGCTCAGTTTGTTTAAATGGAAAAAAAAAAGAAAATGCATGTTTCTAATATGTTTAATTATCCAATACTTGTGGATACACAATATTTTTGGTAGTTCCAGTTTCCATGTAGATAAAGAGATAGTCTAGATTGCCGACTCCAGAACAGGCAACATCTAATTGCCCATGTGGGAAGCAATCAGTGTGTAAATATAAGCCAAACAATTCTAAAGATTATCCCTGTGCTTTGTTGATCGTGATTGCAAATGCCAATTGAATTGGGAATTGCAATCTCTTAAACTGAAATGACATATCTGTTGGAATCATAGGAATTCGCAGTATGAGGACATCTTCACCTTTGAAAGGCCCTGTCAAAATTGTTGCTTCTATGATGTTGTTCATTAATTTTTTTTACTGAAAGACGTGTGCCATTACAAAGCTTGGGCTGGTTAATATTTCGCAACATGATAATTGGCACACCATAAAATATTTATTAAACAACAAAATAAATGGGATATCAATAATGAAGAAAAAATTTAAGAATAAGTTTTTAGAATAAAAAGAAATTTACTTACTACTGAACCAACGAAATATGGTTTAAAGGTTATTAACAAAAGAAAACTTTTTAAGGAATGTCTTTCGTTGAAGTTAAACAAAAAAAGAAAAGAAATTTTTTAGAAAACAATTCGTTACTACTGAACTGACGAAATATGGTTTAAGAAAGAAAACTTTTTAATAGATGTCTTTCGTTGAAGTTAACCAAAAAAAAGGAATGCTGAAAAAATGAAAGAAAATATTTTGTAAACAATTCAGTAAAATAGTTTAAAGTTTAGTGTCTCTGTTTAAGTTTAACCAAAAAACGAAAGTAAAGTGATAAAAGCAGAAAAAAATTCTTGTGTAAAATTCTTAGAAAACAGAAGTAATGTTTACCTTCATTATTTGCGTTCAGCTTTTCTCGGAGAAAAACGACTTATTAAAAATATTTTGTAATATTTTTGGATATTAAGTATATAAAAACATGCCTGTATTCAAATAAAATACTCTCACAAAATTTTAAACCAATTAGTGATATAAAACTGGAGATTATCGGTTAGTAACAAACATTTACATTTTTATTTATATAGATGTGTGTGTGTGGTCTGATGATCACATAAGGAAGAAACTGTCAGTCACCAAGCTCTGCCAACTCTGTGTCTATGCTATCCTAACTTAGATTGCTATATGCTCTCTCATTAACATTGAGCATTCTTTATATATATATATATATATATATATATATATATATATAAATAGTTTGTTATATTTATAAATATAATAAACTATATATATATATATATATATATATATATATATATATATATATATGTAAATAAACAGTTGCTTATGATGTGTGAAGGAAGAAATCAGTGTGGATTAATAACAAATAAAATTTATGTAACATTGTTTAGGTGTTGATTTTTTTGTTCACACACTGTCCATTACTTTATTTCTTTTACAAGGATGATGGCTTTAGCATTAGATAACCCAAGAAGGTTGATATACCATTAAACAAAGAAACCAAACTATTACTTTGTAATATACAAAATGTTACATTATGTTTTTGTTCATATCTAAAAGTGTCGAGCAAATTTAAGTGCTTCAAACAAGATACATTCTACCAAAAACAAAACATAAAAACAGAAAATATCACATTTCTTGACTTTTGAAATTCTACATATTCTATTAATTTTATTTCCTTTCATTTTTAGACAAAGCTCAGTCAACCATTATTAGATGAATATTAACGTTCCTGCATAATTCTTCTTACTTTTCGTCACAACTCTTCAAATATACTCTTAACACAACTTGGTGTGTATAAAACAATTAATATGGTGCCAACTAATCAAAAACAAGTAGTGACTGACTTAAGTGGTGTTATTTTAATTTCTCTGATAATCTCTCAAGGTTATTTCACTAAGCATCCAGATCAAAGTTAACTATTGTTTGAAAGCCATCCCCCCCACACACCCCGTTAAAAACTCATCCCTTGAAATGCAACTCTTTCTATTTCAGCACCTTATACAATGAAATGTATTGCTAGTCCTGGTAGGTTTTTAAAAATAATTACTAAATTAAACATCTAAAAAAGCCCATCATCTCGGTTGCTCTACTCACATTTTGGCTGCTCTATTCTCCAGCCTTCTTCAGGTGTCTTTTGTTTGGGATCAGTAACCTTCAGGAAATTTCAAACCAAACCCTTTATTCAATCGATGTTGGTGGACTGTTATCATCCCATTATCCTTGCTTTGGAATAACCTGTTTTAAATTTGCCTTCTTAGATATTTCACCCAGATAATGTCATTTCTGTTCATAGACAGTGGAATGAGAATAATCTAGCCCCTACGGATTGAATAAGGGGTTCCCTTTAAAATTCCCTGAAGGTTATTGACTTCTAACAAAAATCATCTAAAGAAAGTCAGAGGTTCTAGCAGCCAACAACATTGCAACAACATTCAAGATGAGGACAATAATTGAAGACGTAAATAAACTCATCTCAGAAATTCAGACAAATGCAAACAAATTTATTTTTTTTTATATATTAGAGATCATCAGAATTATTTGATATTGGTTCATTAGTCTAATTTTTTCATTTATATATCAATTTTGATTGTATAATAGAAAAACTAAAACCCTAGTAACTTTGACAAATAAGAAAATTAACTTTTCATAAAAAAGAAATTGATGTGTACTTATTTATAGGCACTAGTGTATAAAATAAATATTCCAGGACATTTCTTAGTTAAAACCAGGTAAGTTTTTCTTCTCATGTGGGGCTGAGATTAGTCCAACTAATGGATTGAATAAAGAGTTTGTTTTAAAATTCCCAA
This sequence comes from Sepioteuthis lessoniana, assembly GCA_963585895.1. Lineage (NCBI taxonomy): Eukaryota > Metazoa > Mollusca > Cephalopoda > Myopsida > Loliginidae > Sepioteuthis > Sepioteuthis lessoniana. The sequence continues at coordinate 1,931,322 of OY757917.1, forward strand.
AAGGTTACCAACTCAAAGATACTAGAAGGTCAATGTAAACAATAACTTTTCCTCTCAGAAATTTAGACAAAAAAAATCTTGTACATATTTTTTATTTTGTAAGTAGAGGAATTAATATTGTGAATTGAATTACCAAGACCAGAAAATCCGCCCAACACCTACGCACAATATACACTGGTTCAATCTCCAGTGGTGGAGATTACAGTATGTACACTGCTGATGAGTGTTCCCGTATATCGTGCGTAAGTGTTCGGCGAATTTTCTGGTCGTAGTAATTCAATTCACAATAATAATCCCTCTACTTAAAAAAATAAAAAATATGTACATCTATTCCCTTGCCTCTGAGGTATAATAATTACACGGATGCATATTTCTAAGCTTCTTGGGAAGACGTGGCCCTGGAGGGTGACCATGTCCTCTGGAAAGAGTATGGATGTAACTTGCAAGACACATTTAGGTTATTTGGCCACGCAATTACCCTGACTAGTTGATTTGGCGTCACTTGTGTGGGATATGAACGGGTGGCTCAGTTGTAGAGTTTTGGCACTGCAATCTATGGTCGCTGATTCGTTCTCCAGTGGTAGAGATTACGGTATACACTGCTGATGAGACCTAATTTTCTGGTCGTGGTAATTCAATTCAAAAAAAATTTTTCTTTTAAAGTTTTCTATTTGGGAATTATAAAAAATTCTACAAAAATACAACTTTTTAAAAGACAGTTGTTTTTAATGCTAATTTGCACTTCAACATAGAATAAAATTTACAACCCAAACAAAACAGTCAATCAAGAAGATATGGAAACCCAAACATTGAATAGAAAGATATCATTTCTTGTCAAATGGATTTCATATTTTGTTCAAAAAGAAGCAATACTAAATTTCTACTCCATTGTAGAGGGATATATATATATATATATATATATATATATACATACACACACACACACACATATATATATATATATATATATATATATATATATATATATATATATATATATATATATATATATATATATATATATATGACCCTGCTGATTCTTTCTTCCCCTTAACTCATCACTTCATCTGTTTTATTTTCTTCTCTGCATACTTTGATTGGAATATAATTTTGATACCTTTGCGAAGAGTTTGGATATACTTGTGTTGTCTCTGGTACTATTTAACAATTAAAATAGTTCAGAGGTTTAGTCCTAACCTTGTTGACCCCCTAAATTATATCCCGTAAAGATAAAGTGGATAGAGTCTGTTCCCCGAGAATCAATACTGATAATCTGTTGAATTATGATATCCCTACTTAAATTAACTTCTGATAAATTTATTAGAATCACATGATCAAAATGGTTTATATGGAAATAGTGAAATTCAAGGTTTTTAATTTGAATCAAAACAATTATACTGGGGATATAGATAATATATACAGGTGACTGTTAATCTGGTTGATTTTTTTTTTTTATTTGAAGAAATTGTTTGGTAAATGTTGTCTTTGATTTCTCCAGCCTGTCAAGGTAGTAATAGTCAACTTTATACACCTCTGGTTCACTGAACTTCTACAAAGGTGTGATAAAAAAAAAAAAAAATCAAGTCTGAACCTTTAGATTTTTTTTAAATTTAAAAGAACAAGTAAACAGCTGAGCAACTTATATAATAAAGTGATGTTGAGACAAGCCAGTACGAATTCTAAAAAATTATGAAGTCAGTCTCAGTGCTTTTTAAACAACAATTTTGATAAAAGACAGGATTGTACAAATGCAAATTTCTTCTTCATACTCACCAAACTTAATTCTGAGCAATTTTTGTCTATTTTCTTTACATTATCCAAGATATATGCCATCTGCTAAGGAATTGCTTACCATGAGTAAAATTATGAATGCGAGTTATTAAATATAAAAAATAAAAGATTTGTAGATTTAGATTGTAGACTTAGAAATTATTTAGATTTATTGTTATTGTCAAATTATTCTTTCCATTGTTTTTTAGTCGTATAGTGTAAAATTAGAAGATCTTTCACTTTGGTTATTTAAAGAAAAAAACTTCCTATCCATCCATATCATCTTATGTAATAACCAAATTATCTGCAATGAGAAAAATCTAATCAATTAGGAGTCAATTGACATGGGATTCTCAAAGAGTTTTTCCAGATTGGAAAATTTGGTTATTTACATAAGACTTTTATTTTTACCTGTTTACAACTGAGCAAAAGCAAAAACTAATAGTTCACATTGTGAAAATACAAACTTTTTATGTCAAATAAACAAAAAATGATGACAAATAAACAGATCACTAGAAATGCAATCATGCTAAAAATTAATGTAAAAAAGAAATGAAAATGTTTCAAAAAATAATACTTTCTGAAAACAATTTTATATAATAGAAACAGAAATCTGAATTTATTTCCTTTTCTTGACACCTGGTCTGTCAAACATTTGTTTCATGCCTCCACCTTTATTCATATGGAATTTCAGATTTTGAGCCGAGTCTGTGAGCCATGGTGAATCAAACTGCGTTGTATCTTGGTCAACCAAGTGTGTGTATTTGGTTCGACCTGATCGTCCAAAATTCTTAACCTGCATAACTTTAGGAAGAATGGTCTTATCAAAATGATCTTCCAAAGTTGGTGCAGAAAAGTCCCTTTTGTACACAGTGTCTTCCTCATCCATAAAGAAGGAACCTCTGTGGTAATACTTTTGAAGAAATTTGTATCTTCCTTTCGGAGCTTTGTTAGGAATAACTTTGGGGTTAGCACGAAGATCTGCTCTTCTTTCTTCATCTGTCATTGTTCGCAGCCGATCCACTTCACCCTTCTCCTTCTCTAGTGCTTCCCTTTCTTCTCTGTCGCGTTTCATTCGTTTCAATTCACGTACTTTCCACGATTCGTATTCTTCCTCATCGTTCTCATCACCAGTGTCAACAGCATTGCAAGGATCATCTTCCTTCTTTTCCTCATTTTCTTTCCTTGCTTCTACTTCAATAATCTTCAGTGTTTGTCGACGTCTTTCTTCAGTTATTCTCTTTGTCTCAATCTCCTGCTCCCGTACTTTCTGGTCTTCTTTTTCTTTTTCTTGGATTGTGATTCGATCTTTCTTGCGCACAAAGACAGGTTTCAACCTCGGCCCAGTTTCTTCTTCAGAATCTGTGTACTCTTCATACTCAGAAGATTCTTCTTCGCTTTCTCCTTCCGATCGCTCCTCTTCAACATCCATCACCTCTTCTTCCTGTTCTTCTTTTCTCTGCAAAGCTCGCTGTCTCAGAAGCTCTCGACGCCTCTCAATCTCTTCTTCATCCAGTTCTTCTTCTTCGCTACTCTCTTCTTCTTCTCGACGGTGCCTGCTTTCCACTTCATCTTCTGAAGCCTCCATCAATACCTCGGGTTCGATCACTTCACGACGATGTCGCATAACACGGTCCTCCACATCGCTACCATCGTCGTCGTCGTCGTCGTCAACCGCCGCTCTTTCTTTCAATCGTCTCAGACGAGGATCTTCATACTGAGTCTCGATAGGCGCCACTTTTGGTACATCGTGCGCTGTTTTTTTCGGACCAAAATTAAAATCGACATCTTCTTCCTCATCGCTACTCGTATCGGGAGCATAATCTGGTCTCTTACCGGTAACGTAGCGATTCACTTTCACTTTTTGCATAGTAATGTCTCCCTTTTCATTTTTTATAGGAACAGCACCCGCTGTCGACTGAATGGGAATCGTGTTGGTAGGCCTTCCACTCATTTTTAGCGGTTATCTCTGCCAAACAAAATGGCTTTAAAACATTAAAAGTTCGATAGTGTTTACCGTTTAGTAACGAGTGCTCGTCAGTTCGACCAGCACGAAATAAACAAAAATAATGTAAGATAAATGTTCTTAACAATCCACAAAAAAATGAAATCTTCTGAAGATATTAAAGTACTTACAAATTCAATTTGTAATAAGAGAAAATATAGTGATTTCCTTATAGCGCAAACACGGGAACGATAAAATCATTGCTAGAATAGAGAGTTCTACTTCCGGTAAAAGAGTAGCACAGTGATCTCCCTTGTTTGAGGAGAGTCAGATTGAGTCAATAGAAAAAAAATTGTGGCTGTTTAAATATAAGTATTTTTGTAACTTTTTATAAGCTTTAGAGTTTTATTGCTCTTATGTTAAAATATAGCGAGTGAAATTTTTGCTGGTGAGAGATGTATCAAGTGTGGTAGTTAATAAAATTACATACTTTTTATATAGTTTTACTGATTTATCACAGATAGGTACATTGCTTATTTATTTATTATTGGCATTATTTTTTAATCGCAAACTGCAAATAAAAAACTCAATCTGTACAAAACACTGAATATCACTTTACGGAAGTTAACTGAAAAAGTCTTTCTAAAGTGACTCGAATAGAAAAGTGTATATTAAGAGTTCAATGTTTTTCTTATGTAAAGATGTTACTGAATTTTAAAAAATATAGTCACTTGTTTATAAATGTTAATCGACTGATATTTTAAACAAATTTTTCCTTTTTTTTAAATTAAAACTACAGCTCAAAGGTTTATTTATTTATTTATTCATTCATTATTTATTTATGGATTAGCTTATGATAAAATGATATTTTAATTATTTGAAGGAAACTAAGAACACTTTATTATATAACATATAAGTTTATATAATTCAATATTAAAAGGCTAGAATGTCCCATCAAATGATGAGAAATAAAACTTAAAAAACCTGAAGTTAGTTTTAAAATTGTTATATTTCATGTGAAATATTTTCATCCTTATCATACGTGCATTTTCAAACACAACTTTGAAAAGCTGGAAAATATATTAATCTATTTATCATGTGTAGACATGTGAAGTTTGGTGAATGTGTTGTGCTGTTAAAGGTTTAAAAGTGATATTTTCGAACTAAAAAATTTCAAATTTGTTTTATTACGAAGACTATTTAATAGTGCTGTTATGTTTCATTTAGTTTTGTTGGGCATGTGTATTGCTATTAAATTCATTGAATTTTTAAATAGAAATTGACGACGATTTATCTCAAAATGTTATAGTTTAAATTCGTGGAATTTCCATAGATTATTGGTTATGATTATTTGTTGCTAATATCATGGATTTCACATTTGTGTTTCTTTCTTTAATAGTTATATCTTTTTCCCTTTTTTTTATTTTTTATTTTTTGTATGCCTTTCTTTTAGTGTCGTAAATGAAGTTATAATAATGTTGGGTTTTAAACGTGTTTTCAATGTAACTTTCTTCTGGAAGTCGAGACTGCAAATCCGAACAGTTCTTACATTAAAAAAAAAAATAAGATTACTATAGATTTTATTTTTAAGATGTGTGGTGAGTAAGAATTTATGCTAATCTTTATTAGTGGATTTTCGGCAGACTTTTAGTTTTAAGGCGTCATTGCTTCAAATTAATAAGGTGTAAAGCTAGTCTGTTTCTTCAAATATAAATTTAATTGTAGCTACAAAGATATTTAATTTTGTGATTGAACTTAGTATTCTTGTTTTGCATAAACATATTGGTATATTGGAAGGTGTGGGGTTTGAAAGGATTTTTAGGAGGTCAGTGGCTAAGGGCAAGGCTGTGTTGCCGTAAGATATCTGACTCCATATTTTGGTTATATCATTTTACCCCACGTTGACTGGCCGGCGAAATGCCTTGCCCAAAGAAAGTCCAAAAGAAATATACAAAAAGAAAAGATAAGAACAGACAAGAGACGAAAACATTTCTTCCATACTTTCCTTTATTTACTTGGTGAATGGACTAACCAACGCTACGTCCCAAGACATAGCGTGGTGCCCAAAAAACACCAGACAGTAAAATCGGTGTTGTCGGTTCGACGTCACTACCCGAAAAAGAGCAGGAAGAAGAAGCTGGTTCACAGAAAACCTGAGTATTTATCTCTCTTCACCGGCTCCAAATTCGCCACTCCAAAGTCCTTCTAATTTTGGCGCGACCGCTTTCCATTGGCTACTTTACTTTTTATTATTTTTCTTTTTTCTGATTTTAAACCGGATGGATGCGTGGAGCCTTATGCGTGGCGACGCATTTATACATTTTGTATCTGGCAGCCGACGAGTCAATATCCGGTTGGGAGGTTTACTGTTAATTCCTAAATCCCCACAAAGGTATTCAGGGTTGCTGGGTATGAGGTTTTATATTCGGTTGGTTTCTAAAAGCAGACATGCTAAAATACCACTTAGAGTAGAGCTCATTGGTTGGCCAACATTTTGTTTTAATCCCTTTATATAATGGTATATCAACCTTTCTGGGTTATTTAATGCCAAAGCATCCTTATTCTATTTAACCCATAACCGGCGGGTGGATAAGGAAATTACTACAAGGGTATTTGTACAAAAGCGAACATACTATGATGTCGCTGTCTATCACTTTAACCATTACGCCACGGAGATCCCCCAAAAAAAAGATTGTGGGGAGAAATTAATATTAAAAGTGAGAATTCCTTGGGTTATAATTTGTTAACAGATTTATATAATTTTCTTGAGTAGAAGGGAGAGATTTATTTCAGATTTCATCAGATATTTTTGAAGACATATAAACATTATCAACTGGTTTATTGTTGTATAGGGATTTAATATCCAACATGATTTTTACATTTCTAAAAATTTGTTCATGCGGTTTCCAGAGTTTTAAAGGTGTGAAGGTCTAATAGTTCCTTGAAGGGAAGTTAATATTTTGCCTAAGGCTTTAGCTAATTTATAAGGGGTGCTATCGATATCAGATACAAATAGTCTCGTCGGAATGTTGAATTTATGTGTCTTAGAGAGACCATAGTGTCAGGGTGTATGGGAATAAAATATAAGGATAACAAAAATAAATAATTCTGAAACGGGTATATAAAAAATCTCCATGTTTCTCTGCTTATTTTTCAGCCCAGTTGGCTCGGGGAGGGGGTAGACTGTATTGAGTGTCCTTGATATGACACTAGACAATCTAATGGTGAGGCTCCAGTAACGTTGGAGCTTTGGGGAATGTGGAGTACCCCTTTATTGCTATCGCTTCCAGGTCCACTCTGGACCAGAGAAGCAGCATTTGATAAGGTCCTATCTATGGGACAATAAAAAACTGTGGCATTTAAACTGAGTGCAAACAAATGATTTATTATCCTAAATTGAATTATAGAATAAATAGAAATAGAACTGATCATTTAACTATGTGTAAACAAATGACTGATGTTTAATTGAATTGTTTGTGATATATAGCAATACTTGGAACCATTCAACTGTGTGCAAACGAATGAGTAATGTTGAATAGAATAATGTTAACAGCAATACTAGTAACCACTTTACTGTCTGCAAACGAATGATTAATATTAAATAAAATTATAAGTGTTATCTGTGTAGAAACAATAGCAATACTAGCGTACAAACAAATTAGTTCTTTCTCATTTAAAAATAAAATTACCTACAAACTATTCACTTACATATCATGTATATCTATTCAAATATGTACAAACTGTTATAGTAAAATACATCAAATCTCTTCGGATTCACCCGCTTAACACTTCACACACCTAACTACTAAAACACACAAAACACAGACCCACAGACATCGACACAACAGAAGAAAATAACAGCTACCTGATGTTGACCCAACAACGACCAGTGTTAAACTGAGAAAATCATAGCTTCTACGCATAGGCTCCACGCATAGTCTATTCAAAATCCCCATAAAATTCTCAGTCATAAAAAAAAGTCCATTTTTCAACCAATCATTTTTTCTCCACAAATAGTATTTTCTGGAGCCGGTGTTTGAAGTCGGGAACACATAAATAGGGCAAGTGGAGGTCACACGGACACTTGAATCGTCGGCTGTCGCTGAGTGCGTCACCCGACAACACCGTCAGACCAGATCAAAGCAACCGCTCGCCGCCGACCAGATAAACGCCTATCAGTCGGCTAGATATTTCTTTCGCTTGTTTATTTTATTTATTCAATAAACAAAATAAACCAAATCTTCTTGTCAGCCTTATTTTTCTTGCAACCACACGCTTGTATATAACAAAACAAGTGACTAATGTAAAATTGTTACTGTAACATAGCAATATTAGAAGCCATTTAACTGTATGTAAACAAATGGTTTGTTGTTGGGGTAGTCTTGTGTTTGTCAGCGTGTATGCTTTCGACCATGTCTTCCTAACACCTGCTTCTCAGCAACTACCTACCTTTTCTCCCGTTATCTGACGTCCTTTCCAAAATCTCCCAAAAAGTCGGTAGTTTAAAAGAAATATATATGTTCTCTCCCTCCATTAGATGAGGATCAGGAGGTGAGAGGGTGTATGTTATTCTTAGCATGCTGGCTTTGCGTGTAACGTGGGTTATTAGGCACCAACGGTCTTTGATTTGTCCAACATGTCGACTCTAAAAGGTTTTTAAATTGGGAGTTGCACTGATCAAATCAAATAAAAATTTATATATATATATTTACTACCTATGAACCATTACAGGTAAATAGTAAATAGAATTATTCATATTAGATAGAAGTACTTGAAACCATTTAACTGCGTGCAAAAAAATGAGCTCTGACTCGTTTAAAATGTTATCAACAAAATGCGTTTATAAATCATATATATTTAATATATATGTATAAACAGGATTTGGCATAAGATAAAACAAAACCAACCCGCTTTTTTTGTTGATAAAACAAGGTGACTCATGAAATATGTCTGTGATTTTCTAAATTTTCTTTGTCTTAGTCAAACCATGCGAATTTATTCAACTTGATAACATGGAAAACACCAAAACGAACTTACATTTAATAAGTATATATATATATGTGTGTGTGTGTGTGTGTGTGTGTGTGTATTATTTTCTTTGTTTTATGGTATATCAAACTTTGTGGGTTATTTTGACGTTGCATAAATAATTATCCCAGAATGGGAGTTCATTTTATGCGCATGTGACGTCGAGGGCAGTCTGACACTTGACCCTCAGCAAAATAAATCCTAGTCAAGACTTCTATTTCGGGCATATGGTAACTGGCAAATAATGTGGGGGTTAATTTGGGGCTAGACTGATCTCCGACGCTGGCGAGGGGGTTTCCAGTTTACTTTCACATATCCCACTAAATCCTTAGTTTTTCTATCCCCTCGGATAACGGAAAGCATGGACTTCTTGATTAAAAAATATTATTCACTTAAGTCAAATTTCCAAAATTCCCTTGTGATTTTTTTAAGGTGAATAAGACATTTAGCAAGAATTGATGAAAGCGATACGAAGCAGAAAAAGATATGTGCTAAAGAAGGCGACTCGATAGAGAAATTACACAACCAATAGATTTCAACACAAGGGGGGGGGCATTTAAGATATAACAAAGTTTTAATAGGCGACGACCAAACAAATAATAATAAGGTTTAAGAGACAGTTCCTTTTTCTTTTCTCTTTTCTTTTTAAGATACCGGCTATATTAAGCCAGCAGGCAGTATTAAACACGAATGTCTCTTACAGTCCTTTTCTTCTTTCTCCTTTTTTCATTCTTTCTTTTTTTTCTTTTACTTAAGAAAATGCTTAAGTCGCTGGGCTGAGGATGTAACAAAGTCCATTCGCTAATTTACTGTTGATGAAACAGAATCCTTTCTGTTTCTCTCTTTCTTTTTTCTTTTGAATACATACAGTAGCGTCGAAAACTAAGGGACAAAATTTTAAAACCAAATATTTGTTAGAAATAATAACTGTGAAAAGCTGAAATTTTGACAACTGGTAATCGTTATCATTCATAATAACATACTAAAATTTGAATCATTTACAAAGGATAGAAAAAGAATTAGAACAATTATTTATCTATTTTCAAAATAGGATCGTCCAAAAGTAAGGGACAAAATTGAGAAAAACAATGTAAACAGTATGCTATATTCAAATTTTTTGATTACATCTAAAGAATAAGACTTACTTAGTCATTTATAAACGTTGCATCAGCCGGCACCATGGCGAAACGCCAAAAACTTGATTACTCTGTGAGACAAGCTATTGTGAAGCTACACAAGGAAAAGCACACCATTAGAGAGATTTCAGAGAAAGTGAAACGTTCCAAGTGTGTTGTAGGCAGGGTTGTTAAATCCTGCGATGATACTGGCAAAATAGTTAATGCTTTTAAAACCGGCAGACCCCGCAAAACTTTGGCAAGAGAAGATCGAATAATGCAGCGTATGTCATTAAAGGACCATTTTAAGTCTTGTACAGAAATTAAAAGGGTTATGAATAGTACCTCATGTGTTAATGTATCAAGACAGACTGTTTCTAGAAGACTGCAAGAAATAGGGCTGTTTAATCGAACCCCAAGGAAGAAACCACTTGTTAGTTCGAAGAATAAGAAGAGATTAGAGTTTGCAAACAGGTATGTAATTTGGACATATGAAAATTGGGCAAAACTATTTTTCAGTGATGAAAGCAAGTTTAATTTATTTGGAAATGATGGAAAAAAACAACGTAAAGAGACGTATTGGTGAAAGATTAAGTGCAAAGTGTACTAAGAAAACTGTCAAATTTTGGGGCGGAAGCGTCATGGTATTTTGAATGTTTTCTAGCCAAGGTACAACGCCTCTTGTCCGCTTACAAACTCGTGTAAACGCACAGATCTATAAAAACATTGTTCAAGATCATGTTGTGCCAATCATACAGAATTCAGGTTTCGATAGGGCTACCTTTATGCAAGATAATGCCACATGTCACAAGGCAAAGGTGGTAATGAGTTACCTTAGCAAGCAAGATTTCGAAATTATGGATTGGCCACCGCAAAGTCCTGACTTAAATCCAATCTAAAATCTTTGGAAGACCTTAGGAGTGAAAGTTATGGAAAGAAATCCCACTAACACGGAGGATTTGTGGGTGAAGCTTCAAGAAGAATGGTCTAAAATTAGTATCGAGGATTGTCAAGAACTGATTCGTTCTTGTAGTCGAAGGTGTGCAGCTGTCATTGAGAGCAAGGGCCCATTTACTAAATATTGATTGTACATGTATTTTTATTGTTTTTTTTTAGCTTTTTACATTGTTTTTCTCAATTTTGTCCCTTACTTTTGGACGTTCCAAATTTGAAAATAGATAAATAATTGTTCTAATTCTTTTTCTATCCTTTGCAAATGATTCAAATTTTAGTATGTTATTATGGATGATAACGACTACCAGTTGACAAAATTTCAGCTTTTCACACTTGTTATTTCTAACAAATATTAGGTTTTAAAATTTTGTCCCTTAGTTTTGGACGCCACTGTATAATTCCAATATTTAGGAAGGGTAGAAGGAAAAACAGTTTAACTTGTACTTATCTTTGACAAGGCTAGTTCTCAGGTTCCGTTCTTTTACAGGCGAGTGGCATTCTCCAGAATCTGGCTGAATGTGCCTTTCTGCTGTCTTTTGTCCAACTCTTTCCCGGAGCTTGGCTAAATTGGCGTCTATCTCTTGCCAATGTCTGTCCAGATCTAAAGATTCTTTTTGCGGGCGAGGGACCACCCGGAGTTTTGGCTGTAAACCGACGTCTTTATCCGTCGACTTCTGTCCTCAAACTGAAGATTCTTTTCCAAATTTCCTCTGACGAAAAGGTATCATTTTGGCGCTGCCCAATCATTAGGCTTTTTTTCTTCTCCCACTATTTCCTCCGGTCATGCTACTAAAGTGACCTGCATTCCCTTCTTTATCCAACCGATAATAGGTCATGGAGTGCGGGTAGCTTTTGACCTTCATTCTGACCTGGATTCGTTACTTTGTTCAACAGGCTGCGAGGTATTGACCTTTGTTCATATCTCCCTTTTAGCGGTCAGTCTTTGGGGCCTGTTAGTTCAAACACAGAAGGGTAGGGGAATTTATCTCACTTTTCCTCTCTCGGTGGCATACCACGTCACAGTTATTAACTGCCAAAATCATCCTTGTTGAAGAAAAGCAGTAATACTATTGTAGGTTCCCTAAATACGAACTCTCTCGCGTATAATTTTTACATCTTTTATTTTGAGAGATAATTAGGCATGCATGAACTTTTAAAAATCCTCGTTAGTACGAGAGTTTTACAAAATTTAAAGAAAATACCATATAAAAAAAAAGTATTTTTAAATAACATGTCCAGGTCGTAAGAATTCTACATAGTTACCATACTTCGTGTCCAGTCCGTAATTCGCGCTTAGCCACGCAATCGGTCATGCCACGTAGTCACGCAAATAGAGTCCACCCACGTATGGAAGTTAAAAAACGGGCTAGATAGTTCTACTATGACAATAGCTAGCCACACAAGAATGGCAGAATCAAGTTTTGTTTTGCCTATTCCTCCGTTTCACCGGTAGGATCCGCTGGTATTCTTTCCCCAAATAGACATTTATTTTTGGCACAGAGGCATGACGAACCAATTGGATAAACTGAGCTGCGTTTCGTCCGTATTGCCAACCGATATAATAACTGAAATTAGGGATATTCTGATAAAGTCAACGTTAGAAAACCCATACAAGACACTCCGAGAGCGGATAATAGCATAGTTGACGGTATCGAAACACACTCGGATTACCCAGTTGTTAGAACAAGAACTGAGAGACAGTACCTCATCTCAATTTATGAAAAGGCTACAACGGGTGACTGAGGGTACTGTCGATAAGACAATTGTCAGTCATATTTTTTACAGGGGCTACCAGAAAAATAGAAACTGGCACTGATGTCGTTTGACAAATTTATTCCAATAGAAGCGGTGGAAGACCACGTGGCCGTACTACTAGTCACACAGATGCCCACGATATCTAATGTGAACGACCCCCCCCCCATTAGTCAAATTAAGGAGTTAAGAAACGAACAGAGGCGGTTACTCGCTCGAGTGGACCAATTGACGAATGACGTGGCGAAATTGTCTGTAAACAAAAAGCCAAACCGAAGTCACAGCAAGTCTCGGTCGCAGTCCAGAGGACGTGAGAGAAAGCCAATACGCTGGAAACACGAGAGGTTTGGAGACAAAGTAAACTTCTGCATCCCATCATGCTTTTATAACGAGTAGAGAAAAGAGTAAACCGACAGAAGAAAGCGGCCTCATCTGTCGGCGTCCCTTGCTCCGGTCGCCTGCTTTATGTGACGGACAAAGAGTCCAAAATATTATTTCTCGTAGATAATGGGACACAAGCGTCTCTCCTTTCAACAATGAGTGGTGTCAAACATTTTAGCCCTTGTAAACTTACTCTGCGAACAGTAAATGGTACAGTAATACACATGTATGGTGAGATGTGTATGGCACTTGACTTAGGTTTACGTAAAACAGACACCCACATTTTTATAGTTGCTGATGTAGGTTGCGCTATACTGGGTGCAGATTTTTTACAAAATTTTGGACTTGTCGATTTACACGGCCAGTGTTTGAGAGACCAGGAAACATGCCTGAAAGCGAGTGGAGTGGTTAAGTCTGGTACTTCCTTACGTCCCACTGTGGCTCAAGCAAGCAAGGAGACTATTGTCAGTAAATTGATTGAAGAATAACCCTTCGATAACTATCCCCTCATTTAATAAGGAAGCACTGCCACATACTACTACAGCTCACTATATCGAAACTATCGGCCCACCGATCCATAATAGGGCTAGACGCTTAGCACCCGATAAATTGAAGGCTGCTAAGGCAGAATTTTAACAAATTATGAAGTTAGGAATTGTCTCTCAAAAAGCGAGTGGTCTTCACCACTTAGTTAGTCAAACGTCTAACACATGGCGTGCTTGTGAGGATTACAGAGCACTAAATGCTGTTACCAAACCTGATAGGTACCCAGTTCCACACAAACAATACATAATAGCAATTGCTATGAATAACCGGATATTTACAAAACTGAACCTGATCCGGGCAAACCACCAAATACATGTGAAGGCGGAACGCATACCTAAAACAACATTAGTATCACCTTTTGGCCTATTTGAATTCCTACGTGTCCCATTCGGCTTGCGAAACGCAGCCCAGATATTCCAAAGGTTCATCGACCGGGTTTTGTAGGATTTACCGTTCGTCTGTTCATACATAATCGACGTGTTAATAGCAAGCCAGAACGAACAGGAACACATGTCATGTTAGGCAGGTGTTTGAACGCTTCTAACAATATGGTGTGGTCATCAACTCACTAAAGTTCGTTTTCGGGCAAACCGAGATCACCTTTTTAGGAGACCATATTTCAGCTGAGGGTATTTCTCCATCAGCGGACAAAATTAAAAGTATTCCCAGTCCCTAATACTATGAGACAACTGCGTGCATTGCTAGGGTTAGTCAATTTTTATCGTAGGTTCTTTCCCAATTGTGCACATGTAAGTAAGTAAAGTTGGCGACCATAGTCGAGGGTAACCCGAAGGCTCCCTTTTCGATAGCTACTACACCAAGATGTAGGGGAGGGCGCTACTCCTTCCCTGGATGGCTCTACTTTACCCTTGATCCGCACCTTATAATGCTGAGTGTTAAGCAAGGAGGCATCAAGTACCATTTTTTGAGTCTTTGGTATGACTCGACCTGGGATTGAACCCAGGTCTCCCGGGCCATTGGCGAACACTCTAACCGCTAGGCCAATGTCCGGTACATGTACTATTACCATTAACAAGCATGTTAACCAATGTAAAAACAGCAGTGTAACTTTGTCGGAGCACGCGATAACAGCATTCAAGAAAGTGATGGAAATGCTGCCAGATACAACCAAATTGTCCCACATCCAACCCAACCGTGAATTGTACCTGGCAGTAGATACTTCAGCAATTGGAATCGGAGCAATCCTGCAACAGAAATACGAGTCCGAATGGAAACAAATTTCTTTTTTCTCCAAGACATTGACGGAGGCGGAGACAAGATATAGCACTTTTGGCAGAGAATTGCTGGCAACATTTGCTGCAAAACGACACTATCGGCAGCTTTTGGAAGGTCAGCAATTCTATATTTTGACGGACCACAAGCCCCTTTTGGGAGCCCTGAAGTCCTCGTCGGAGAAATACTCCCCACATGAAATCCGGCAAATGGATTATATTCTCCAATTCACATCGGACATCAAATACATCAAGGGAGTGGATAAAGTCCCCGCAGGCGCTTTATCACGTGGAATTAATTCCTTCCAATTGGAACCTTCGATCAACATCCACACCTTTTCCAAGGGGTAACGAAAGAATGAGCACCTCCAACGTCTCCTACGAGAGAAAAATACAGCGTTGCAGCTGTGACAGAGAGAGAGAGAGAGAGAGAGAGAGAGAGACCCCAGGTGGGTTTATTAATTAACAGTTCTAAGGGATAGGGATGAAATTACTAATTAACTGGGTAGAAGGATAATTCCAGAAATAAGTTTGTTTTTTCTTAATACAGAAAAGAAAAAGCAAAAAAAATGGAATTTCCTTTTTTTTTTTTTTTTGGAATAACGTTTCTGGGGTTGAGTTTGTTAGTTAAGTGGGTGGTCTGAGGACGAAATCCAGACCCAAGGTCCGAGACAAGATAAGTAAGTTTAGCAGAACTCAAGTGGACGATGACTGCGGAAAACTTAGCAGGGAATCCAAATTCATTTTTAGTACCACTTGAGAAGCAGTCTCCAGCAGATGTTCGGAGATTAGACGAAAATGCATGGTGGTCAAGGCGATTTACATATTAAAATTCGTGGGCGGTGCTTAAAATTGTTTTTCCTCCAGCTTACTCCATATAAGCAAGCCTGCAGAGAGACATTTCAGCAGTCAGAGACAAACAGACAGACAGAGAGAGACCGAACGCTGCGAAAACGGCTTGTGGAATCTTGCTGGTCCAATCAGAACCAAGAGATGGAAATAGAATCTTTGCAAATCCAGATAATTTTGTCAACAAAGCCGAGAAAGCAAACCGCTAACTAGTTAATGTACTTGCAACGAAGATGCGTAATTGTCTCCTTTATATTGTCTGAATTCATATCAGACTAATTTTGTCTTTCTCTTTCTGTGACTTTCCGACCAAACGAGTGAATCTCGTTGTGACTTTTTATACTCTACGTATTCGTGCAATTTCTTTTGTGGCGATATAAAGATAATAGCCTTAAAAAGGCTTTTATTATACAGGAATCGAAGGTGTTGCTTATTTCTTTTTGTGTCCTTGTAGTTGCGACAAGAACTCTTTTTTTTTTATTCGCAAATATCGATTCCTTTCGGCGTAGACCCCAGCCTGATCAACTCTCACAATCGGATCGATCTGAAGGACCTAGAGACCACGGTTCGGATCTATAGGATACACATTTTTTCTAGTCTTAAAATAAGCAATAAAAACATACTATAGAACATTCTAGAAATTTAGGATCAAAACTGCATTAGCATTTAAATTACATTTTTATATTTTTCAACCAATCAGCTAAAAACATAGAATAGAACATTCTAGAAAAATAGGATCGGAAGTCAACTAACAGAAAATATTTAGGCTCGAAAATAAAATAGTAAAATACAAATCTGATTGGTCAATAAATGTCTACGCGCCAAAATTTTAGGACGATTCTTTGATCCACCTGTAGGATATAAATAACACAGAGTTAGGGAACCATTCACACAGATAAAACACAGATTAACACAAACTTACACACAGACTAAGACGAAGACTAAGCAAGCCACTAAGCCAGTAAAGCAGTAGCCGATACTATGTCCGGCAAACTCCTTTCCTTCCTCAACTAAAGTTCATGACCTCTCTTAAGATGGCCGAGAATCACATTTAAAAGAAGAACCCGACAAACTTTCTTTTATCAACGCGACACGCTGTCGCCACAATCATAAAACCCGCTATGAACTTTATGTAAGTAAGAACGACTTATTTACGGACTCCGTTAACATGAACATACACATATCTTTAAACAAATTTATTTTCTTCTTGCCAAACTTTATTTTCCAAAAGGCCATGTACACATCATGTATTTTGTTTGTTTTCATATTCTGTTATATGCATATTAAATTGTTTGTTGTTTAATGTTCGTTGTGTTCTATTCCATTTCTTTCGCGCGATTGTAAAGTTTTGTGTTGTATTTGTGGTGGGAATAATTTAGAGAGCAACACCCGTAAATTACAGACGCACATCTACTGAAATAACCAAATTACCTACAACCCCCACAGATCAAAAATTCACAACGTGGTGAATAGTGATTGTTCCTGCGACTGAACGAAGGGGGCTCGATTGATTTTATTTCGGCTAAAACCGCCAGAGAGACGAGATACGACTACCAGCGGCTGAGTTCTACGTCCAGACAGCAAGTACAAATCAGCTACCCCAACAGTGCAGAAAAGATCATTTGTGATACAAGCACGGGCAAGTTACGTCCGTATGTACTGTTTAGGGGAAATAACTCTGAGACTCATGTGTAACAACATACGTGTTGTTATTGTCGTCATCTTTTTCTGACTGTCCCTCAGTAAAAAGAGCCTCTTAAGGCATTACCGATATTGGGCCGCTTATGTATATAAGTCGACCAACATCCTCCATACATACATAAGCCTGAAGTGTTTATTTTATGTGAGTTGCCATTCACCATATCGGTTGGGTGTCTTGCCTGCGGTGACTCTCTTCAGACGTGGTTGTCTTTCAGCCATGTCTGGTTGTTGCTGTTTGGTGTTTTGTTCACTGTTAATGCTGGTGATATCTTGTTTGTGGGTTTTTTTTCGTCATGTTGCTGTGTTTTGGTTTAGTTGTGAGTCTTAGGTGTCTCCTATTTCTCACTAGTCTTTTCCCATTTTCCAGTTCGATCATGTATCGTCGGTGTTCAAACTTTTCTGTGACAACTGCCCTTTTCCAATATTGGTTCTTGCCATATGGCTGCACAGTCACATGGTCACCCTCTCTTAATTCTATCTGGTCATGGGCATTTTTGTCATAGTATTTCTTTTGATGTTGTTTTGCCTTTTGTATTTTAGTTTTTGTTTCTTCCACATTAAATGGGGATAGAAATTTCTTCATCGTAGGCAGTACACTTCTCAATTGTCTTCCAAAGAATCTCTGTGCTGGGGACATTCCTATGGATTTTGATGGTGTGTTGGTGAATTCTAGTATGGCCAGACAAGGATCGCTGTTTTCATTATTACATTTTTTTATGATGCATTTTATTTGTTTTACAGCTGATTCTGCCATTCCATTGGAGTTTGGCATCTCTGGTGAGCAGGGATTCCATCTAAATCCGTATTTATGGGCCAATTCTCTCATCATTTTGTTATCAAATTCAGGGCCCCCATCACTTACAACTTCTTCTGGGATGCCATATCTCATGAAGTGTTTCTTTATCAACTTGATTGTACAACATGATGATGTTTCCTGGAGTCGATCAACCAAGGTGTAATTGGAGAAATAATCCACACAGACTAGGTATTTCCTTCCATCCAGTATCATGGTATCGAGGCCAATACATTGGAATGGGTATTCCGGCACTGGTCTTGTGATTAGTGTCTCTTTGCTATTTTTTGCAGAATATCTGCTACACAGTTGACAGTTGATATAACATTCCTGTAGTTCGTGCCTCATTCCTGGACAGAAGATTGTGTCTAGGGCGCTTCTCATGTTACTTTCAACTGCTAAATGGCTTGTGTGTGCCTTCTTCATGTCATTTCTCATTGAGGCAGGTACAAAGACTCTGTCTTTATAAAATATTAGATTATCCTTTGTTGACAGGTAGTCTCTGAATGTATACAGGCGCTTTAACTGAGGTTCAAGGACTTTATATCGCATTGGGAAGCCTTGTTTAATTAGTTTTATGAGCTTCTGCAGATCCTTATCTTCTTTGGTGGCACTGACTAGCCTGTCTCTGGTCTGTTCACTTACAGCAAGAAATTCTAATAGATTCACTTCACTGAAATTAAACAGGAAATTGTCATCCTCAACCGGGGCTCGCGAAAGAGCATCAGTAATGATTATGTCACTGCCCTTTTTGTATGTTATTTTGTAGTCAAACTTTTGTATTGAAAGCACCATTCTTAACAGTCTTTTTGGTACTTCGCTAAGAGGCTTGTTGCCGATTGCTTCTAATGGTTTGTGGTCCGATTCAATTGTTACATGTCTTCCTTAACAATAGTCACTAAACTTGTGTAGTCCAAACACAACGGCTCTCATCTCTTTTTCAATTGGTGCGTAGTTCTTTTCATAATCGTTCCACACCCTTGAGGCGTATGATACTGGTTATCCATTCTGTTGGAGGACAGCTCCCACACCTACATCAGACATGTCAGTCTGTATCGTGACTGGATTTTCTAAGTCATAGTAAGCCAAGATAGGTGTGTTTGCTATAGCTTTCTTTATGTCTTCAAATGCTCTTTGTTGTACCTCCGCCCATTGGAAAATCTGGTCCTTCCGCGTAAGCCTGTTTAGAGGTTCACATTTTGTCGTCAGTGAGTGATCAAATTTCGAGAGGTATTTAACCATTCCTATGAAGCGCCTTAGATTATGCAAATCGCGAGGTGCTGGGAACTCTATGATTGCTCGTATTTTTTCTTCATCAGGCTTCAAGTCTGTGTTAGTCAGTGTATGACCCATGTAAGTGACTTCCTCTGTGAGGAATTTGCATTTGTCGTGGTTAATTTTTATGTTTCTTTCTCTGCATCTCTGCAAATATGCTCGCAAGTTCTGGTTGTGGTTATTGATGGCTTGGTCTGAGTTGTTTCCAAATCATTCAACCAGACAGTCATCTTGAATAATGCTAACCCCGTTTATCCCTTGGAATTGTTCGATCATTTTTGTTTGGAAGGCCTTGCTGGCTAGTGTGATACCCATGGGTAATCTTTTGTGTCGATAATTGCCCTGAGGCGTTCCGAAGGCGGTCAGTTATCTTGCCTTGTCATTCAACTTGCAATGCCAGTATCCACTTCTTACGTCCGATTTACTAAATTTTATTGCGTTTTTATTTGCAAACCTGTGTGTGATGGATTCCCAGCTTGGTACCTGGCAGTGGTAGTTGTTGATCAGTGCCTTGTTTAATGGTTTGGGGTCTATACATATCCGAAGTTTTCCGCTGCGTTTTCTTTCAATCACATAGCTATTGAGCTAGGTCCTTCCAGTTTCTCAATTATATAGTCCCTCATTTTTTCTAGTTCCTGTTTAAATTGTTTTCCCAGTGCAAATGGGACACCTCTTATGGGTTGTTGTATAGGAACTGTGCCTGGCTCTGTTTGGAGTGTTAGTTCGCCTTCAAATTCATCAACTCTCTCTTCAAAACGTCTGGGAATTCTAGTAAAATCCCTTTGATGGAATCATCAATGTCTAGTTTTCTGATGTCTTTCAGGGCTTGTTCTTTGAGGTCATCGCATTCTACAGCTGAAACTGTCGAGTCAAACTGATCTAGGTTGAACCGTATTGAATTTAGCTTTTGGCAAAGACTACAGCTTAAAATTGGTTGTACCTTCTCATTCACAACCATGACTGAGGCTGTCACTTTTCTTCTGTTGACAGGGTTGATAAGTTCTACCCTCATTGTTCCTTCGGTTTTGACCTTTTTCCCTCCGTATACTGAAATATCAAGTTTCTTACCTTTTTTTAGTAAGTGCTCCATTTTGTTGTCCTTAACGAATGTTGCAGGAATTACATTTACAGTTGCTCCGGAGTCTATCATGAATTTAATGGGCTTCCCGTTTAATTTTAAATTCGCATGAACTTTATGAATTGTCTCCCCTACAACGTGAAAACATTCGTTAACTTTTTGTTCATTGTAGTTACCCTTGCAAATTCTTGATGTGGCAAAATGTTTTTTTCTTTTGCCTCTAAAACATTCCTGACCATAAGCTGGACAGTTTCTTGTTCCTTTTACATGGCTTCTCTGACAATAAATGCAATCATATTGTTTTTTTTTCTTCCAGTCGCATTGATATCTTTCTCGTATGTGTCGTCATCAACATTTAATTTTTCGTATTTTTCATTTTTTTGCGACTGGATTTTACTTTGTTCTGCAGCTCTGCATCGGTCAATACACTGTGTCAGGGTTAAATCTGGTTCCCTCAGGAGAATTTCGCGCGTTTTTTATCATGTATTCCTTTTATTATTTGTAATTTTATCATATCGTTTTCAGTGACGTTATTCCCTTCACAATCTTTAGAACTCGATTTCAAATTTAGCAAATAGTCCTCAAAGCTTTCATCTTTACTTTGTTCTTTCCGTAGGAATTCCACTCTGTCTACAGTCAATGTTTTCATAGGTTTGCAGTAGTCCTTGAATGCTTCGATAACCATTTCAAGTTTTTTTTCGTCATCATTTTCAGTCGTTTCTCCTTTCGCATTTTTAATCGTTAGGGTTTTGTATATTTTTTCCTAAAAGGTAAATAAACAAACTTCTTTTTTTCTTTTCAACATTTGCAGCTTTAGTGGTACTATCTCTACCCTCCCCTTCAAATTTCTAAAATTCAAAAAAAAGATTCACTTCTTCAAGCCACTCGTTAAAGGCTTTATGCAAATTTCTTACTGTCCAGTCAAAACTTTGGGGTGGGTTGATTGACATCATCTTTTGATGTTTTAAACAAAGTAGTACTCACTCAGATTATCGTCAAGTTCGTCCTTCTGACACCATGTTTAGTCGAAATAACTCCAAGACTCATGTGTAACAACATACGTGTTGTTATTGCTGCCATCTTTTACTGACTGTCCCTCAGTAAAAAGAGCCCCTTAAGGCATTACCGATATTGGGCCGCTTATGTATATAAGTCGACCAACATGTACCTGCATCTTTATGCAAAGACATTTTACCGCGGCTTATAGCTTGTCTCATCCTGGAGCTAACGCATTCATGCGTTTATTAACTGACAGGTTATTAATTAAGGCAGACGTGAGAGTATGGACAAAGACGTGCCTGAAGTATGGGGATTTTTATAAGTCCCGAAAAGCCCGGTTTAATCCAACGTTTTGTAAAAGAATAAACCGTACTTAAACAGCAGTAGAGAGATGGTGACAGCTCTTGAAGAAAGGAAGACGAACGACTTTTACGTGCAACAAAATTTATATACAACAACAACAATAAACAAGGTTTTACACCAAATGGAATAAACAACGAATCGGAAGAGTTCACAAAAGAGAGTTCAAGATGTAAAATATGGTTAGGTTTGTTATGAAGGTTGTAAGGTTGAAGGTAAAGTAGGTTTGGTAAAGTGAGTTTGCCGATAAAATGCCTGCTGGAACTTAACTGTGTGTGTCCTGTTCCTTTTAACTCAGCACGTGCGTTCGTCGCTCTTGGATCTTGGCTGTGGTGGAAGGTACCAAATACGTGTGCCGTCAAGGGGCTGCTACGAAAAGGACCTGTTGCTAACAGTTGTGGGAGTGGAACCAAAAGAGGGAGAATCTCCAGTGGAGTTCCTTTTTATAATGGACGCCACGTGACCCCAAGGGGCTGCTGCTGTTCGGTGAAACAGGATCACCAGTTCCTTACCAAAATTTCTACAGAAGTGCCAGAGAGCTAAGGTCAGGCGACATACACATACTCCTGTGGGTGAATTCTCTGCACCAGATGAGAGATTCAAGCATATCCACGTCGACATCACCTGACCACTTTCAAGGTGTGAAGGACAATCATACTTGTTGACGTGCGTTGACAGATTCTCCGGGTGGTGTGAAGTATTGCCGATGCCAGACATGACGTCATACACAAAGAGCAATACGTCATACACTACGCTTTTTCTGTTTTCCAAATTTTTCTAATACCTTATTGTTTTAAGCCCCTTTACTTTCGCCAGAGAATTTAGATTTACATAGGTTTTCCTTTTCTTTTCTTTTTTTTTCATACACTTATATAGACTGTAATCCATATTTGCTGTTTTTCAACCTCAAATTAAACGTGTAGAGTTGTGGAGGAATGAGTATTTCTCTAAGATGTAACTACGAGTGCCAGTTCCACACAACATTTGTATACAACACAATTTGTACAAACAAACGTAGACGAAAGAAAGGTGACAAAAACAAGTATGTTAAAAAATAAACAATTTTTTACTTTATCACAATTGGACAAATAACAAAAATACAGAGGTAGTAATGTTCATAAATTTTGCTATGTATAGAGGTGTGTGTGTATGTGTAAAAACAAGAATATTTTTATATTCCTAGTAGTAAGGTATAATCGCTAATTAGCTAATTATTGCACATCACAAACAAGATGTTATAAATAATTGCACGTTAGTAATTATATATATATGTGTGCGTGTGTGTTACCATACGCTCACCTCGAGTGAAAGACGCCACTGGTATAACTGTCAGGCCTTTACTTAAAAGAGCCTTGTCACTGACATTAAAAAAATAATATATGGGTATCTTTTATATTAATGATTAGCAAATAAGGCTAGCAGATTATTGTTAGCACTCGTATCTTGGCCTTGCGTCCAACTCGGCTAAGCTAAGTAAATGTTTAAAAGATACCGTTCTGCTTACGATATATAGGTTATTTTATATATATGTATTTACTCAACCCCTATGCACAATCAGAATGCGGCACGAGGTCATTTTTAGGTGGAGTTCAACAGGTTAAAATTAAGTTTTCCTTCTCCTAGACTGATAATTTTTCATGTAAGAGAGTTCGACTTCCTGTAAGGAAATCTCAAGTCAGAGTTATCTCCCTTAATCTAAGATGGTGAGTTGATCATTTGAATTTCATGTTGAGTATACACTGTGTCGTTATGTATCTTCATTTTTATTTTTTTAGACTCTCATCATCGTTATTTCAGTTCGGCAGGAATTTATATATCTTTTTTTGTAAAATATTCTAATCCTCCTTGAAAAATTAAAATGAATTTGAAACTTTTTTTAATTTTAAAATAAATAACCAGTGCTTATGTACATAATAGCCCGTACCCTTGAAATTTAAATTAATTTTATTTAAATTCCCTAAAATCCTACAATCCAGATTTCAGTAATTTGCTTCATTTTTTTATTGAACAGTTACAAAATTTCAAGTCGACCATAACACGACACTTTAATTGTTGGGGTTGGAGTAAAAAAAATATTGAGATGTTGTAGCTAGTTAAAGATGTGATTTTCTGACTTAACTGTTCAGTAAATAAAAACAAATGATTCAAAAGACTGAAATTTACTCTTATCAGGATAATAGATATAAATATTACATTTGTATTTTATCTGCTTTTCTTTATTTTATTAATGCTGTCAGGATTCAACACAAAAGTGTGCGAAAGAAAATAAGAAAACTTTCAGGTTTTATTTTTGATAAACAATTTTTTTCTTTCTGGCAATGTTATAAAACAATTTCCGGTACACATTGGTAAATCTAGTTGTCCTTTGGCACTCGCGTTGGGTGAGTGAAAATAACAGCTTAGTTTCAGTGGGCCTTACCCCCAGGCAACACCTTCCAACTTCATTTAAAACAGTTATGGCTTGAGTTAATTGTCTCGTACCTGAAGATGAATGCTGGCAGAATGAAAGCAATTATTGCCGCCGCCTTTCATGAGTTTAGGTTTTGGAAGTAACCCCAATATTAAACCAACCTAGTATCACATTGTGGCCTCGTGGGGAGCCAAATAAATCCTTTCCTTTAGATATAGTCACCCTAAAAATGTTTGCGTTAGATGCATCCACAGACTCAGTCAAAACCCTAAGATTTTTTTCCTTTCTTTCGTGCAAGTTTATCTATCACAACCCTCCTTTAAAATTTTTGTTATGTTATTTTGTTATGAATTATTTTTGTAAAATTTTCTTCTGAATAACATCAATTAGAAACCAGACTTTCAGATTATAAAGTTTTTTTTTCCTCTTGGTAATTGCTGCTCATTTAATTTTTAGTGGTGGGGATCACTTTGCCATGTTATTTTTACTCCCAACAAAAAGATAAGAAAGAAAGAAAAAGTGAGTATCTGACCCTGATAAAATTCGGCCTCGTGCCATACTTGCTCGTTTGGTGTAGCGAGTGACAAATATCTGTTTTCAATATGCTCCACAGATTTTTACTGAAGTATATCCGAGAAAAATTGAGGTAAATCTGATGTTATGAAAATGTACAAATATGACAAAATCTTTGGAAGAGAATCTTATTCATGATGGAATTATTTGCTAATGTTAAACATTTCAGGTTTAGGAGGGGGTATTTTTATTTTTTACATAAGACTTTTATCAGGACATTTAAATATATGTCTTCTGAATTTTATTTCAAGTAAATTTTTTATTTCTTAAATAAAACAATAAAATAAGAAAGTTTGAAACATTCCATATCCATTTGTGGGGTTTTGTTTCAAAACTGTGTGATGTCATCATCATCATCATGATGTTGCACTATCAGCACAGATATCCCTGACCCTCTCTTGTCACCCCTCCCTATCGTCCATTGCTTTCAGCTGGTCTTCAGGGCTACATTCCGTATCGGCACAGAGCTGCTGTATGTAGGTTCGAGCTGGTCGTCCTGCCTTTGTTCGTCCATGTGAAGGGGTCCATAGGAGTACATTGCTTATGAGCTCATCCCTACTTCGCCAGCAGTGTCCCGCATGTCTGGTTTGTCTAATTTTGATAGTGTTCGTGATGGATGGTAAGTGGCCTTACAGTTACTTCTTTGTTGGGTGCTGCCTCCAGGCCTATTGATAGCTGTCCATGCCTTTGCTAGTTGTGTGTTGATGTCTGTCTCGGTTGATGAGACACTGCTTCCTAGGTAGGTGAACTTGTCCACTAGTTTTAGAGAACGTTTCGTGTGGAGATGTTGCCTGTTTGATTAAAGCACATATATTCCATCTTGTGTGCATTGACATGGAGGCCTCTTCCTGCAGTGGCTTGTCCCAGACTATGTAGCAGGATTTTGGCTTGGGCGGGTGCATTTGCCAGAAGTGCTATATCATTGGTGTAGTTGGTGTTGGTAATTGTTTTTGTAGGGTACCTTCTGCTTCTTTCTTTTGTTAGCTTCAAGCTGTTGTTTAAAATCTTTATTTTAAAATCATATTTCCTTAAAAAATGAATTATAAAAAAATAACCCATATCACATCAGTCTGTCTATATATTTTTATGGTTATGCCTTTATAAACAGTAACTGTGAGTTTGTCAATCAAGAATAAAACAAGTCAATTCTCTATGATAACAACTGATTGGCACATGTCAGTGTGTGTATGTAGGTATGTGTGTGTGTGTGTGTGTGTGTGTGTGTGTGTGCGCGCATATCAAGTGTTTGTGTGCTAATGACCGGAAATGTGTCAACTTTATTGATGAACTCACAAGATTCCAAATTTCTGAGTCTTCTTGTTCTTGTTTCATTCGTTGTAGTTTTCTTTTCTTTTGTTGTTGCTATTGCTGTTTCATCTTAATCTGTGATTGCTTTCTCTGATTGTTTTTGTGTTTCCTCACTTGTTGTGCTTGTTTCTGATGTTAGTGTGTGGCTAGTGCGTATTCTGTTATAATCACCATAATTGTCTACATTATTCATTGTCTCATGCACTTCAGTTTTCTCACTGTTATCATCTATGTCAGGTCCTAGTTTTTTATTTGCAAATTGGTTTGCGAGTTTGAACAAACTAATGTCCCTGATTATATCCCTTACATCATATATTTGCCTAGTTCTAATCTGTGAGCCTTTCGTTTCACTTACAACATAAAATGTTGGTTCATACTGTGTAGACCATTTGTTTCTCTTTGTTTTACGAGTACATAGTCTCCAGCTATGAATTTTTTTTCTTTAGTCAGTCTGTTTGCATTGAATTTATATTTGAATTTTTCATTGTTGGATTCTATTAACTTGTTTATCTCTTTCTTTTTTTATTTCAGTTCTGTTATAATCTAGCTTTATCCTAATTTCTCTACCTTCCATAACAGTATAAGGGTCTATGCCTGTTGCTGGATGCAGTGTATATGCCATTAACATTTCTATTATGTTGTTTGTTTGTTGTTTAATGGCATATCAATGTTCTTGGATTATTTTATGCCAAATCTGTCCTTTTTAGAAGGACAGTAGTAGTACTATTTAATCCATAGCTGGGAGGATTAGGGGGTTCATACCTTTCCTAAGGGTATTTGCCAGAAAGTGAACATAATAGCACGACTAGAGTTTGAACTTGCTTACTACGATTCTGCCGTCCAGGACTTTAACCATTACACCACGAGGACACCCCCTCTATTATGTTGATTTGTCTCTCTATCTTGTCTTTATTTTGTAGGTTAGCCATTTTGTTCTGTTTTATTTAGCAGTCTCATAAAAGATTCTATTTCTCCATTTGCTTGTGGGTGTAATTGAGTTATCCTATGAAGTTAGAATCCTCCTTCTTCTGCGAATTCTGCAAATTCTTTTGATTGGAATGGTGGCCCATTGTCTGTTAGTATTTTCCTTGGAGTTCCATAGGTTGCAAATATTTCTTTCAGTTTAATTTTTGTTTCTTTGAAAGACGTGCTGTGTAATCTCTTCCACTACTGGGCATCTTGACTTCTGCTTGTCCGAACTCTAAGTTAACTGTCTCTCAGCTTCTCTTCGGTATAACAGTGGGTTGTATTGGTTCTGTTTGTGGATCACTTGATACTACTTTACATTCGTAACATTAGTCTATTATTCTGTCAATCATGTTTTTCATTTAAAGGAACCAATATCTTCCTTTTAGTAGTGGTTTTGTCTTAGTTCTTCCCAGGTGTCCTAGGTAGTGTCCTATTTTTGCTATCTTCTTTTGTAGCAAATTTGGAATAATCATCTCCCCTGTATACTATTCCTTTGATTATGCTGATTTCTTCTTTTATATTTTTGTATGGCGATATCTCTTGCTTGTTTTCAATTTTGATCATCCAGTCTTTGTCGATAACATGGGATGTCAATTTTCTTAGTATGGGATCTTTCTCTGTCTCTGTCTAGAGTGTCAGCGTTTTCTTTGTGTGAAATATGGTTTATCACTTGTTATATGCTGTTTTGTTGGTGTCTCGATATATACTCTAATGGATCCAGTTCGTTTCTTCCTGGTTCATATTTAAGTTCAAAATAAAGTCTGTTATTTCCATGATCCATTTTTCTCTGCGTAGTGGGAGTCTAGGTTTGACTTTGATGAACATTGGCATCAAAAGTTTGTGGGCTGTCATTATAGTGAATTTGGGTAAACCTATTGAGTAGTTTCTTAGGCTAGTCACTGCCCATTTTACTGCAAATGGATTTTTTCCATGTGGTTGTATCTTTTTTTCCATGTCCAGTCTTTTGCTGATGAAATGTATTGGTTGCTGTCCTAGTGATCCTTTCTGGAATAATGCAGCACTCAGTCCTTCATGGAAGCTCGCGTCTGTTCTTAGCATAGTTTGTTTGTTTGGATCAAAATATGTCATTGTTTCAGTACTGGTTATTGCTGACTTAAGTGTTTCAAGTGTTTCTTTTTCTTCGCTGTTCCATTTGAATTTTGTTTTCTTCTTTGTTAAGTTACTCAGTGTTGCATAATTCCTTTTCAAGTTGTCAAAGTATCCTGTCATTCCAAGAAAGCTTCCGACTTCTTCTTTGGATTTTGCTTCCTTGCAGTTTATTACAGCTTCAGTCTTCTTAGGGTCTGCTTTTAGCCTTTCTGATGTGAATAAATGACCAAAAAATGTAATTTCTGTTTTACCAATTCACTCTTCTCTCAATTGAATTTCACTCTGTATTCCTTGGCTCTTTGTAATGCTTTCTCTAAGCTTCTGTTGTGCTCCTCTCTATCTTTTCCTCTGAGAATTATGTCATCTCTTTGCTTCATACATAAAGGTATGTCTCCAAATATTTGGAACATTAATCGGTCAAATACATCTTGTGATGATTTTGTCATGAATATCAACTGTTTTGGTCTATAGTTTCCCCAGGGTGTACTAAATATAGCTAATTTTCGGATTTCCTCGTTCATCGATAGTTGGCATTACCCAGTTTTCAGGTCCATTTTGCATCCCCTTAAGTGGTATGTGAAGTCTTCGATGATAAGTGATTGGCTTGCTCGTATCATGTGTGGTTTCTGTTTGTTGCACTCTCGCATCACATAACTTAGTTTAGGTTGAACAACTAAATGTGAGGGCTTCATTTCTGGGCACTTTCTCGAAGTCTGCTTCTCCTTGTTCGATCCATTTTTTTCCAGTTGGTATTCTTGGTGATATGGTACGTGTCTGGGTTTATCAGCTATTCGTTGTATTCCAGTTTCTATTTTGAATTCAACTTTGATGACTTTTCTTGTCTTGGATTCCTTAATGTTCCCCGTTCCTTGAAATACATCTTCATGTTCTCCGATTACTTTTTTTGTGGATTACGGTTCATTTATTCCGCTTATCCATTTAATTCTCAGCTTGTTTGTTTCTTTGAGGTTCCTAGTTGTTTCTAATATCATCATGCCTAGTTCTATCAGTGTATCTCTGCTTATCAAGGGAAGATGTGTCCTCTTACGATAATGAATTTTGTTTTTATGCCTCAGTTCTTGTTCTGAATTATTATTTCAAATTCCCTTTTCGCTGATAATTCTCCCTGTATAGTCTCTACGATATCATATTTGTTCTTCTCTTTAGTGCCTTCCATTGGTATTCATCCATAATGTTTGCAGAAGCTCTGCTATTAGTTTCACAGTATGCATCGATATTTGCAATTCTTACTTCCATTGTATTAAAATATTTTTGCTTTATAGTCTTCATTTTGTCTATCCTAATCTTTGCAGTCATTTTTCTGATAAATTCCTCATTTTCAGAACTATTACCTGATTCTGTTTCAACTTCCTTATTCTTGGTGTGTTATTCTCTTATTTGTATGACCATTTTTCATTTTGGCTTCCACGTATGTGTCACCGATAATTTACAGCAGTCGGTGAAGTGGTTTTTCTTCCCACTGTTATCTCTGTATGACCATTTTTCATTACATGCTTTCCTGTACACTGAGCAATTTCTTACTTCTCAAATTTATGTTTTCTGCCAAAATATCAACATGTTCTCTGTTGCCTCTGCTCTGTCTAATCCCTCATTCATTTTCTTTATTTCTGCCATTTACTTTATTGGTTCATTCCTTGCCGTTTATACTGTTTGTATGAACATTCATAATTTCTTTAGCTTTTTGCTTGAGGTTATGTCATGCTGACTTGCTTCTTCTTTTTAAGAATTTATTCAAATTCCATTGTTTTTGTTTTGCTTTTGTTATCATTTTGCTGTCTTCTTCAGTTGTTTGAACGAGTTGTTCTAGAATTCTATCTTCTCTATTATTTCCGAATCCGCGGGATTCAGCCCATTCCTTGAGTCTCATAGCGTATTCAGAAATTATTTCTGCATTTTTCTGTCTCATTCTATTGAACAAGCGTGTTGCTTATTTTCTTTCGGTATAAAAGTGGCAATTTAATTTTTTTTTCACTTCTACATAAGTCTCATTTCTATTTTTTTGCTGTGCTTGGGGTAAATATTTGACTATCAGCCTTATCTCTCTTCCACTGTGTCTTTTTAAACAAATTATTTTGTTATTATCATCTGTGACTCTTTGTAAATGAAGTTCATCTTCAAATTTTTCAAGCCATGTTTGCTATATTTGACCTACGCTGGGCCTATTTGAGTCTCTGCTGAACAGTTCGAAATGCAAGATGATACTCGACATTTTAATTCTTTCTTTTTTTTTTTTTGTTAAATGTGCAGACTTTTCACTAACACAGAATAATAGTTATTAAGCAGCACTGATGTATGAATATAGACAATAGCGATTACAGAAATAATGCAATAATACACATAAAAGGAAAAAAAATCACAAATCTCTTGGTTCTTCTCTTCCTGTTGTTTCTTCTTCTTCTTTAACATGTGTCGCTTATTTTTCTTTGTCCTTTTTTTCCTTCTTTTCTTCTGTGTTTTCTTTATCTGATTTTCGGTGCCAATTTGATGCTTATGACTTTATAAAAGTAGTTATATAAAGGGAGGTAACTGTGAGTTGGTCAAGTGAGAATAAAACCAGTCAACTCTCTATGATAACAGAATAACAACTGAATTTTATTTCAAAAATTTGGCACCTTTTGGTGTGTGTGTTTGTGTGTGCACGCGTATGTCAAGTATTTATGTGCTGATGACGAAAATGTATTTATTGATGAGCCTGCAGCATCTCATTTTATGAAATGGTTGAAATAGGTACATATGAACAGAATGAGGTCTGAACACAGACTGATGTGATATTGATGTTTTTTGGGGTTTTTTAAAAATATATGACGTTTTTAAAATAAATCTGATCTCTTGAAACAATATAACTTTGCAAATGAATAGTTATTATAGAAAAGTAAAAAAAATCTTTTTAAAAAACAATGGAATTTAGTTCCAACCTTAAATAACCCATGAAGGGTTGATATGATAAGCAAATAAACCAAATGTTTTGATTTAATCTAAGCTGAAATGATCTAGATTTAGTACTTTAGAATATACAACTGTTATCAGAAACACATTTTGCACTGAGGGACCTATATTAATGTTTAATTGAAGGCCATAGACAATAAATTTTTATTCTTACTTTTTCCAATCATTGGATTAAAGAATTAATCAAGACAAGATTGTCTTTTCAGCAGAGATTTTGACAGTAGATCGATAGATTTCAGCTAAAAAAATTTTGTTTGCATATTGCTTCTTATGTAATGTAATCATAATATGCCAATTTTGAAATATTGGAATTTAAATGTTGATTTTGGATTGGAATATATTAAACCATACAACTGTGTACAGATTATTTGTATTCAATTTGAATACTTGATATCATATTATTGTTTGCAAGAAAATGATTATAAAAAAAATTAGAAAAATGCAATGGAACATTAAAAATATTATTATTACAAAGAGTTGATTATATAATTCAACAAATAAACTATAAACTATAAAATTTGGTTGATATTGTGTTGTGAGTATATCTTGTGTGTGTATGTGAGTATATGTGTATGTGTGTGTGTATATATATATATATATATATATATTTAATTGAACATTATAGATATTTTTTGTTTACATATTTTTTTTGTTAATCCTTTCAAAAGTACTTGGGTAATAACTAATTATGGAAAATTTATCAACCAATTCCCAATGAATATCATAAGATTGAAACAGCAACTCAAAAGGATTAACAAAAAAAAGTATGTAGACAAAAAATATTTATGATCTTCATTTAAATATGTATCAGTGCTGCCAAAATAAACACATATATATATATATATATATATATATATATATAGAGAGAGAGAGGTGTATGTGTGTTTGAATATTTCTATGTTTGTATATATATATATATATATATATATATATGTGTGTGTGTGTGTGTGTGTGTATATATATATATATATATATAGGAGAAAATGGATGAATAAAAATCCAATCTACAAATTTATGATTTTTTTTTCATTTCTTTTTATATTGAATGAAAAGTTGCTGAAAAATGAAAGTACAAAATCTTTTCTTGTAAGCAAAGATAATATTAGTCAGATTATAGATATTTTTGAAGTATCTCAATAATTGTTACCTTTAGATTTAGGGAGATTTTTGTGAACTACTGCTACTGATACAAATCAGTGGCAATATAAACAAACCTTTGTTTAATTTAATAAAAATCAAACATGTTGAAACAAAATGCATTCTTGCAGAAAAGAAAGTTTTTCACTCTTTAGAAATAAACCGAAAGGTATTTTAGTAAGTAATAATTCATTACATACTGTTATTTGAGTAAATATGTAAAAATTCTCTTTTATTCATTCAATTTTGGTTGGCTCAAAATTAGCTAAAAATAATTGATGATTTATCTATGAATCTCATTGGCAAAGAAATTGTATTTTTAATATATTATTGGAAAATATAGGATTGATTATCTGCCCTTGGTGGTAAAGGGGCCAATCAATGCATTACTGTGGATTGGCATCCATTTTTGACTTTTTACAATTTACATCACTTCTAGTCCTTACAGTAATGACCGTCAAGACATTTATTCAAATCATTCCAATTCCAATATGGACCTCAGTAGATAAGTCTGACTGCAAAGCCAGTTTGCAACCCCACTTTGTATTTTTTTAAATATATGTTTGTGCAATTATATTGTTTGGAGTTCTTCTTTATCTGAATTGAAACTATATCTATTAATGTGGAAATATTTGGGGCTCAGCAAAAACACTATGTTTTGCAAACTTAATTTTCTAATAACAGTTGGAAGGAAAAGATTTCTTAAATTATTTTGGGTTTTGATCCTTCAAATTTTTAACAGCAAGATAAATATTATTTGCAAAGTATCTCAAAATTTAAGAATTAGCACGAAAATGCCAGTTGGTTGATAAATGCAAAAATTCAGATACAAAAATTACAGCTTCTCCAACTGATTTTTTTGCACAAAAATTAACATTTTTTTAGAATGGAAATCAGTTGATTTCCTATATATATATATATATATATATATATATATTGGTGTGTGTGTGTGTATATATATATATATATATATATATATATAAAATATCTTTTCTTTTTAAGCAAAATTCCTTATCCAATGGATTCCTAAAGAACTTTCCTACAATCAGAAATGGATTTTTCTAATGACGGCCTTCGGAAACGTCATAAAAGTCAGCCATTGAATATGCTCAGGTCAGCCTTAAATTCTACCTCATCCAAATTCAGTCGTCTCTCACTTCGAACAAAGTGTATCCTCATATTCTGTGGATTCATGCTCCTAATTGTCTACGTCTTGTTGGCAATGCACCAAGTTTCTAATCGACTCCGAGAAGATTCCTACCTTGAGACACACAAGTGCCCTGCTTGCTACGGTGCCAGTCTATGTAAAAAACTTTATGACGGAAAAGCCCAATTCACTGGCCTTTCCAGTATCCGATCGCTGGACATTTTGAACTTCAAGAACTTTCATTACGGTAAATACAGGGGAGAAGATGTTGTCTTGAAGAAATTAGGTCAGAACAGTGTCTTGCAGGAAATAGATAAAAG
The DNA here is from genome assembly GCA_963585895.1 of Sepioteuthis lessoniana. Lineage (NCBI taxonomy): Eukaryota > Metazoa > Mollusca > Cephalopoda > Myopsida > Loliginidae > Sepioteuthis > Sepioteuthis lessoniana. The sequence goes on from OY757917.1 coordinate 1,965,041, forward strand.
GATTTGTCTTTCAGCAAATAGACAAGTTGGCTGTGATGTTGGAAGAGTGTCGTATATTGCAGACTTTGCTCGGGAAATTCGAACGACTGATTTACAGGTATCTCACCTAACAGGTGTGAGTGATATGTTTCGATGTCCCTCTGCACGATTTATCCACAGGGTGCATGCAAATTACAAAGAAAGATCCAAACATGAAGTACCTATTTATTATATTACTGATAAAATTCAACTGTTGATCACAGCAATGATAAGTAGTGAACCTTTAATGTTACAGGTAAGTCTTTTTTAAATTCTTACTACTAAATTCTTAATTATCCTTGTGTCATTAACTAAATCTTAACCCTTTCATTGTCATGTGGGAATTAAAATAATTCAAGAATGGGTTATTATTTTGATTTATTTATTTTAACACTTTAATCAGGATAAAGAGATTGTTTATGCAATATTTCATCATTTAGTTATATATATTTGGTTTGGTTTCTTTGTTTATTGGCATATCAACCTTTATGGGTTATGTTAAATCCATCCTTTTAGAAGAACAGTTGTGGTAGTATTTAACCCCTCACTGGGGGGGATAAGGAGGTTCATACCTTACCCTAGGGTATTAGTTTAAAAATAAACTGAATAGCAAGACAAGAGTTTGATCTCACTTACTATGATATCACATTCCGACACATAAACTGCTACACTACAGGACACCCCACCCCTAATATACCTGGTTAAATGAATTGGTTGGTTGGCTTTTATGTCATATCAACCAATGTAGGTTATTTAATGGCAAATCCTCTTTATACATATATATATTAAATATATAAGATTTGTAAACATATTTTGTTAATAACTGTTACATTTTTAATGAACAAATAAATGAAAAAAGAACACTGAATAAAAAAAGTAGACCTGAGTGTTGGAAATAACAAGGAGTTTTATTTAAAGCTGGGTAGAGAAATGCTTCAACTCTAAAACAGTCACTTTAGTTCAAATTGTTTTCAACCAAGAAATCTGTCTTTAATCGATGGCTATCATGGCTGCAGTCCCATTTCTGGTCACTCACTCCCACTATTCCCTGTCACAGGAGTTAACTGTCCCCCACTCATGAAAGTCAAGCAACAATATTTTAGTCAGGGCTGACTTAACAATAACATTTTTCAAAAATGCCTGTGCTCATTTGTTTCTACCCAGATAAATGGTTTCAAGTATTGCTATGTAACAGTAACAATTTAACATTGTAAGTGAATAGTTGGGAGGTGATTTCATTTTTAAATGAGTTACAGTTAATTTGTTTGCACACTGGTATTGCTATTGTTTCTACACAGATAAATGGTTTCAAGTTTTGCTATGTAACAGTAACAATTTAACATTGTAAGTGAATAGTTGGGAGGTGATTTCATTTTTAAATGAGTTATAGTTAATTTGTTTGCACACTGGTATTGCTATTGTTTCTACACAGATAAATGGTTTCAATTATTGCTATCTAACACTAATAATTCTATTCAAGATTAATCGTTTCTTTGCAGACAGTAAAATGGTTACAAGTTTTGCTGTTTAACACTAATTATTCTATTCAACATTATTCATTCATTTGCACACAGTTAAATGGTTCCAAGTATTGCTATGTATCACTAATGATTCAATTAAACATCAGTCATTTGTTTACACATTGTTAAATGTAAAAACAATTCTGTTTAGCATAAGTCATTTGTTTACATTTGGTTTAAATATCAGATAATTCTATTTGACCCATAAATCAGACCCTATCAGATACTACCACTCCGGTTCAGAGTGGACCTGGGAGTAATGGCAATGAAGGAGTACTCCACTTTCTCCAAAACTCCAGTATTACTAAAGCCTTACCATCAGATTGTTTTGCATCATATCCAGGACACTCATTGGAGGAGTCGTACCCCTCTGCTGAGATGCAGTCGGTGTATTCTTCAGCTAAATGAATTGTGTACAGACTGTTGTATTTTAGAAGTATTTTCTATGTTTTCATGTTAGTGAACTGTTCATTATTTTTATTTGAATTTCGCAGTGACTATTTCACTGCCTTGTTGATTCTAAGTCTTTTTGTGCTCTGAGTATGACACTAAACTTTATCTGGTGGTAAAGGGAGGATGGAGTACCTCTTAATTGCCATTACTCCTAGGCCCACTGACTCAGGGTAGTATACATGTGAAGGTCCCATCTATGGGTCAAATTGATCTTTTTAAAAATTATTTGTGTTGGATAGGAATACTTGATACCATATAACTGTAAATCATTTATATTAGGAATAGTTACTTGAATTGTTTACTAAGGATTATTATTATTAGTTACTTAAAACCATCCAACCAATTGCAAACAAATAATTATCATGAAATAGAAATAATTACTTGAATCCATATAATTATTAGTATTGGATAGGAATACTTGAAACCATACGAGACATTATATGACTGTGTTCAAAAAAACTCTTAAGAAACAACAATAAAAAAAAATGAAAATATCAATGTACAAACCACAGGTGGGCTAAAACGCACTTAAAATCATTTTTGCAAGCTGCTCATTTTTATCTGACTTTCACTGTGACATTTTCACTGCCTTGTTGATTCTAAGTCCTTTTGTGTCCTGCATAGCACTAAACTGTATCTGATTGTGGGGCTCCAGTTCCAAAGCTCTGCAGAGTATAGTGTACCTTTTGTCATTATTCCCAGTTAACATTCCATCTTTGAATTAAATACATCCGTTTTGAAAATTATTTGTAAAGGATAGAAATACTTGATGCCATATAAATGTGCTTAAATTATTTGTATTAAGAATGTGACGATACCCCCTCGGCCCCCCACGTTACATCAACCTCTTCGAACCATTTCACTTTACAGCCGGTGATCAACTAGTGGTTCCGATAAGGGCATCGCACATTTCTTTACCGCTACAAGAAATACAATCGAGGGAGTGGGAGAAAAAAGAACAAACGAACAATATGCTTGGGTTAACTCAAGTGCAGAAGGGGAGTTATGTAACATTGTGCATATGTAGACTAATGCTAGCGTGGATTTCTTGTGAAAATTCTACTGGAATGCCAACCTATCTTGACCAGACTTCACTCACTGGTCTGGACCCTTTCTCATGCCGACTCGTCTCTCTGCTGTCCGGTGTCGACTGGTCACTTGAGTCACCCTTCGCCAACTGCCTTCTTTGAGTCCCTTTGTCCAACTCTCTTCTCGTGTTCCCTTACCCACTTCCGGTCACGCCGAGATCTCAAGTCCAAAACCCTTTGTCTGGTTTCACGCCAAACCAGACAAAGGAATCATCTGCTTGGTGGACCACCTACATAGTGTTACAAGAATAGTTATTTGAAAATAATATTGTTTACTCAGAATTATTATTACTAGTGGCTTAAAACCATTCAACTGTGTTCAAATTATTGGTGTTAGGTAGAAATACTTGAAACCATATCATTTTGTGCAAATCATTTGTATTAGATGGGAATACTGGGTTCTATATAACTATTGAAAAAATTATTATAAAAAGTGACATTTTTTTGTTTTTAAAGATTGCAATGAAATATTGAAAATATGGTTATGATTATAATCCCTTGTTTACAAATGAATCAAAGTTCAGTAGTAAATAAGCCATAAAGGGTTGATATGCCACCAAACAAACTGAAGCAAACCGTTTACATTTTGGGTAGCCTTATATGCATCAGTATAAACTTAATCAGGAGAGTGTGTGTTTTTTTTTGGGCGGGGGGTTGAGAGTGTTGTCTAGTTTTATGGTCAGCTTTTGCTAACAACATTGGGATATTGTGCAGTTAAAGTGTTTTGGATTGACAAAAGATATTGTTTCCTCAAAACTAATGAGGTTGTTGGCAGAATTATCCTGCTGAGTATTTTCCTTCATAGCATCTCTTAGGGCAATAGGAGGGTTACTTGATAGTTGCCATCTTTTCTAAAAGTAACATGTAACAGATTGTACTACATTACAGGATACCATCAACACTGAATGATCATTGACTTGACCTATTGTAAATTATTATCAGACAGAGATTCTATGAAAATCTTTTCTATTTTAATCTAAAATATAATACAATGTCTCGCATTTGACTTTAGATTATTTCTTAGTTGAAGCTAATTTGATCATGTAAAATACAAAACTCTTTTTTTTTTCTCACTAATATTTTCAATAATGATTCTGTGTTATTCTCTGATGTGAATTGTTAAATTATTTTTGTTTCTTTTATTTCAATTCTAGACATTTCCATCTGCTGATGGCTGGCCATTTCCTGCTTATATTGGTGCATGTGGAAGATTCATTGTGGTTGAAAACTGTGGCCAGCCTCTAAAACATTTCTATGATGCACCAATTGAGAAAAGGGTAAGTAGATTAATTAATGTTGTTTTAGTTGTTGGTTTTTTTGGGGTTTTTTGTTAAAAAATTCATGGACCTTCTGAATAAGTTCAATGTATACTCTACTGCTATGGTGAGCTCCAAAAGAAATAAATCAGAGTTGCTGCTCAAAGGAGATAGAAAACATTCCCAAATCAATTTATTGGCATTGAAAAAGCAAAATCTTTCAACATTTGTCTTATCTTACTCAAGTAAGCACACTAATTTGAATTTTCTGTCTTACATATATTAAGCTGGGTCTTAATAAGCATGAAAACCTATTAGCTGATCATCATTATCTTCATTTGTATTATCAATATATCTGTTGAATATTTATCATTATCTTAAACTTAAAAAACTTTAATGAAGAGGCATTTATCACCACTGATGGTTGTTTGTTCCAAGAATCAACTATTCTATTACTAAATAAATTTTAGCCCAGTCAGCTGGGACTATAGAATACACTGACTGCATCTCTGCAGTGGGGTAAGACCCTACCCCTAATGAGTGTCCTGGATATGATACTAAACAACCTGATGGTGAGGCTCCAATTATGCTGGAGTTTTGAGGAATGCGGAGTACCCTCTTCATTGCCATTGCTTCCTGATCCACTCTGGCCTGGAGTGGTAGCACCTGATAGGGTCATATCTATGGGTCAAATAGAACTAAACTGTGTTTCTGCTAAACTGAATTGTTTGAAATAAAACAGTTTTGACATTTAAACTGAGTACTTATACTAAACTGAAGTGTTTGAAATAGAACTGTTTATGAGGATCATTAAATAAGTTTCCAGACTTTTTTCATATGGGCACTTTTATTGATAGTACACACATGAAACTCTAGTCCCCTTTGAAGTAATCTCCTCCGGCTGCAATGCACTTATTGTACTGTTCCAACAACTTCTGGAAGGCCCCATGGCAGTCCTCTTGTGTAAGCGTGTCAATGACCTTCGTCACAGCCTCTTTCATCTCCTCAATTGTCTCATAACACAGCCTCTGATCTTAAGGAATAAGCAAAAGTCACAGGGAGCAAGGTCTGGACTATAGGGAGGGTGACGAACTGAGTTGATGCCCATCTTGGTCAAATAGTCTGTGACAAGGATGGAGTTGTGGACTGGTGCATTGTCCTGGTAGAAATGCCACTGACCTAATTTGAAGAGTGCTGGCCTCTTCCTACAGAATCTCTTCCTGAACTCCATTAAAACCTCAACAGAGTAACCCTAACCCTAACCCTTTGGCCAATCAACTGTGGTGTATTGACTTCCTTACTCCTCCCACACCTCTCATCATCCCTCACAGACTCCCTGCCTTCCTTGAATCTCTTATGCCACTCAAAAACTGATGCTCGATTCATGCAAGATGGTCGAAAAGCAGTCTAAGCATTCCATATGTTTCTGTAGCATTTTTTCCAAGTTTAAAACAGAATTCTATTGCATATCGTTCTTCTAAAGTGTCCTCATGTCAAGATTGCATTTTTGAAATTCACCAGCTGTGACAATCAGGCTTTAGTAGAGTGTATTCCAATTGCTGCTGTAGCTGTTCATTTGAACCTGAAATCATAAAAATTGGTCAGTCATCTCATAAGGTATATAGCAATAACATACTGAATTTTCAAGAGTCTATGACAATTTTAAATACCTGTACAAAAAAGTCTGGAAACTTATTGAATGCACCACGTATATATATAAAAATGGATTTGGCATTAAATAACCTACAATGGTTGATATGCCATAAAACCAAACTAAATCAAATCTTTAAAAAAATGTTGCCTTTTGGTTGTCCTGCAATATCTTTTTGAAAATCTTAGTTCATTTCTCCTTGTAATACTTCCTTGATTATATATATAAAATTCTTTTGTTGAACCAATGAAAGAAAAAAGTAATTACTTTCAAATAAAAAGGTCCACAAGGGAATTGGTTTAAAGTTATTTGTTTTTCTTCAACATGTGTTTCTGACATTTTATGTCGTCTTCAGGAAATAAATCATTGGTATATTTTCAGAGTTTTCTTGTTCTTCTCCTTTATTATTCTTTTCTCCACAAATAATCTATGACAACTGATTTGCCATAAAATTAGACAGACCCCCAATCTTTATTCCTGAATTATTGTGATCTGAAAAATGAGCTTGTTAACCATTGTACTATGGTAGACACTTGAATAAGCTTAATTTGGTTCAGCTCAAGTACTAATGTATTGAGGAAGATTGTGTTGCACCAAAATCTTTCAGGTGGGGAAGGCCTACTTGTCTTTTATCGGTATTAAAACCATTGCCTCTGCTGCAAACAGGAAATAGAAAACTATCCCAGCCACAAAGCAGTTTGACATTATTTTTGTTTACATATATTTATTTTATGAAATGTTATATTAATAATGACAATGCTTACATGATTTTTTTAAGGCTGACCTTGCTTATCAAGTATTGAAAATTGCTGAAATTCTCACAGTAAATCCAGATGACTATGCAATTTATTGGACAGACCTGAAAGTTAATGACTTTGTTGTTGATAAATATGGCCAAGTCAAATTTGTGGATCTGAATAATGTGGTGGTTGTTGATCGACAGTCATTTAAAGATGGTAAGTCATTTATTGTGTATAATTTTTCCTCAATATAAAATTGGATGCCAAAAGAAATGAGGGTCTGTTTTTAAGGAGTCCATATGTCTGTAACATCTCTCTGTTATACTGACCACTGGACAATTGATTGAACAGTCAGACATTTGTTAAATGACCTTTTCCCCTTGAAACATGACCTATCCAGCATGAATGGATATTAATGTTTAAGGCACTAGCAGTCTTGAAGACTTGAGTATTTGTAATGAATTTGTTCAAGTGTTCATTAAAAAGGATGCAAGTATTTCAGGTTTGAGTGCTTCTAGGAGATAACTCTGAAGTCAGTTTTATAAAGGAAGGTATTTCTCTAAAATGAAACATGCCAAGAGTATGCTACATCTGCAACTGTCAAATCATCACTTGTCTGATGTGTTCCTTCTGTCAATCTCTTCATTTAACCTTGATATTACGTCTTTTTGCGATTACATCAGATGTCTCATTCATAAATTATGATTGTTACCTTATGAATTTAACTGTTTTTTATTTATCCTTTTAAGATTGTAGCTCTGGGCCCAGTTAAATTGAGCTTTATGGCCCTTGGACTGAAAAAAACAAAACAAACAAATCCGTTATTGCAACTTGGCTATATTAAGTTCCTGATTGATACCAATCCATAATGCTCTACAAGTGCACTAATGTCTTTGGTCAATTCAAATCATTGTAGGAGAGTCTCTACCCCATTTTTTTTTAACTCAAAGATAACCACATCATATTAAAATATTTCTTCATCTGATTTACACACTCAATTTCTAGTATTAATATCATTTTTTCTATTTTATTGTTTCTTCTTATTCCAGAGAAAAAAAATGGATTTATGGAAACTTATGAAGCTAAATTCATTATATATGACGATATTATTCCACCAACACCTTACAAAGAATTATGTGGACATATTCACTCAGACTGGAATATTTATATGGCTTGTCGTTATGTCATCTCTGAATTTGCAGTGGATTCAGCAATTCCTGGAGGACTCTTACATGATATGTCCAAAGAAGCCAACGATAACTGGGATATGAGTTACTTACTTAAAGAATGCAATTCACCTTCAACAAAAGGAGGCAGACTTAAAGTCCTTCCAAGAATATTTCATGCCTTGGATGCCTTACGTAATGGCAAGGAAAAAGATAATGTTGATGTTTAAAAAAATTTCATAGCATTTATTTTTATTTTCATGGTAAAATTTTTTTAATAACTTCTAGACCCCATCCCTCCATATTCTTTTTAATTGTATCTTTTTTAATTTATTTATTTCCTTATAGTTTTTATCTTCATTTTTGTGTTTTTTTTATAATTCTATACTGACAAATAGTTTTCAAGAATTTTAATTCTTGAAAATTTAATGTCTGCCATTTCAAATTTTTTTACTTCATATTTTTCTTCCTATTAAAGATTAAAAAAGAATTCATGGCAGTAATTAGATTTAGAAAATTAAAAACTTTCTTTCCTTTTTTATTTCTTTAGTTTTTGAAATTTTCATTTATTTTTGAAATTTCTATTTCCTTTCCCTTTAGCTTTCTTTGTCAATTCTTCAGTGACAATGGGGAAAAATAAACAGATTTTCTTTTTTAGATTTATGAAAATTAATAATATAAAAATAAGTTTTTAAAAATCTCCATTTTAAATATTGTCATATATCATATATTCACAAACACATGTATATTTGTGTTTATCCAATTCCTCCACTATGAATAGGATATGACACAAGGTCAATTTTTCAGCAGTGCATCCAATTCAGTTTTCTTTCTCCTAAACTGATTGCCTACTTAAGGCTAAAGAATGCAATCTACCCTGGGGTAGAGAAGATGAATTCATGCCTTTTTCAAGGACATGTGAAGTGCAACACAAACAGGCTTGTGTAGGATTTAAAATTAGGTGTGACTCTTTCAATTTCCTTTGACTATAACCTCTTTGCGAAACACACTTCTATATGTGTGTATATATATATATATATATATATATATATATATATATGCAGTCATATATGTATTTATTTGATAACAATTTGATGTTGCTTATGATATATAATGATGACTCAATATGTTTATAACCTGAAATATAATTAGTAGCTGAATTTTAACTTGAACTTTTCATTGTATTATATTTGGTCTATGAAGAGTTAATATTCACCCCGGTATTAAGTGCATAGACAAGAAAGGAGAAAGAAATTTTTAAATTTTCATTTTTAGATGAAACATTGTCAATCATTAATAATTTTGACTTGTGTTTTCTTTCATCTTTTTCTTTTTAGTTGCATTTTTATTGCAATTCACTTTGTTTGGCATGAACCTTTTATGTCCTGTGCTCCTGTGCCTAAATTTACTCTTAGCCATTTTAGTATGACTGGTGCTACAATATGGAAGGGAAAACAAAAGTACAACTGGTACTACCATTGTAAAGGGTTACTAAGTTTCTCTAAGGCAAAAGGGATCCTAAGTTGAGTTTCACTAAGTGCTCAGCCTTTATCATTGTCTCTGATATGTGTGCTGTTCCTCTGATGTTATAGAAATTATGACACAAGTAAGATGCAATAAAAAAAATTCTTAAATTCAACTAATACCAAAAGTTGAAAGAAAATACTGATCAGAATAAAAAAGATTATGTTGAAAAATAAATGTGTAAAATGCTTCTTTTTATTTTTTCAACACGAGGCTACAAACTTAGTGATTGTGTCCTTTATATGCAAATTTATGTGAGCAAATCAACAAGTCTATTTCTAATATTGTCATATCACACACACACACACACACACACACACACACACACGTGTATAGATCTGCAAGCTTATAGATCTACAGTTTTGTCACAAGCTGATATTTTATTTGTTTATTTATTTTAAACATAATTTCAAACAAATTTATTTGACCCTTTGATAGAACTTTACCTGGTATTATTCCACTCCCAGTGTATTTTTGAAGCGTTACACTTTCAAGGAATCTTTTTGAGAATCTGTTAATCTTACAAACTATTAATATCAAATCTATTTCATATTGCTTTGTATCAAAGATGACTTAATATAACAAATTCTCTAATTAATTTCTAACATTTCTTGAGCCATAATAATTGATTTGCTTATTTTATTATCTCTTTCATAATTTTTTTTTTAATGCTTTAAAATATTAAGTGATGATTTTGTTTGTTTGTTTTTAAGAAAATAATTGTATACACATACTTCTATATATTTACCATTTTATTCATTCAGCATTAAAGATTATGAACATATTCTTTTATGAAATTCTTCAAGCTTTTAAAAAAGAGTGTTTCTGTGTTTAATGACATATCAACCTTCATGGGATATTCAATGCCAAAGAACAGCAGTTGTGGTACAATTTAATGAACAGCTGGTGACATAAAAGTGTTCCTACCTTTTCCCAAGAGTATTAGACCTAAAGGGAACATAATAACATGACTGGATTTTGAACTCACTCACTTATGATATCACACAGTGTAGCACATTACCCACTACACCATGGGGACTCACCCATTTTAAAATAGAAACAATTCAAAAAAAGATTTTTCTTCTAATGAATAATATTTCCTCTGTCCAATGATAGTTGTCATATTTTGTATATAAAATCATTTAATACAAGTGTAACAACTCTTATAGTTTAGAGATTGTATAATCTTAAGAATTTAAAAAAAAAATCTTTTATAGTTTTTTGTAAAATAAGTATTTATGATATAAATCCAAAGTTAATTATGTAAAACAAGTGAGAATTTGATATGGAATAATTGTGACGATTTTAAGAGACTTGCTTATGGCAACAACCAACCTGCATTATGTTTTGGATAACATAATTTTTTTTTTTCAATCTTCCAGGCACCATGCTAAGCAGTTCCCTTTCATGGGGTCTCTCAGGGCAATGAAAGGGATACTTGGTGGCGCCCATCTCCTCTCAAAGTAACATGTGACCGATTGTACTGGTTTTTATGGTACCAGTAACAAAAAAAATGATCTCTTGACTGGACTTAAACAATCTGATCTCTGACAACTTATGTTACCCTGCAAACATATTGGTAGGGGATTTGAATTCATGCTAGGGGTGTGAAATCTCCTAAACTGGCTTTCCTAGATACAAGGCTAAAGTGCCTTGCCTGCACTGTTATTTCCCCATAACTGGAGTGGGGAGAAGGGATTTATCATGAAATGGAATACAAACACCCTTATCCAAGATTTGAACTCACTTTTTAAAAAAAAATATTTTGTAATTTGATTGAAGCATTGCACAAATTATTTTATTTTATAGTATTGAATTAATTCAAAGGGCTTTCGCAATGCGAAATAATAATTATTTGAGTCTAATTAATTTCATAGTAAAAACTTCATTGTCATTTTTTTATAAATAAACACAATGTTGAAGTTTCAAATGTTTTTTTAACTTTATAAACATGGTGTCATGTGGGGTGTTAGAACACCATGTTTAGTGTTGTGACCATGGTGCCATGTAAAATAGATATGACTTCACTTGTCCTAATTAATTTCATTTTATTTGATTTTTTATTTTCTTTTAATTTAAATATGTATTTGAAATGTGCATGTTAATTAATGATATATTCAGTATTCAATTTTAACCTACTGTTAATCTGAGGGTGTAACTTAGCTAGTGATAAAATCTCCTTAATTATGAGATTACCAACATTACGTACTATTGCTTCTATTTTAATGGAAAAATCACTATCATTATTTTTGCATTTAATCAAATGTTTATGGAATGAAGATGCATGTGTGATGAGGTGTTCTTTAATTTTGATGTGGAGGGGTCTGATTGTACTTCCTATATAAAAATTATGGTATTTTAAGCAAATTAAATGATAAATAGTGTAAGTTTTTTGACATATATTTAGATCTCTTATTGAGCAGTTGGCTAGAGTTCCTGTTGTGATAGTATTGTGATTTTTCTTTGTTAGGTATTATAGCCCTTTAGATTAATTCAATACTATAAAATAAAATTATTTTTTTAATGTTTATAATAGTCTTGTCACCCATGCCTACTCTTTAATATATATATATATATATATATATATATATATATATATATATATATATATATATGCACTTTCTTTTGCATGCTACTCAATTATGGATTGTTTCTAATGTTTATGTAAATTTGGTATTTACTTTTATACCAAAGGTCTTTAAAATAATTACTACATTTGATGACATATAAGGCTTCCTTTAAAAGAGATTGTTAAAAATGCCCTGCATCCTCTGGTATTATCTATAAAATCAAAGAATCAGGTTAATTTGTGTTACCTGTTGTAGATATTAACAGTCATTGAACTTGGATTTGAAAACTAATCTCAAATGGAAAGGTAGTGGGGAGGGTTCTACCATGAAATAAGATATTTTTTAAAAATGATTTTTGAACAACATTAACAACACCATATTTAAAGAATTCCTGAAAGCATAATTTAAAGTGGTTAGTGCTATTTTGGACGGGCGGGGTAGGGGAGAGAAAAAAAAAACAATGGAGAAATGAACCAAATTTAAATTATAGTAATGTTAATATTTTCAGAAAGTCATGTACCTTAATTTTACCTCTCTGCCCTCTATAAATTAATGAAAGTGAAAAAAAAAATCCACTCTTCAAAAATAATTGTAAACAATTGTAACTAAAAATGATTACTGTGAGACAAAAGGTTTACCTTCAAGAAAATGATTTTTTTTTTGGTTATTGTTTTTTATATCAAGAGGATATGATTTACTGAGGTTTCCTTCAAGAGAATAGTCCCAATTACTAAATTGTATCCATTGCCAGCAATAGTTACAAGAGGGGACCAATAAGACATACAGTTATTAACTGAATTCTAATGTGAACGTTTTACTATATAACATTTGATCTATGTTATTAATATTCCCCATTAAATTAAGTACATTAACAAGGGAGGAAATTTTGGTGAAAAATGAATATTTGTTGTATGAAAAAATGCTTTTCAATCATTAAGCTATGCCAGATTTCATTGACAACCATTTTCACTGGTTGGTTGACATCTCTCTCTCTCTCTTTCCTTTGCATTTTTCCCCAAAAGGAAATCCTTTGGCTGCCAAGTCAAAACTGCACAAACCACAGATCAGCTTCACAAAGAAAAAAGAAGCAAACAGAAATTTCAGAGTAAATACACATGTATGGCCATCTTTATTGATGTTAATTTCTTATTTTTCCTTTATCCTGGTCAGGTAGAAGGGAGAATATAACACTTCTCAATATGGATTTGGTGGGTGCTGATCCTTCATTATCATGATATCGATGGTAAATGAAGACTTGCTTAGTTTCCTATTCCATTCTATCTCTAATGACCAGTTCCTAACTCTATGGACTATGTTCTTCTGATGGTCAGTTTGCCGCTCATCTGTCTCACTTCTGATTGCTTCTTTGAATATATGTGGTCTGTGTTTCTGGAAAAGAAAACTGTTTTTCCTGCATTGACTCCCCAAAACTAAATGATACTTTTGACTATTGACCTTTGACCATACTAGTACTAAAGACATGTTTTTCTTAGGAAAATTAAAAAATCTAATCCATTCATCCATAATGAGAACTCTTTTTATTTTATCATCTATTAAAATCTGTTGACATCCCCAACTTACTGAGCTATCCTTTTGATAGCACTATACCAACTTACTGAGCTATCCTTTTGATAGCACTATACCAACATGCACATCCATATATGCTACCTTTGCTCCCACACATTCACATGCATATACATACATATGCACTACACATATCTACTTATACAGACATGCTCACACTTGCGTGCATATACAATTTTGCACCTAAATATGTGCATCCAGAAACAGAGGGACTTATTGATGTGTCTATGTCTAATAAAGAAAAATTCAAACTTAAAAATTTGTAAATTCTTGTGTAGTCAGTTGTTATCAGTGAATATTTTCAATTTGTTTTCCTTTCTTGTTTAAGTTCTTTTTTTTTTTTTTTACATGGTTGAATTGGAGAATTTTTCAGTAAGAGAATGTCAAAGACAAGATTCAATTTCCATTGTTGGTTGTGAAGGAAAATTTCACCAAAAGAGATTAGAAGTTTTATTTTTTTTATCTTTTTCATCATTTGCTTTATATATTTCTATTTTATCTATTTTTCACCTTTTTTTATTCATTTATGTTATTTGAAATAAATCCTAAAAGCATTATTTTTAAAGTTTATATGTGTGTGGGTTTTTGTGTTATCATATATGTACATACAAACATCTCTCTCTCTCTCTGTATGTATATATATATATATATATATATATATATATGAGGGTGAGTCAAAAAGAAATGCTTTTTTCTTTTGTACAGGAATAATTATCATACATCAAAATGAAGCTGGTCCTCTGTGGATCACATTCCTACTTCTCAACATAGTCACTGTTTCTCTCAATAGCAGTATTCCACCTTTGAATGAGAGCATGTATCCATGCATTGTAAGGATTCTGTTGAATGTTCTTTGAGCCACTTCATCAGTGCAGTTTTCACTTTCTTTGTCATTGGCATAATATTTATCATCTCTTCGGCTCTATCAAAAAAGATTTAAGAGGCACACACACACACACACATATATGTATTGTGTGTGTTTGTTTATATATATATATATATAATGTACTTAGGCAGCAAGTCTTTAACTAAGCTAGCATGGGACACTTTTTTCACTTAAAAATCTTAACACACGCACACATACACACACACATACTGCTGAATTTTATTGAGAAAATTAAACAATTAAAAATGTTCAAAGATAATATTTATGCACACACTCACCATCAATATATTTCTTTTTTTTCTCCTTTTAGATTTGACTTTCTTTCACTTGACATTTTTCTCCTATTCATTTGACATTATTTTTCAATATATCATATATGACAATATATCTTTTTCTTTGAATTGATAAAATATGAACTAAAAATAACACACGCACATACACACACACAAGTTGGTGTGTGTATATATATAAAAATATTTAAGTAAGGCAAGAATTTTTTCAAGTACTACCTAAAACTGAAAGTTAAGCAGTTACATAATTCAAAACAACAACAATAACAGGAAATTTATGTGAATGTGAGTAATTTTATTTTATTCTTTTTTAAGTAACAATGCAAAAAAGAAAGAAAGAAAACAAATATTTATTTTGAGAATAAATTTCAGGTAAAATTGGAATTTATTTAAAAATCTTTTCCATAATTTTGATTCTTTATGTATTTATATATATCTGTTGGTATCTAATAAAAATAAACATATTACATTAAAATTGTCTGAACAGGGTTTCATAAATCTATGTATACATGATATACCTATATGTTTGTAATTCTTTCCTCTTTCATATCATATATATATATATATATATATATATATATATACACACATACAAATAGTATTTTCAACTCTAAAATAACAAAGACACATGACTTTAAAGATTAGCCACATGAAACTTACAAATTTTCATTCTGTTTTTTATTATGATCTTATTCTTGAAAATATTATCATTTTACTCTGTATTGTTCTGCACTCTAAAGAGTTTACTGTTTAAAAACATTTATAACCTTAAATTTTTAAATCATATATATATATATATATATATATATATATATATATATATATATATATATATATATACACTAGAAGTTAGTTACTTGAAATTTCATCTTGTGCACAATCATTGGATGAAGATATGGGAAAAGTGGCTAATCAACAATATTTATAGTGTGGTGTATAATCATGTGGTAAGATTTAACAGCACATGACCCTCATATAAGAAAAAACAAACTATAAACCCCATTCTTGACATTTCTATCTGATGATTTTGCACATTACATGAAACTTGAAGTAACAAACCTCAAATGTTCATAACTCAAAGATGTTTTTAGGGTTTTTTACCTGCTCTGCCTTAATAGCATTGAGTACCTTTTTTATGTAATTTTTAATTTTTTGCATTTTTTTTATTATTATAATATATAAACAGAACAGTTTTTTTGTTTTGTTTTTAAATAAGACGACTTTTTTTTGTTTATGGAAAATGACTCTTTTTTTTGTTTTCTATTTTTAAATACTAAGAAATGTGAACAAAATTGATTTTCTTTTTTTATTGTTTTAGATGAATAATTCTTATAAATATTGAAAAAAAGATTTGTATCTAATTATCAGGTTTTTTGGTCGATACACACATTTTTACCTGATTCCCAAATAAGCAGCACCAGTTAAAGATTATATTTTTGACAATATCAGTGGCCTTCATTGAATGAATTTTGATTTTTTTTTTTTTAATTCTTATTTGAATATTAATTGATAATAAGAAATTAGTTTAACTATCACCGAAAAAAATATTTTCTAAATCTTCAATAATAAATCACAAATGATTAAATAAACACTCTCTTCCTTTATCAAATTGAAAGATAAAATTTTTAGCCTCTATTATAAATGTCTACACTTTAATAATTGTTAATTATTTTTATTTTCTAAATATTTACTTTCCCGCTTTTCTTGAATGGTTTATGAAAAACTTGTGTGTTTAAATGCTGTCTCCTCTATTGAAATGACTAAACACCCTTTTTCTTATCAAATTGACTAAATAATAAATCACTAATGATATGAAGTTGTTTTGAAAAGTAATTTAAAAAAAAACACTTTGTGTATTCTATTCCTCTTAAGATTTCAAAAAATCTTTTTAATATTTATATAAACAATAGCAATAAGTAATATTAGGAAATTATATTTTTAAAAAGGTTTTTAAAAATACCATTTAGAAATTTGTTGATAAGATTTGTTTTTTGAAATTTCCAATGAAATTAGGATTTAAATAATGCAATATTTGCTTCTAAAATTATCATTTGCCTAAACCAAAACTTTGCACACTGTATGTTGTGATACATTAGTGTGTTGTTAATTATCTTTAAGTGTGACAGTTTCTTTAATTATTAACTCAATTTTTTTGTTATTATTTTTCTTTTATATACATTTTCAATTATCTTCTTGATTTGGCTAACAAAACTTAAGTAATGTGTGAAGAAAAGATTTATTTTTCAAAAAGATGTCACCAATGCAAAAATTTTCAAAAATTCAAACCTAAATATAGATTATTTAGTGTAAAAAACAATCATTCTTGCTCTGTGTGGATGGTATTCCAAACCTGTGGTCAACCATTTTTTCTTTGTTTTTAAATGCATAACTGTTCATCTACTTGAATAGTAAAAATATCCATTTATCCACCATTTATGAGAAGGTTCCTTTCAGGAAATAATAATTTCAACATGTGAAGCTACATTTTCAACTCACTATTCCCACAATTTTGATATCTGATTACACTTAGTAATATTCAAAAGCAGATAGAGCAATCCTGCAAGCTGTTAATAGTAAGTTCAACCCCTACAATCTGACCTTAGATTAGGCTAATATCTATATAAAAGTAATTGGTGTGACATTTGTTGCAAAGTTAACTGGATTGAATATCAGAGATTGAGTTTTACTTTTGGTTTTTCATATTCAACTATAAGCTGTCATATTAATTGAAAAAAGTTTTGCTTAATTTCGCTCAAATGAAGAAAATCTTTCTTTATAATAAGAAACATTTGAATGAATTGAAAAAAAAACATGTCTTGTCTTAAATAAAAACAAACTTTTTTTTAATTTAAAAAAATTCTGGTTTGACACTGATATAATTTTAAAAGAAAATTCTTTCTTTTTCAATTAAATGATGCAAGAAAATACTAGTTAAAATTAATAATAGTGGCTGACTATGCTTTATCTAAAAATAAAAATCAATTCTTTTAATATTCATACAAATAAAAGAAATTAAATATAAATGTTTTCATGCCTCCAGAACAATATATTTATGTTCTGATGACTGATATATTTTTTACTTTCTAAAACTTTTGAAAACTTAAGTTTTTTTTTGTTTTTTATTTCCTACAACCTGATGAAATTATGCTAAACTGGCATCAATTTTTATAACAGAGACTTAATTGGTTTTTTTTGCCTTTGTGAGGTTTTAATATAGTTTTTTTTAAATTTTTTATTTTTATTTTGGAATGTCAAAATAGTCAATCATTTTGAATTGACAACCAGAATGATATTCAACTTTTTGTAGAAAAGTGAGAACTATTGTTATATAATTTTATATCTACATATTTAAAGATGGTAAAAATTGGGCAATTTTGGAGTCTTGTATAGTGTGTATATATATATAATATCCTGGTTAAGTTGCTAAATTATGCATTATCATTTTTTTAATACTCCCCCTCTCCCTGTGGGGGGGTCCTAGCTGAAAAGTTTTGTAATCTTTTATATAACAGGCTCCCAATATTTTCTTGGCAATATGAAAATGAGGATTCTGTGGCCAGAATTCAGGCCTCCTGGATATAGGTACCTCTTGGTAGCTGCGCAAATACTTGTCTCTTGGATTCTAAGGGTTTAAAATAATCGGATAAAGTTTGCTAATAGAAATATTTTGGTATACATTTTTTCTTCTACTTAATTTTTAACATTGTTCATTAATCAAGTGAAAACCTTAATCTTTCTTTTTTTTTTTTTTCATAATTCAAATGGAATTTTATTTGGCTTTATATCTAATAATAAATTACCATTACCCACAATATTTATTTACAGCAAAATCTGATATAAAATTAAACTCCCTTTTTTGTTGCCAAAGCAGAAAATTGTATATCATAATTTGCATACTATTTGTTTTTATTAGTTCTTTTTCTTTTTTCTTTAATTTGAAAAAATTTTTCTTAATTTTATACACATGTAGGTGTGTGTACTTCGATTTAACATTTTTTAATGAAATTTGGAATCTTCTGTATATGTTTGATCAATTTCTGCTTTTGATTTGGAGGTTAATTTTCATCTATATAATGATTGCTGCAGCTTGTTGGAAGATGAAGATTTTTTGCCTATTAAAATATCTGACAAGTGCAGCCATGTGCACACATGACTCAACAGGTCTGTTTCCTCCCTACAGATTTGTCCACATGTCATTTGAACAATTCATTGTGACACATTCTAATGTCTTTTTGGTGTGTGTTTAGTCAAAAGACTACATAACTTTTATATAATAACATGTATTTGGCATTTTTTCCAGGTTCAGGAAGTATTAGATATCTACATAAAAAGTGATAACAATGGAAATGATTGTATGCTTTTGCATTTCTCACCTTTTTGTGGTCCAGTGTTAAGCAAAGGCCAGATGATTGGCAGTTACATTAATTGAATATGTTTTTATCTCAGAGTTTAACCTCTCTGGAACGTAGTAAGAATTCCAAATGATTATTGGCCCTATAGAAAAGTTCATCTGCCCTTTGACAAGTCTTACATACACAGGGATTTTAAGCAACTCGCTGATAATTTTTAATTGAATTATCAGATGTTAATTTAAATTGATTCCAAACTTAACACAGTTTTGTTTAGTTTTTTTTTAATTTTAAATTCTAATAATTGAATTTCACTTGATGATTTAGAAATTTGAAAATATGATAATTTTCCTGCTTGGTTATTTTGACATGATATTTTATAGTTAAACCTTTTCTTAAATCTTGTTTTGAATGATTTCAGATCTTCAAAAAGATTTTGATTGTTTAATTTGTTTTATAAATATCTTTGAAATTTTCAAAAACTTTTGTTATTGAGTTGCATCAATTAGTTGGATTTATTGCTTGAGATTTAATATTGATTTATTGAACTGCTGTAAATACACACACTCAAATTTTATATATAACCACGAACAAAACATTCCAACAGCTAAATTTTTTCAGCTGTTCACCAATCAGTATTTTGTTATATTTGCAAATATTGTAGTGTTTTGGGGGGCTTTTAAAAATATTTTTACCTATGCATTTTTTTAAAAAATTATTTCAATAAAAACATCAGAAAAGTACAAAGAGAGCTTTGGGACTGTTTTCTTTTTTTGCTGTTGTTTACTTTTCAAAGAATTTCTTAATTTTATGATTTCTTAAAATTTATTACATTCTTTAGTTGATATGAAGATATTTTCTCTTAACTTGACTTTTCAAAAAAAGATTTATAAAGGCATTTCTCAATTCTTACAGGTATCCTGCTGGTTTATAAGGCCTATCAAACAAAAATAGGATGTGAAAACCAAATTTGTTAGAGTATTTATTTATAATGTTTTACTCTTTATCAGCTTCATTAGATAAAGATTGGAAAAATGACGATAAATCTTTAAAAAAAGAAATGAGATTCTCATAGTTATAGAATTAGGAACCCCAGTTGTCATGCAACTTTTTAGTGTGAAACAAAAATCTTCTCAATTAACTTAATTCTAATTTGCGTGCACATGAAATTGGAGCACATATTAGCTGAGTGTCGAACAGTGACGGAAAGATGCCTTTGACGGGCTGCATAAGTTATATGGGTAGCAAAACAGGATGTCCATCTGTTTCTTGAGGTAAAAAAAAACTCAGTGGAAATGCTACATGGGTAACATGCTGGGAGGAAGTGGGACCGCAAGGATTGCGTGAGCATTGAGAAAATTCTATAACCACTGAAGATTTTCAACCCGGGGGAGAACTAATGAGCTGAAGAAGAGTCGCTAGACATCAGACTGCTCTGAGCGCTGGCCTTGTGCCAGACGACCCAGGGTTAAAAGGTAGAGAGTGGTCAGGGCTGTACGAGACTAGGTAAAATGAGGAAGCTAAGAGGATTAAATGCCTTGAGATAATGTAGAGAAGTGTGAATAAACAAGCTCATGAAAGTAGAAGAAATGTGAAGAAAGAGGCTCGCTAAAGTTGAGAGCGGATATGATCCCAGAAAAAAAAAAAGGAGTACCTTGCAAAAGCCCTGTAGCTGACAAAACATATAGAAGCTGAGATGATTAGATGTTTTGAGTTGGTTCTGTACCAGTCTCGTGAAAGCAGAACAAAGAAGGAGCAGTTCATTGAAGATTCTGTATCTCCCTGTGTGTGTATATGTTAGCAGTTCCTCGACTCTCTCCTTCACTTTACTATTTCGTAATAAAAGGAAAAGAAAAGAAGCAGATTATATTTCTGTACATTAAGTATCGTTGTCTTTTCTTTCTTAAATACATGTTTGATTGCTGACTGAATGTGTGTATGTTTGTATGTGCAGGTGGAGACCTGAAATCTGACTGAGACGGTTCCATAAGAAAATAAGCTGACAGAAAGATGATAAAACTTACTTTTGTCACGACTATGAACGTTTTTTTTTTGTTTTTTTTTGAGTGTGTGAACTTGTAGTTCTCATAGTAACGAAATAGAATTTTGGTCATTGTGAACATGTTGATGAAGCTGTTGTTGTTACTATGGAGGAATCTTGTTGAGCTCTCACATATCCTTTTCACTGGCCATGTGTTGTTGTGGTAGTTGTTGCTGAAAGCATGAATAAATTGATCTGATCATGTGACTGGCCCCAAATGAAAGTTTTTATTTCTGCCTGGAAAATCATCCTGGAGGCAAGTTCATTTGGAGTTCAACTGTGTAGACGAAGGCGAAAACACATCACATGACTATCCTGTCCAATCAGATTCCAAAAATCACTTATTTGATTTTGGATCCTAATTTTTTTTACTGATTTTTACTCAAGTTTTTGTTTTAGTGATTTTGATCAACTTTATGTGTGAGCGTTTCTTACTGATTTGTGCTTCACCTATTGATTATAAAATATAGGATTTTATCTCCTATCCAACCAGGTTTTATGAATTTAAAAAAAAAAGCTAAAACACCAATAACTAGGGAATGAATGAATTTACCAAATTTTTGCTTAAAAAATGATTGCTGAATGTGAAAAAAGTTTCCACAAAACTACTTTGGTTTGTGTATAGTGCACATATATTCATAATAATATTAATTATTATCGATAAATTCATTATATATATATATATATATATATATATATATATATATATATATTCTAAAAGTCTGAGATATTCTTGTTGGTATTTTTGTGTATAATGAATTGATATCATGGGTTACCATAATTTATGAAGAGAATAGTTCAATAGAGGTAGTTGTTGTTTACTAAGCTTTGCTTAAATATAGCACAAAGGCCTCAGGTTGCTTACAAGTTCAACGGATGTAGTCAATTAGAAAAGTCACATTGGAGTTTTTGTAGTCAGTTCTCACACTAGAAGGTGCAAAGGGAAGAGATAGAGAGAAAGAGGGGGGAATCTTTAACACAGTTAAAGAAAATTGTCTGCAACTAAAATCATTTCCACAAAAAAGGAAGAGAAGAAAAATTATAACTATTTAAACCTCTAAAGAGATTTGAAGTAGCTCATAATCACTCCAACTTATTGACTTGACTAGATCATCATTATGTGTACTGCCAGCACGGATCTCCCTGACCCTCTCTCGCCACTCGTTTCTAATGTCCATTGCTCCTGGGAGGTCTTCAAGGCTATATCCTGTATCGGCACAGAGTTGTTGTATATAGGTTCTAGCTGGTCGTCCTACCTTTGTTCTTCCATGTGAAGGGCTCCACAGAAGTACATCGCTTATGAGTTCATCCTTACTTCTCCAGCAGTGTCTCGCATGTCTGGTTCGTCTAACTTGAATAGTTTTGTGATGGGTGGTAGGTGGCCGTACAGCTACTGTTTTGTTGGGCACTGCCTCTAGGACTTGTTCAGTACAGCTCGCAGCATTCTTGTGTAATTGCCCTGAAGCTTTTTTCTCCATTTGTTTAGTTAGGTTCCATATAGTGCATACTTAAATTAACCAAACTCTTCGCTCAAAAAGAACTGAACGGTAAATACCATGAGGGCTTTTTTCTCACCAAGAAATATATAATAAAACAGGTACGTGAAAAGAAATGGTGTTTTCGCTTCTTTATTTTGTGAATTGTTTTCTTTTTACCAAATCGTGGAATACATACACCCCAAGCCTATAGCCCCCCCCCGCTTCCCTGAAAATTGTTTTGTTTATAGAAATGTAATACATTGATTATCTAGATAAGAATATGTTTCAGTTATTTGCTTTATTTTTTATCTATTTATACTATTATACAACCATCTTTAATAAAAAGACTTAAGATGCCGTCCAGAGGAAACAATCTGTTGCAACTCGGCCAGTTTGCTGACCATAGAAGACTGGAATCTCTTGTGGTCGAAAATATTCAAAAAATTCATGAAAGAAATGCACACAGCGCTTCAGAAAAATTATTTTACACAATATCGTCTAAGGAGCAAAAATTAAATCTTCAGATGACAAATTAACCAAATGATATTTAACATAGCCATATCAAATTCACACACAGCATAGAGCTGATGTCGTGTTAGTTCTTTGTTTAATGGCATATCAAACTCCTTTGGTTATCTAATGCCAAAGTCCTCTTTCTTGAAGAACAGCAGTGGTACTATTTAACCAATAGCAAAGATGAAAAAGGGGTTCATACCTTTCCCAAGGGTATTTGTCCGAAAGTGAACGTAATAGCGCAACTGGAGTTCGAACTCGCTAACTACGATTCCACAGCCCATGGCTTTAACAACAACACCATGAGGAAACCCCTCGTATTATTTCTGTGATGGATTGTAACACAGTAGGCCAAATAGAAACTCAGCTATTGTTAAAATATTCTTTGCAAGAAAACTTATTTCTTAGGTCAGAATAGTAATTTTTACATTCTGTTGGGATTTTACCCGTTTAGAATAGGACAAAATCAATATCTGTAGTGTAAAGAAAAATAAGGCTTACTTTAAAACGAGACGTGACGAGAGAAAAGGAACAAGATAATTTGGTTAAAAAAAAGGGTTTATATTTAGTGAAAGAGATAAAGAAAAGAAGAATTGTAAAAAGAGGTGTTTTCTGCAGGCTTAACTCTAGCATTTGTCTTGGTAACAGTTCTTTCACGGTTGTTTGGGTTTTATGGCGTATCAACCTTTGTAGGTTATTTAACGCCAAATTCTGTCTAGATGTACATACGTTCAACCAGAGATTTCTGAACGAATACTTAGTAGGTAAAATTTTCTATAAACAGGATTTCATTTGTTTTCATATGATTAATCAGTTTTAATTCGTCATATTTTTTCGTACAACCCTGTCTCTCTCAAGAAGGACAGAACGTCATCTATTTTGACGTTTTCGAACAATTCGGTTAAACTAGTCACTTTGAAAAATCGTTATCTGATGACAGCGAAAGCTCTGCATTCTATAGGAATGTGTGTAATCTTGCAAGTTGTCTGACAGGTCAAACACTGTGGTTGTGGTTCCTGTTTCAGTATGAAAGAGTGAGTAAGCCTTGTATGACCAATGCGCAATCAGGATACAACGACTTGTTCTCTTGATGTTCTAAAAGCTGATCTCCATTTTCCCAAGGTGGGCTGAATTTGGAAGAGTTTATTATGGATGTTAATGTCCCATCATTGTTGCCATTTTGTGTGAAGGAATTTACTGATTATCGGTTTCAAATCGGTATATGGAATGAAGATAACTTTAGGGCTTAGATCTAAGGCCGATTTGGCTGCCGAGTCTACTCTTTCGTTTCCTCTTACTCCGATGTGGCTTGGAATCCAACACAAAATTATTTTTTTATGACTAGACATTGAGTCTAGTCTACTGAGCAGTTTAACAATTAATGGGTCTTGATGTATATTTTTAACGGATATTTTAGATTGTTGTAGCATTGATTTCATCCGAAGGCCAAAAGGTTTTATAGCCTTTTCTCTTTTTTCGAATAACTTCCAAAATCTCGGATGGAATGTAGCATTATACGCTGGATTACTAGGGCACAATTTCAGTTTGCATAATATTGGGTAACTAATTTATTACTCCTTTATATTTGCAAGCGCCTCCTTAGCTTCTGCATATAGACCTTCGACTGGAGACATTCGGAAGGCTCCAAGCACTAACCTCAGGCCTCTATGGCAGATCGGATTAAGTATTTTTAAATAGGTCTTTCTAGATGACTGGTATATAAAACTACTGTAATCCAACTTGGATCTAATCAGTGACCTATATAATTTCAGTAGAGTTCCTCGATCTGCTCCCCACTCTGTGTGGGCTATCACACGTAACAGTTGTAATCTTTTATTGCAACTAGACCTTAAGTACTTTAGATGGGGAATAAAAGTCAGTTTTTTATCAAATACTAAACCCAGAAATTTATGTTCATTTACAACGGGGATTTCTGTCCTTTCAAGTTTCAGACATGGATCATTATGAAGTTTTCTCTTATGACAGAAGTGCACGCAGTTAGTTTTTGTTTGAGAAAACCTAAAGCCATTTTCTGTTGCCCACTTATTTAACTTGTCTAAGCATTGTTGGAGTTTACGCTCAATGGCGTGTATATATTTTGACCTGTAACATATTAAGAGGTCGTCCTCGTATAAAGATCCGTCAACTCCAGGGGTTAAACATTTTGTGATGTTGTTTATTTTAATGCTAAACAGAGTCACGGATAGTACACTACCTTAAGGGACTCCCTCTTCCTGATTCTTCCAGTTTCATGGCTTGAAGAAGGAGAATTTTTTGTCCCCACGTGCGTATAGTCTCGCATGGGATGACCGTCTTCGTATGGTAGTGCCCCACATGCTAACTTGTAGCCTGCTTCGTCAGCAGTCAAGATTCTGTGTTACATCGTTGGTGTCAAAAGAGAAAAGAGGTCTGTTAGTTTGAAGAACGCGTGCACGTGTGGTGGTACGGCTGATGTGCTGATAGCGGCCCGTGGTTGGTTGTTTTTCAGTCAATCACGGGGCACGTAAAAGATGACTCCATAAATAATTTCCAATATTCCCCCCCACCAAAAAAAATTGCTATATGAAATTATTGCAACGTAATTTGTCATAAAGTTCATAATAGTTTAAGGAGCGATCTGTAACAGTCACAGATCTATTTTCTCTCGCGAATCAAGGCCCCCGTCAAGTGATTCGGCTACACACTGCCTAATCAGTGGGCAGAGCGCATTGATTCCATCTTCCTCCCAAGAACTCTTTTTTCTAGCCCTTTTTTGGAAGTCGTCCAACAGAACTGAGAGCACACGGCCAGCAGAGAAGAAAGACCTTCTCTCTTGTAGCCTGCCACGGGACACTCCAGCATTGACGATCTTCACTAAAGATAAAGGCTACAACAGCTACAGACTGCGGCTACCTGCTACACCTGAAAGAACTTTTCTCACTCTGACATAAGTCGACTTTCTGTCATAAAAATAAACCATTCATTGTTGTTCTTCAAAAAAGTTTTGCTATTTTGTTCAGCGCCACATAAATAACAACAAATTAACGTATAGTGGATGTAAACAAACCATATACTAAAAATCCACGTTCCTACTGCAGAATTAGAGTTATGTTTTGATTTTACAAATGGAACGCTACGAGCAAATTAATTTTTTTTTTTTTTTTGCGTTGTACAAGGTTTGTAAAAGGCAGAAATTGCCATAAAAATGAGAAAAGTTCACCAAAACTTAAAATTTTACAAAAATTATGTATGTGAAGATTTTTTTTTTGTTGTTTTTAAAGGCTGGAATCGCCATAAAAGTGAGAAAATTCACAAAATTTGATTTTATTTTTTTAAGGCAGAAAATGCCAGTAGACTGAGAAAGCTCACAAAACTTGCTTTTTTTGCAACGAGGAAAGTTGTGGTGTCAGGCGTATGTCAAGGACAAGCTGTGTTGCCGTTTGATATCTGACTCCATTCTGGGGTTATTTTATTTTACTCTACGTTGTCTAGAAGATATAACTCCTTGAACAAGTAAGGCCCAAAATGAATTATACGAAAGAAGACAGCAACAGATAGGAGACGAAGACGTTTTTTTTATATCTTTCCATTATTTCCTGGGTTCAAAAACCATTCAATGGATGAAGGAAATTTCCCTGAATACAATTAAAATGGTTGAATCCCCCAGTTAAGGTGTTTAAAAATACGTTAATCGTTTCTTGGTATATGTGTGTCTGTTGCGGAGCCGATAAGCGTGTCGACTCCGCAAATAGTTTAAGTTTAAGCCGGTGTATATGTGTCAGCCAGAGACAATGAAGAAAGACAGAAGACGAGATAATAGATACAACAAAAGTGAAGATTTTATTGCCGGAATTACAAACGTGTATGTAAATGTCCGCGGCAGTTGTGTGTAATCTTCAGCTAGGATGGGTTACGTCGTTAGCTGGTATGGTCGCGTTGTAGATGTTCGCAGCTGGACGTTCGACGAGGGTAGCTGGCGTAGGTCGAGTCGTGGAGATACAGCTGGATGTTTGATGCTGGTAAGCTGAGATCGGTTGGGTCGTTGGATGCAGCTGGACAGTCGTCGCGGGCAGCTGAGGTCGGTCGAGTCGTTGCGGAAAGGCGAAATCGGTCGCTGGTAAATCGATGTCCGGTTTTTGACCTTTCGTTGGTATGGTCGAGTCGTGGTTGCTAGCTCGTAACAGCGAGTCGTTACGTGAGCTAGTTGTCGCAATGCTAGGATAGTCTGTAACAGCGAGTCTTTACGTGGACTAGGTGCTGCGTTGCTGGGGCAGTCCGTAACAGCGAGTCGTTACGTGGACTGCATTGCAGGAGCGTCGTGGTCGGTAGATCGATATCCCGGTTTTGACTGTACGTTGGGTTAACCGGGGGGGGGGTGTCGATCAGGTTGCTAGCCCGTAACAGTGAGTCGTTACGTGGGCCACATGCTGCAATGCCAGTGTAGTCCGTAACAGCGAGTCGTTACGTGGACTAGATGCTGCATTGCTAGGGTAGTCCGTAACAGCGAGTCGTTACGTGGACTGCATCGCCGGAGCGTCGTGGTCGGTAGCTATGGCTTTGTCGTGCCAGATAGCAGTGCGGGCGTATCGTTTACAGTAGCTATGGCTTTGTCGTGCCAGATAGCTGTGCTGGCGCATCGTTTACGAGAGCTATGGCTTTGTCGTGCCAGATAGCTGTGCGGGCGTATCGTTTACAGTAGCTATGGCTTTGTCGTGCCAGATAGCTGTGCGGGCGTATCGTTTACGAGAGCTATTGCTTTGTCGTGCCATATAGCTTGTGCGGGCGTATCGTTGTCGGGAGCTATGGCTTTGTCGTGCCATATAGCTGTCGGGGCGGTTGCTAAGGCTGTTTCGCGCCAAAGCTGTGCGGACGTATCGAGGCGGTAGCTAAGGCTATTTCGCGCCAAAGCTGTGCAGACGTATCGGGACGATAGCTAAGGCTTGCGCGCCAAAGCTCTGCACTGTCGAGCGAACAGGCCAGGAGGCCGAGGCTAAGATTGGCGTTATCTTAGCGCTGCGCGGATGGTGGAGCGGTAGCTAAAGGCCAACCCCTGCCTTTAGCGTTGCGCAGCCAAATGGACGAGCGGAACCGAGCGATGGTTAAGACCGACTGTTCTTAGTGAGTCCTCTTCGTGTTTGTCTCCAGGCCGTCTATTTCGACTAATCATTAATGACCACCAGAGATGCACCGACCCGCAGAAGGTGACCTCTCATAGCCCTTAAAAAGGACCGTAAAAAAGGTTGTTGAATCTACCACTAGAAATGGCGGTGAGGTAGGTGCAACCACGATAACGTAGGACCCGAGCCACGTGGAGCAAAGTGGCCCCTGAGAGCGTCCGCGTAGACCTCTGAATTTTCGCCGCCTGAAGCCTTTTTATATGGAAGAAAGGGAACTCGACTTCTGTCGCGCCACGTGGATAGAAAGTTCTTCTACAAAAAATGGACGCAGAAAATAAGTATTTCTTTAGCCCGGTATAGGCTAGCGAAAAGTATTACTTCCATTTTTATAGAATTATTTCTGGCAGAAGTGTTTTGCAAATGTTGATAAATATTAATTTTTCCCCTTCTTAGCTGTAACGGCCGGTTAGAGTCGAAAAAGGGCTTCATCATTTCCGGCCGTACCCGGATGTTATTTCTCTAGGGCGAAATGTAATCCGATCTGTTTACGTTCGTAGGCCGGTCGCGGCAAATCCTCATTTGGTATTTTAAAGCTTTAACAATGGTTAGTCGCTTTTGGAAGTTTGTCGAAGTCCAGTGTTTTAGTTCGTAGTTCGATGGGTCCATTTCGTAGCCTTTTATATTTCGGCATACTGTTAACCAAGAGGGCTGCTACTAGTGAAAGGACTAGCCAGCGCGTCGTCCAAGCAAGGTGTTGTCATTTCGCCGGTCATTGCCTG
Organism: Sepioteuthis lessoniana; assembly: GCA_963585895.1. Taxonomy (NCBI): domain Eukaryota; kingdom Metazoa; phylum Mollusca; class Cephalopoda; order Myopsida; family Loliginidae; genus Sepioteuthis; species Sepioteuthis lessoniana. The sequence goes on from OY757917.1 coordinate 1,994,043, forward strand.
AAAGGGAACGAGCTTCCTCCTTTTGTCCGGAGGTCCCTTTTTCTTTACGCATGCGTCGTCCCTTTTTCCTATCAGAGGCCTCTGGGAGTTTCTACATATTTAAATAATTTTCTTTTTTAATTCAATTTAATTTTTTTTAAAATCTATTAATTCCCTACAAAGTCACAAGGAAGGAAGAAGAAAATCTTAAGTAGAAGATACTACTAGTAATTTAAGTCATTAACCCTTTAAAGTGTTTTTTTTAATTTAACTTATTGGTAATGACTACTTTGTTATCGTCACCCATTATTAATTCGAAGAATCCTTCCCAGAAGCCAGAATGATCGCCTTAGCAGGTTTTTTCATAAGAACCACATCATCAACACCTATTTTATTTTGGAAATTAATCACGTGCAGATCTCAACACTGCTCTCTTAAACTCAATAAATAATCCTGATACCAGAGCTTAAGGAACTTAGACAACATGGCATCACGAGCTTCAATAGATTTAATTATACCAAATCTAGAAAGAGGGTCAGCTTTCCAAACATCATGATCATCCATTTTCAGTACTAGTCCTACATTTACGTTAGGACGAAGAAAACAATTCGGTGTTATTATTTCAAAGTTCGAATCTGAAGAACATCTGTACCTAAGAGGTGTAGAAATTTTGGTAAGGAACTGGTGATCCTGTTTCACCAAACAGCAGCAGCCTCTTGGGGTCACGTGGCGTCCATTATAAAAAAAGTGCCCCACAAGAGATTCTCTCTCTTTGGGTTCCTATACCAACAACTGTTAGAATCAGGTCCATTGTAGCAGCCCTTGACGGCATACGTATTTTGGTACCTTCCACCACCCGGGACCCAAGAGCGACGAACGCACGTGCTGAGTTAAAAGGAACAGGACACGCACAGTTAAGTTCCAGCAGGCATTTTATCTGCAAACCAACTACTTTACCCACATACCTTATCAAACCTTTAACTCACTTTACCAAACCTACTTTACCTTCAACCTTACAACCTTCACAACAAACCTTACTTTATATTACACCTTGAACTCTTCCTTGAACTCTCTTTTGTGAATTGTTACTTACACATTCGTTGTTTATTCCATTTGGTATAAAACCCCTGTTTATTGTTGTTGTTGTTGTAAATAAATTTTGTTGCATGTATAAGTCGTTCGTCCCTTTCTTCAAAAGCTGTCACCATCTCTCTCCTGCTGTTTAAGTACGGTTTTTACGGTTTTTACAAAACGTAGGAATAAACCGGGCTTTTCGGGGCTTATAAAAATCCCCACAGAGGCCTTAAATCTGTAGCAGAAGGTATTCTGGTTTGGCGCGCAATTTAATTCGACGCATAATTTCACCCAATCAGGATAACCTATCCTATTCATCCCGGATCTCCTTTCCCGGGCAGCAGAACTTGGGTAAGCTGCCAAACCCAGTCTTTTTGGCTGGACAACGCCGCCCAGTGCAGACGTCTCATTGGCGGCTCTTAAATAGCAGCAGCAGCAGCAGCATGGACACATGAGGGAACCTAATTTATGGATTCCTTGCGTCTAATATCTCTTAGACCAAGGAATCCTAGTTGAATATGAATTAGATACATTCAATACGCCACCACAGGAACAACTTTATGTCACCCCCAAAATTGGCTATGTCGATTGCGATGCCTTTATTCCGCTCTCGGCACCTAGCTCTCAATTCACCTCTGGGCCACTTTAATGGAGACAACGCACGCCTCTCCACCAGACGCACAAAAACCACGGTGACTCCAAAGTTCATTTCCTTCAACGGCAACATGGCTTTCGCTAAACTACGGCGAACACAATCCCTCGCACGTCCGACGACACGCGCTGCCTTTCTCAATTCTATCATATCTCCATTTCGTCCCCTCACTCACTACGAGGCTTGCAGCACAAAAAGTAAATCCAATATTCCATGCTGCCAATAAAAATTATTCCTAAAAACACATTTCGACTATCAGAATCTTACTTCTTCATCCTTCCTTTTATTTCTCACAACCTAGCGAGGAAGTAACTAAACACAAACACGTCACAACTCTTCCTCGCTCAACAATAACAAATATACCTATCGCTAAACACAAACAAAAATATCTTCTCGCTAACAACAAAATTATAGCTAAAAACACCAACAAAAACTTAGCGCTAAAAATCTACGGCATTCTGAATATCAGATATCACCGTAAGAAGATCGAAATAATTGATTCAGGAACGTCCAATAGTTTTGTATAAACAGGACTTAATAGTTCGGATCATGCGTTCCAATGTATTACCCACCCATGTGGCATATAAAGTTGTAGCAGAAAGAATTTCAAATTATCATTATAGCGCGTTAATTATTTTCACTGTTGATTTCACCATTTCGACCAATGAGGATGATTTATCCCATTCTGCCCGGATGACTTTCCCGGGCAATATAAAAGGCGGTGAAAATGCGCTCTTTTTCTCTTCCTCACACATTTTTCGAGCTGGACAGACCGATCCTCTCTTTCTCTCTAACCCCAGCAGCAGACCACCATCACCATGAGGAGAGCACATCCAGTTTATGGACTGTTGTTTTCTAGGAAATCATTCCATTATCATTTATTCATCCCGCCTAGACCAACTGATCCTCGAAGCTTCCAATTGGATGTTCAATTCTTTTTCTGATATCAGCAACTCAATTCCTGCGCAATTATTTACAACTGTCTTTCTTCTATTATTTGCACGACTCACAGCAGAAGGGGATTTCGTCTCAAGCTGATATAAAAGATTTTGAAACTCAAATAATATTCGCGTTGACTCATTTGTTTTCTTCCTTCTCTTAATATAACAAAGGCAACAGGACTGATCAACCTCGTTATCTACTGTTATAAAGTAATTCTCACGTGTTTTATGTTATAGAGCTGAAAGGGCTCATTGAACTCACTTGAGGCAAAAACCTCCCCTATGAGGTTACAACCAGTAATGAAAGATTTGACGTTATCACTGTAAATGTGAGACGGTATACCATAGATGTATGTAAATCTGATCAAGGCCAGAATAAATGAGCGCTCATATCTTTTATAACTCTACATGCACAGCTCTAATGTTGAGACGCGTAAATATAAGTCAATACATTTTACAAACACCGTGATCACCTTTTACCCAAACATGTCCAGTGTAGTTGATCCCAGTATGAAGATATGGTTTAATGAGATTGACTCTGCTTTTAGGAAGATTTGTAACTTTGGGATATTTGAAAGACAGATTATTGAATTTCTGGTATATTGTACATTGTCAAATAACGCTTTTGACAGCTCGTCTTGCTTTAGGGATCCAAAACCCTAACCGTTTAATTTTATTTTGAGTTGCTTGTATGTCAAGATGTTTGCAGCTTTTGTGGTTTTCAGTGATCATAAGTTAAATTAAATTGTGGTTTTTAGCCAACAAAACAGGGTTGATAATTTCTTCCTCATATGTTGTATTTTTACTTATTCTGCCTTTAGTTCAGATCATCTTCCTCTGATCAATGAATAAATTCTAATTTTTTTTACTAACTCGGGTACTTTCTTATCTTGGGGTGTGTGTGTGTGAAGATGAGCAAATTCTGATGCGAAGCTTTGTTGTTGCATTACCTTAAGCAAATAAATTTTGGCACTGTTACTAAGATCCTGGTCCACGTGATTTAATTTATTTCGGATCTTAAATATATTAACAGTAACATTAATCAGTTTATCAAAACCCAATCCCATTGGCTTAGTCATAGTGTTCGCCAATGGTCTGGGAGACCAGGGTTCAATCTCGGGTTGAGTCATACCAAAGACTAAAAAAATGGTACTTGATAGCTCCTTGTTTAACACTCGGCATTATAAGGTACGTTTCAAGGGTAAAGTGGAGCAATCCAGGGAAAAGAGTAGCGCCCTCCTTTACACCTCGGTGTAGTAGCTATTGAAAGGGAGCTTTCGGGCAGCCCTCGACAACAGTCGCCAACTTTACTTACTTATTTATCAAAGGGTATCACTGGTTGAGGCTCAGTGTTGGTTAGTGTCATTCAGTGAAGTAGACTGCACAATTAATTGATTTTTTTATTTCAGCATTGAAGTTCCCTTGTAGGCCATTCTATGGGATTTTTACTGAGCCATTCAGGTCCCAAGGACCAAAGTCTCAGAATTTTGTTGAAATTTTTCCAAAGTTATCCCCCTTATGAGTAAATCAACAGGGTTTTGATCAGAATGAACATATCTAAATTTTATTGATAAAGATTTCTCTTCTTTCTGTTTCCTAATCATATGATGAATGTCTTTAAGTCTATTTTTTACAAACTGATTCTTGGTTTTAATCTTGTCAGACAAAATCCACGACAACACAACCTGAGCATCTACTGATATCACAATATTTCCGATCCTAATTCGGGAGTAAGCTTTCAACAGGAACAGTAAATATTTGATGGCCAAAAACACAGCCAGCAATTCGAGGGTAAATAAGCTTTGAGGCTTCATAGGTGCCACCTTAGTTTTTGTAAATTCCAGGTGGGACTCACCATCTTGTACGCTATTAGCTGCAAAACTGTAAGCCCCCTTAGAGGCATCAGAAAATATATAAAAAAATCGTCAGGACTATCCTCGCTGGTTATAAATCTAGAGAATTTCAATAAATTGGCCAGGTCATGTGATAAAGCAGACCATAGGGTCTGATATTCTTCTGACATAATATCATCCAACCCCAACTTTTGAGACCACAAATATCTTTAAAAGCATTTTACCTCGGATAGTAACAAGCAAGCACAAAGACAAAGGGTCGAAAAACCTTGCTATTTGGGTTAATATTCCTCTTTTAGTGTTAACCGACTGATGAATAGAGGACCCAGAAATCTGAAGTGTATCTTCTAAAGTGGAATATTTATATCCCAAAACGTTTTCAAGCTCACAACCATTGCTCTACGAATTTTTAAAAATCTTTTATCATTAGATTTTTAAGCTTTCTATAATTTGTGTTCCACAATCTAAGATTAAAATTACCTTTTTTTTTTCCATACGTTTATTATCCCTTGTGAATAGATCTAATAACACATCAATAGAATTTCCTGTTTTTATCCGATTATCTACATAGGAATCTTTTTTTAAACATATCAGTACAGTTATCGTCGGGAAACTTGTTTGCATGGTGTTTTATTGTGAAATTCAAAATAAAAGGGACTGGCATTAAAACCAAATATAATGGTGGTATACCTAAAACAAACCCATTTATTTCCTTCATAAAGAAACAAAACTAGTTACGGTCGTCGAGAGATTCGAGTCTAATCATTAGGAAAGCCTTACGTATATCTACTAACATGACATATTCATCAGTTCTAAATAGTAGCAGTAACTCTAGCATATCTCTCATTTAAATTTATGCCAGGATAAGCAGCTTCATTTAGGGAGTATTTACCATTAGCTTTTAGGGAGCAGTTGAACACTGTTCTAATCTTAGAAGTGGTTTGTTTGTCCGTCTTGAAAATAGGCCTATGTGGTATCCAAATATCCTTGGTAAAATCTTCCGGCACCACCTCGAAACGTTCAATTATACCTTCACACTCTTGCTGATGGAATACCTCCATATAGTTATTGAGTAATTTTTGTTGCTCAAGTTTGTTAAGCAGTCTGTTTAAAACTGAAAGGGCAACTCAATGGTTGGAAAGCACAGACTTTATTTTGTCCTCATACCAAGGGAGCTTAATGTGATAAGCGTTATCTTTGAATTTGGAGTTTTCAAATTCTTTAATTTTCCTTTTATCATAATCACAGACAGACTGTTCTTCTGGAGATGCCCAGTGAATCCACATCGAATATTTTCTCTAAATTCCTCTCCACTTGTGGTGTGTAGTTTTTAAATATGTTGCTCTCACAATTTGTGGTGGCTCGTTATTGAAAGGCAAACGATATAAACGACATGGACAAAAGAACATTCACAACAAAGCAATACAAACAAAAATACATTTATCTATCTACAAGTTCCTTGTAAAAAAATACGAATATTCAAGATATAGTTCGTCAAATATTCGTGTCGTGTGTGTGAGAGAGTGGTGTGTGAGAGCGGTGTGTGTGTGAAAGCGGTTATGTGTATGTAAGTAGACTAAATATTAACAGTGTCTGGTGAGTTATATGTGTATGTCGATAAAGTATTTTACTCAAAGTACTCATACACCGGCCTTTTATCTTTTTCTGGTTTTGCCGAAAGAGTGTGAGGTTGTATGAAGGTTTTCGGCGGATAGGCAGAACATGGGAAGAAAGAACTTGCATACTGTACACGCGCCCATTGTATGTTTCTGGAGTTACGTGTCACTAGCTGGGATTCAGAATGAAAGAGAGAATAAGAGCTGACTCTTTGGAAGCCTAGATGTAAGAGAGCGAGTTATTGGAAGTCTAGAGTATATATAGTTAAACCTTGTCACGTGGTCGGCTCCAAACACGCCGTCTATCTTGCGCGGGACAAAATCAAAGGCGCGGACGCAGCTGAGAGCATAAATCACGTGACCTCCCCGACCAATAGGTTTCCGAAACCAATCAGTTCACCGACGTTCTTGTTTCAGGAACAAGTAAATCAGTATCTTGTATCACGGCCATTTAAAAAATATAGGAGTGTAAATCCTACACACTTGACTTTCGTCGAATATTTCAGCGAAGGGGTCAGGGTAGCTTTTTAAGGAGCTCATGACAAAATTAACTGTCATGTCTGAACATGTAGAATATTCAGACACTATGGCATGATAATTGTGTTGAGAATGCTTTCCCTGAACTTTTGTTGGGGTAATTTGGTTCTTATACAAAAAATGTTGGCAGTTGCCAAACGGAGAAATGCCTGTAGGAAACTCCCAAGCAGAGCCCTTCATGCAATCCACCATTTTGATGTTTTTCATAAATTGATTTACATACACCCATAAAAAACCATGAACACGAACGTCGTTTTGTTCGTGCAGAAAAGCCAGAATTTGTTTGCATGTTTCATCTATAATGAAAGGGACACCTAAAAAAATTTTTTAATAAATAGCCACGTACAAATGCGAACGAAAAATCTCTCTTTTTTGCAGTGTTGCGATTTTACCCGTTTAGAATTGGACGAAATCAAAATCTGCCGTGTAAGGAAAATAAGGCTTACTCTAAAACGAGACGTGACGAGAGAAAAGGAACAAGACAACAATTTGGTTAAGAAAAAGGGTTTATATTTAGTGAAAGAGATAAAATAAAGAAGAAAAGAAGAATAATTGCAAGAAGTGTTTTCTGCAGACTTAACTCCAGCATTTGTCTTGGTAACAGTTCTTTCAGTTTCATGTAGTTTTGGTGGCTGGTCCGTACAAATTCAAAGGCTTGAAGAAGGAGAATTTTGGGTCCAAACGTACGTAGAGTCTCTCAGTAGTTCTTAGCTATTCCAAGGTCATCCTTCTTTGGGAAAGGGAGGATGCACCTCTTTGTCCATCTGTCTATTGTGTTTTGGTTATATATAGCATTAGCGTTGGAGCAGTATGTCGTCGAATTCCCTGGTCTTCCATACTTCTGGGGGTATTTCATCAAGCACAACTGCTTTCCTATTTTTAATTGTTCTTAGTACTGAGTCGAGTTTGTTATATACAAGCGTGTGGTTGCAAGAAAAATAAGACTGACGAGGAGATTCAGTTTATTTTGTTTATTGAATAAATAAAATAAACAAGCGGATGAAATATCTGGCCGGCTGGCGAGGGGTGTCTATTCGGCGACAAGCGGTTGCTTTGATCTGGTCGGACGGTGTTGTTGGGTGACGCTCACGGGACGGCCGGCGATTGAACTGGGCTCGCTCTTGTACCTCAGTCAGTTCAAAATAAATACTGTTAATGTTACATGCTCTCCTGTTATCTTATCGTCGAATGTTAAATGTTTAGGGGTGTTGACGCAAGGCCATCTTTACACAGCTCCCCAACAAATTTGCTAGTTTCCTATAAAAGTCCCTTCATTACAGAACAAAAATCACTGGATCATGTAGATTACATACCAGATATCATACAGCAATCAGAATGCCTGATTGGTTATGTTAGAATATAAAATAGTATTTAACTGGATATGAACACAACAACGGCTAAGTTTAAAATGATAAAAATAAGTCTTCTGCGCGTAGGCTTGTAGCAGAAAGAATTTCAAATCATTATTTAGTGCGGGAATTGTTTTGGCCGTTGGAGCTTCGAATTTACATATTTCATCCAATAAAAATGACTGATGCCATTCTGCCCGGGTCACCTCCTCTGGCAAGATAAAAGGCCGCGCTAACCATTCTCGGCCTCTCTTCGCTTACTCCCTTGCTAGCAGCAGGACAGACCAGCTAACGTGAGAGAGCACATTCTCTCTTCTTCGCTGACTCTTCTTTACTAACTCTCTCTCTCACACATATTTCGAGCAGGACAGACCATCTTTTTCCTCAATCACCACAGAACAGTCCCCTAAGCACTGTGAGGAGAGCGCATCCAATTTATGGACCATTGGTGTCTGGGAAATCATTCTTTCATCATTCATCGTTCCTTCTAACCCAACAGATCCGCGGAGAAACAAATTGGATATTTTCAAATCCTGCTTTGACTTCAACATTCTAATTCCTGTCCTGACGACAGCATCTCAACTCCTGGTTTGACTTCAGCATTTCAATTCCTGTCCCGAGGACAGCACCGCAACTCTATTCATGCTCTGATATTCAGCTACTTCATTCCTTCTCAACTATTTCACAATATTTTACCTCCCTACCTGCACAAGGGTTTTTTTTGTTGTCCCAAGCTGTTATTAAAACTTCCAAATTGAAACTATCGATATCTTCGTCAACTCATTTGTTCTTCCTTTTAATATAACAAGAGGCAACAGAACTCTTACAACCTCAACTTCCATTTTTGTATAAATGGTAATATTATCTGTCCCTTATGATATAGGCCCAAAACATACCTCAAGATAAATGATGGCCCTTTCGGCTGGGGCTGCAGAATACACTGACTGTATCTCTGCAGAGGGGTGAGACTCCCCCAACGAGTGTCCTGGATATGATACTAAACATTCTGATGGTCAGGTTCCTGTAATGCCGAACCTTTGGGGAATATAGAATACCTTTTCGTTGCCATTGCTCCTAGGTCCACTCTGGCCCCGAGTGTTAGTACCTGATAGGGTCCTATCTATGGGTTAAATAGAAGTAAACTGTGTAATTACGCTAAACTGAATCGTTTGAAATTAACTGTTTTTAAACTTAACTGTGCGTTAAAACTGTGTACTTATGCTAAATTGAATTACAGTGTAACCCGGATATAAGAGAGTAGTCGGGACCGGAGAGTAAGTATCTTATATCCGGGTTTGGTCTATTTTGTTTCGATATCACAGGCTCTAATTTGGGACCAGAGGAAATCTCTCTTATATCCGGATCTCTTATATCCGAGTTACACTGTATTTGAAATAGAACAATTTTTGACATTTAACAGAGTGTAAACAAAAACTGTACTTCTGCTAAACTGAATTATTTGAAATAGAATTGTTTTTTTTTTACATTTAAACTGTGTAATTATGCTAAACTGAATTGTTTGAAATAGAACTGTTTCGACATTTAACTGTGTGTAAATAAAAGACTATACTTATTCTAAACTGAATTGTTTGAAACTTTTATGAAAATGAATTAATTCGGCGTTAAATGACCCGAAAAGGGTCGATACACTGTAAAACAAAACAACCAACTAACCAAAAAGTAAAATATAGTGTAACCCGGATATAAGAGAGAATAAATATCTTATATCTGGGTTTAGTCTGTTTTGTTTAGGTAACACAGGCTCTACTTTGGGACCAGAGAAAATCGCTCTTATATCTGGGTCGCTTATATCCGGGTTACACTGTATGAAACATTATTAAAATTAACAATCAATAAAAAACACTTCCCATTTATATTATATGATAAAAAAAATACTGAATTTAGACCCTACCTATAATATAATTAAGGATTGCAATTAATTATATTAGTTAGTCGTTTTATTTGTAGTAATAAATTATGAGTTAGTTAAAAAAAACTTTATGATGAAGTGTAAGTTTCATTCGAAGGTAAATTGTGTGCTGGCAGTACTTAGTGCTTGGTAAATTTAGGCTTTCGCTCCCGTAACAGTTGTGATGAGTACTAGTGATATATGAAAAGGATTAATCTTTATAAAAAAAAAAGAATCCTTTCATGGAAAATAAAACAGCACTTAAAAAAAAGAAAGGAAATAATAAAAAGACAAATGTGCCTCATGCGTACAACTAAGAACCATCTTTTACCAAGTAAAAAAAATAAATAAAAGGAGTTACAAAGTTGTGAAGAAAAACACTAGCTGCTAAAATTAATTGCTATCTTTGCGCCCAGTCAAAAAATGAATCAAGTAACAATGATACAAATTGTTTCGAAAAACACTGGATCACCCAGGAATTACAAGGAACTGATAAGTCTTCAACAAACAAAAGTGCTGGTACTTACAACTCAAAAATGTAGTGTTGTATGAATGGAAAAAAGATTTGGATGAGTCTCTTAGGCGAAAATCATCTCTTGGGAAAACCTGTTCACTTTTCTGTCAAGAATACAGCGAACAATGCAGACACATGGGGGTTCATTCGGCAATTCTTTCAGCACTTGTGTAGGACAGCAAATTCAAATGGACACCTCATGGTTAAGATCGAGACAGGACAAATTCTTTGATATAGGTAACAGCACATTTCGCCAGGAAGAATACAGCTCAGCAGAGTAATTCTGGAGCACGACGTGGTTAAAGTCGAGACAGCACAAATTCACAGATATAGGTAACAGCATATTTCTCCAGAAGAGTTCGAGCACAGCAGCAACATTCTCTGAGAGATTTACTTCCTATTCACTATTTTCCCTAAACTGTAGGGAACAGCAATGTTTAAAAACCAGCACATCCTGCGAAAATTCACAGGACTACTAAAATTGACGTCTTGGCAGCCTTGTGGCTTAAGCGAAAAGGATTACACTTTCAGCAGGCAGTGTTAGTTCCAAAAATCCCGTCATTTCCTTCCGGCAGTGACAACCCTAAAACTCCCTTCCAAGAAGATGTTCCCATTACAATCTAATAATTCCAACAGTGTTGTTCACATATGATCCGTTCAAAACATACGGATCATTTAAATAAACGGACGATTTGGCTGTGAACGAAAATCATATTCCACAAAAGAAAATACTTAAAAACAATTATATTTTAAACGAATTGTTTTACAAAATACTGAATTCTAAAATATCCCCTTTTCTTATAATAGGTTATGAAATGACTTTAGAAAAAGAGATTATTTAATCATAAGAATAAAAATATAGATTGTAAAAAAGAAAAATAATGAAAAAGTAAAATTAAAATACAATGCCTGAAATTTTAATTCTTTCCAATGGTTATAGATTTTAATGAAAAAAATCAAAATTAACTTTCCGTTAACGAAAAATCCTGCTCTGGCCGAAGAGGTCCAAATCTTCACTTGTTAAGTCAATTTTAGTATTGCCAGCTATTTATTGGTGTGAGTGTTATTATAGGAATCAATATTCTATTGATTATAACTTTTCTGTATTTTGTAAACATTCTATAGGAATTTAAGGACGTGTATGGTATTTATTGAGACGACTACCATCTTATTCCTATAATGCATTGGTCTATCTAAGGGTATCGCAATTTCATTTCGTCAACAAAATTGGACACTAGTAAAAATAATAATATTATAAAAAATATGAATGCTAAAATAAAATAAAATAAGATAGATAAAGAAGGAGAGAGATCCTTGTTTAAAATTCAAAGTAGTTTATTATGACAAAAGGAAGGTCACTGCAGTTTGTTGCATATGTGTCCCAATGCAAATATGACAAGTAACTCATAAATACATAAAAGAAATTTAAAAAATTATAAAAGAAATTTTTCACCTATTGATACACGCACAAAATAGGGAAAGAAGTCTATACTTCTTCCTTCCAGCTAAACAAGGGTTCACATGTATATCTTTTCTTTTTTTCTTTCTTCTTAGAGACCAAGTCCCTAAAAATGTGCCTTTTTTCTTTTAATAAAAAGCCACTTTCATTCTTTCTTTCTTCAGCGAGATAAAGTCTCTTACAATGTTCTTTTCTTCTTTTTTTTTTTTTCTTTGTCGGTCATCTTCTCTTTCGATAGAGACTAGTGAAGTTGTTGGATTCGAGTGAAGTCGTTCTTTTTTCTTAGAGGAACAATTCCTTTAAAGTATAAATGTATCTAGTACAAAATTTTTTGGTTTCTTTCTTTGTTTTATCTTCTTTTTAGCTTTGATTTCCCGTCTAGAATTCTGAATGTAATACAAAATCCTTCAGGTGGATTTCAATTCTTCTCATTTCTTTTCTTTTCTTTTTTTGTCTTTCAAACCTTCTTTGAATTCCCTTTTGGGATTCTGAATGTAATACAAAATCCTTCAGGTAGATCTAAATTCTTCTCATTTCTTTTCTTTTATTTTTTTGGCTTTCAAACCTTCTTTGAATTGCCTTTTGGGATTCTGAATGTAATACAAAATCCTTCAGGTGGATTTAAATTCTTCTCATTTCTTTACTTTTCTTTTTGGCTTTCAAACCTTCTTTGAATTGTCTTTTGGGATTCTGAATGTAATACAAAATCCTTCAGGTGAATTTAAATTCTTCTCATTTCTTTTCTTTTTGGCTTTCAAACCTTCTTCTAATTCCCTTTTGGGATTCTGAATGTAATACAAAATCCTTCAGGTGGATTTCAATTCTTCTCATTTCTTTTCTTTCCTTTTTTGGCTTAAAAACCTTCTTTGAATTCCATTTTCGTATTCTGAATGTAATACAAAATCCTCCTGGTTAATTTAAATTCTTCTTATTTCTTTTCTTTTCTTTTTTAGCTTTCAAACCTTCTTTGAATTGCCTTCTGGGATTCTGAATGTAATACAAAATCCTTCAGGTAGATCTAAATTCTTCTCATTTCTTTTCTTTTCTTTTTTGTCTTTCAAACCTTCTTTGAATTCCATTTGGGATTCTGAATGTATTACAAAATCCTTCAGGTGGATTTCAATTCTTCTCATTTCTTTTCTTTTCTTTTTTGGCTTTCAAACATTCTTTGAATTGCCTTTTGGGATTCTGAATGTAATACAAAATGCATCAGGTGAATTTAAATTCTTCTCATTTCTTTTCTTTTCTTTTTGGCTTTAAACCTTCTTTGAATTCCCTTTTGGGATTCTGAATGTAATACGAAATCCTTCAGGTGGATTTAAATTGTTCTCATTTCTTTTCTTTTCTTTTTTGGCATTCAAACCTTCTTTGAATTCCCTTTTGGGATTCTGAATGTAATACAAAATCCTTCAGGTGGATTTAAATTGTTCTCATTTCTTTTCTTTTCTTTTTTGGCTTTCAAACATTCTTTGAATTACCTTTTGGGATTCTGAATGTAATACAAAATCCTTCAGGTGGATTTCACTTCTTCTCATTTCTTTTCTTTTCTTTTTTGGCTTTCAAACCTTCTTTGAATTGCCTTTTGGGATTCTGAATGTAATACAAAATCCTTCAGGTGGATTTAAATAGTTCTCATTTCTTTTCTCTACTTTTTGGCTTTCAAACCTTCGTTGAATTCCCTTTTGGGATTCTGAATGTAATACAAAATCCTTCAGGTGGATTTCAATTCTTCTCATTTCTTTTCTTTTCTTTTTTTGGCTTTCAAACCTTCTTTGAATTGACTTTTGGGATTCTGAATGTAATACAAAATCCTTTAGGTGGATTTCAATTCTTCTCATTTCTTTTCTTTTCTTTTTTGGCTTTCAAACATTCTTTGAATTGCCTTTTGGGATTCTGAATGTAATACAAAATCCATCAGGTGAATTTAAATTCTTCTCATTTCTTTTCTTTTCTTTTTTTGCTTAAAAACCTTCTTTGAATTCCATTTTCGTATTCTGAATGTAATACAAAATCCTCCTGGTTAATTTAAATTCTTCTTATTTCTTTTCTTTTCTTTTTTGGCTTTCAAACCTTCTTTGAATTCCCTTTTGGGATGCTGAATGTAATACAAAATCCTTCAGGTGGATTTCAATTCTTCTCATTTCTTTTCTTTTCTTTTTTTGGCTTTCAAACCTTCTTTGAATTGACTTTTGGGATTCTGAATGTAATACAAAATCCTTTAGGTGGATTTCAATTCTTCTCATTTCTTTTCTTTTCTTTTTTGGCTTTCAAACATTCTTTGAATTGCCTTTTGGGATTCTGAATGTAATACAAAATCCATCAGGTGAATTTAAATTCTTCTCATTTCTTTTCTTTTCTTTTTTTGCTTAAAAACCTTCTTTGAATTCCATTTTCGTATTCTGAATGTAATACAAAATCCTCCTGGTTAATTTAAATTCTTCTTATTTCTTTTCTTTTCTTTTTTGGCTTTCAAACCTTCTTTGAATTCCCTTTTGGGATGCTGAATGTAATACGAAATCCTTCAGGTGGATTTAAATTCTTCTCATTTCTTTTCTTTTCTTTTTTTGTCTTTTAAACATTCTTTGAATTGCCTTTTGGGATTCTGAATGTAATACAAAATCCTTCAGGTGGATTTAAATTCTTCTCATTTCTTTTCTTTTCTTTTTTGGCATTCAAACCTTCTTTGAATTGCCTTTTGGGATTCTGAATGTAATACAAAATCCTTCAGGTGGATTTAAATTGTTCTCATTTCTTTTCTTTTCTTTTTTGGCTTTCAAACATTCTTTGAATTGCCTTTTGGGATTCTGAATGTAATACAAAATCCTTCAGGTGGATTTAAATTGTTCTCATTTCTTTTCTTTTCTTTTTTGGCTTTCAAACATTCTTTGAATTGCCTTTTGGGATTCTGAATGTAATACAAAATCCTTCAGGTGGATTTAAATTGTTCTCATTTCTTTTCTTTTCTTTTTTGGCATTCAAACCTTCTTTGAATTCCCTTTAGGGATTCTGAATGTAATACAAAATCCTTCAGGTGGATTTCAATTCTTCTCATTTCTTTTCTTTTCTTATTTGGCTTTCAAACCTTCTTTGAATTCCATTTTGGGATTCTCAATGTAATACAAAATCCTTCAGGTGGATTTAAATTCTTCTCCTTCCTTTTCTCTTCTTTTTGGCTTTCAAAACTTCTTTGAAATCACTTTTGGGATTCTGAATGTAATACAAAATCCTTCAGGTGGATTTAAATTGTTCTCATTTCTTTTCTTTTCTTTTTTGGCTTTCAAACATTCTTTGAATTACCTTTTGGGATTCTGAATGTAATACAAAATCCTTCAGGTGGATTTCACTTCTTCTCATTTCTTTTCTTTTCTTTTTTGGCTTTCAAACCTTCTTTGAATTGCCTTTTGGGATTCTGAATGTAATACAAAATCCTTCAGGTGGATTTAAATAGTTCTCATTTCTTTTCTCTACTTTTTGGCTTTCAAACCTTCGTTGAATTCCCTTTTGGGATTCTGAATGTAATACAAAATCCTTCAGGTGGATTTCAATTCTTCTCATTTCTTTTCTTTTCTTTTTTTGGCTTTCAAACCTTCTTTGAATTGACTTTTGGGATTCTGAATGTAATACAAAATCCTTTAGGTGGATTTCAATTCTTCTCATTTCTTTTCTTTTCTTTTTTGGCTTTCAAACATTCTTTGAATTGCCTTTTGGGATTCTGAATGTAATACAAAATCCATCAGGTGAATTTAAATTCTTCTCATTTCTTTTCTTTTCTTTTTTTGCTTAAAAACCTTCTTTGAATTCCATTTTCGTATTCTGAATGTAATACAAAATCCTCCTGGTTAATTTAAATTCTTCTTATTTCTTTTCTTTTCTTTTTTGGCTTTCAAACCTTCTTTGAATTCCCTTTTGGGATGCTGAATGTAATACGAAATCCTTCAGGTGGATTTAAATTCTTCTCATTTCTTTTCTTTTCTTTTTTTGTCTTTTAAACATTCTTTGAATTGCCTTTTGGGATTCTGAATGTAATACAAAATCCTTCAGGTGGATTTAAATTCTTCTCATTTCTTTTCTTTTCTTTTTTGGCATTCAAACCTTCTTTGAATTGCCTTTTGGGATTCTGAATGTAATACAAAATCCTTCAGGTGGATTTAAATTGTTCTCATTTCTTTTCTTTTCTTTTTTGGCTTTCAAACATTCTTTGAATTGCCTTTTGGGATTCTGAATGTAATACAAAATCCTTCAGGTGGATTTAAATTGTTCTCATTTCTTTTCTTTTCTTTTTTGGCTTTCAAACATTCTTTGAATTGCCTTTTGGGATTCTGAATGTAATACAAAATCCTTCAGGTGGATTTAAATTGTTCTCATTTCTTTTCTTTTCTTTTTTGGCATTCAAACCTTCTTTGAATTCCCTTTAGGGATTCTGAATGTAATACAAAATCCTTCAGGTGGATTTAAATAGTTCTCATTTCTTTTCTCTACTTTTTGGCTTTCAAACCTTCGTTGAATTCCCTTTTGGGATTCTGAATGTAATACAAAATCCTTCAGGTGGATTTCAATTCTTCTCATTTCTTTTCTTTTCTTTTTTTGGCTTTCAAACCTTCTTTGAATTGACTTTTGGGATTCTGAATGTAATACAAAATCCTTTAGGTGGATTTCAATTCTTCTCATTTCTTTTCTTTTCTTTTTTGGCTTTCAAACATTCTTTGAATTGCCTTTTGGGATTCTGAATGTAATACAAAATCCATCAGGTGAATTTAAATTCTTCTCATTTCTTTTCTTTTCTTTTTTTGCTTAAAAACCTTCTTTGAATTCCATTTTCGTATTCTGAATGTAATACAAAATCCTCCTGGTTAATTTAAATTCTTCTTATTTCTTTTCTTTTCTTTTTTGGCTTTCAAACCTTCTTTGAATTCCCTTTTGGGATGCTGAATGTAATACGAAATCCTTCAGGTGGATTTAAATTCTTCTCATTTCTTTTCTTTTCTTTTTTTGTCTTTTAAACATTCTTTGAATTGCCTTTTGGGATTCTGAATGTAATACAAAATCCTTCAGGTGGATTTAAATTCTTCTCATTTCTTTTCTTTTCTTTTTTGGCATTCAAACCTTCTTTGAATTGCCTTTTGGGATTCTGAATGTAATACAAAATCCTTCAGGTGGATTTAAATTGTTCTCATTTCTTTTCTTTTCTTTTTTGGCTTTCAAACATTCTTTGAATTGCCTTTTGGGATTCTGAATGTAATACAAAATCCTTCAGGTGGATTTAAATTGTTCTCATTTCTTTTCTTTTCTTTTTTGGCTTTCAAACATTCTTTGAATTGCCTTTTGGGATTCTGAATGTAATACAAAATCCTTCAGGTGGATTTAAATTGTTCTCATTTCTTTTCTTTTCTTTTTTGGCATTCAAACCTTCTTTGAATTCCCTTTAGGGATTCTGAATGTAATACAAAATCCTTCAGGTGGATTTCAATTCTTCTCATTTCTTTTCTTTTCTTATTTGGCTTTCAAACCTTCTTTGAATTCCATTTTGGGATTCTCAATGTAATACAAAATCCTTCAGGTGGATTTAAATTCTTCTCCTTCCTTTTCTCTTCTTTTTGGCTTTCAAAACTTCTTTGAAATCACTTTTGGGATTCTGAATGTAATACAAAATCCTTCAGGTGGATTTCAATTCTTCTCATTTCTTTTCTTTACATTTTTTGTCTTTCAAACCTTCTTTGAATTCCATTTGGGATTGTGAATGTAATACAAAATCCTTCAGGTGGATTTCAATTCTTCTCATTTCTTTTCTTTTCTTTTTTGGCTTTCAAACCTTCTTTTAATTCCCTTTTGGGATTCTGAATGTAAGACAAAATCCTTCAGGTGGATTTAAATTGTCCTCATTTCTTTTCTTTTCTTTTTTGGCTTAAAAACCTTCTTTGAATTGCCTTTTGGGATTCTGAATGTAATACAAAATCCATCAGGTGGATTTAAATTCTTCTCATTTCTTTACTTTTCTTTTTGGCTTTCAAACCTTCTTTGAATTGCCTTTTGGGATTCTGAATGTAATACAAAATCCTTCAGGTGGATTTAAATTCTTCTCATTTCTTTTCTTTTCTTTTTTAGCTTTCAAACATTCTTTGAATTGCCTTTTGGGATTCTGAATGTAATACAAAATCCTTCAGGTGGATTAAAATAGTTCTCATTTGTTTTCTTTTCTTTTTTGGCTTTCAAACCTTCTTTGAATTCCCTTCTCGGATTCTGAATGTAATACAAAATCCTTTAGGTGGATTTCAATTCTTCTCATTTCTTTTCAGTTCTTTTTTGGCTTTCAAACCTTCTTTGAATTCCCTTTTGGGATTCTGAATGTAATACAAATTCCTTCAGGTGGATTTAAATTCTTCTCATTTCTTTTCTTTTCTTTTTTGGCTTTCAAACCTTCTTTGAACTCCCTTTTGGGATTCTGAATGTAATACAAAATCCTTCAGGTGGATTTAAATTCTTCTCATTTCTTTTCTTTTCTTTTTTGGCACTCAAACCTTCTTTGAATTCCCTTTTGGGATTCTGAATGTAATACAAAATCCTTCAGGTGGATTTCAATTCTTCTCATTTCTTTTCTTTTCTTTTTTGGCTTTCAAACTTTCTTTGAATTCCCTTCTCGGATTCTGAATGTAATACAAAATCCTTCAGGTGGATTTCAATTCTTCTCATTTCTTTTCTTTTCTTATTTGGCTTTCAAACCTTCTTTGAATTCCCTTTTGGGATTCTGAATGTAATACAAAATCCTTCAGGTGGATATCAATTCTTCTCATTTCTTTTCTTTTCTTTTTTGGCTTTCAAACTTTCTTTGAATTCCCTTCTCGGATTCTGAATGTAATACAAAATCCTTCAGGTGGATTTAAATTCTTCTCATTTCTTTTCTTTTCTTATTTGGCTTTCAAACCTTCTTTGAATTCCCTTTTGGGATTCTGAATGTAATACAAAATCCTTCAGGTGGATATCAATTCTTCTCATTTCTTTTCTTTTCTTTTTTGGCTTTCAAACTTTCCTTGAATTCCCTTCTCGGATTCTGAATGTAATACAAAATCCTTCAGGTGGATTTCAATTCTTCTCATTTCTTTTCTTTTTTTTTTTTGGCTTTCAAACCTTCTTTGAATTCCCTTTTGGGATTCTGAATGTAATACAAAATCCTTCAGGTGGATTTAAATTGTTCTCATTTCTTTTCTTTTCTTTTTTGGCTTTCAAACCTTCTTTGAATTGCCTTTTGAGATTCTGAATGTAATACAAAATCCTTCAGGTAGATCTAAATTCTTCTCATTTCTTTTCTTTTCTTTTTTGGCTTTCAAACCTTCTTTGAATTCCCTTTTGGGATTCTGAATGTAATACAAAATCATTCAGGTGGATTTCAATTCTTCTCATTTCTTTTCTTTTCTTTTTTGGCTTTTAAATCTTCTTTTAATTCCCTTTTGGGATTCTGAATGTAATACAAAATCCTTCAGGTGGATTTCAATTCTTCTCATTTCTATTCTTTTCTTTTTTGATTTTCAAACCTGCTTTGAATTCCCTTTAGGGATTCTGAATGTAATAAAAAATCCTTTAGGTAGATCTAAATTCTTATCATTTCTTTTCTTTTCTTTTTTGGCTTTCAAACCTTCTTTGAATTCCCTTTTGGGATTCTTAAAAAATACAAAATCCTTCAGGTGGATTTCAATTCTTCTCATTTCTTTTCTTTTCTTATTTGGCTTTCAAACCTTCTTTGAATTCCATTTTGGGATTCTCAATGTAATACAAAATCCTTCAGGTGGATTTAAATTCTTCTCATTCCTTTTCTCTTCTTTTTGGCTTTCAAACCTTCTTTGAATTGCCTTTTGGGATTCTGAATGTAATACAAAATCCATCAGGTGAATTTAAATTCTTCTCATTTCTTTTCTTTTCTTTTTTTGTCTTTAAAACCTTCTTTGAATTCCATTTTCATATTCTGAATGTAATACAAAATCCTCCTGGTTAATTTAAATTCTTCTTATTTCTTTTCTTTTCTTTTTTGGCTTTCAAACCTTCTTTGAATTCCCTTTTGGGATTCTGAATGAAATACAAAATCCTTCAGGTGGATTTAAATTCTTCTCATTTCTTTTCTTTTCTTTTTTGGCTTTCAAACCTTCTTTGAATTCCCTTTTGGGATTCTGAATGTAATACGAAATCCTTCAGGTGGATTTAAATTCTTCTCATTTCTTTTCTTTTCTTTTTTTGTCTTTTAAACATTCTTTGAATTGCCTTTTGGGATTCTGAATGTAATACAAAATCCTTCAGGTGGATTTAAATTGTTCTCATTTCTTTTCTTTTCTTTTTTGGCTTTCAAACATTCTTTGAATTGCCTTTTGGGATTCTGAATGTAATACAAAATCCTTCAGGTGGATTTAAATTGTTCTCATTTCTTTTCTTTTCTTTTTTGGCATTCAAACCTTCTTTGAATTCCCTTTAGGGATTCTGAATGTAATACAAAATCCTTCAGGTGGATTTCAATTCTTCTCATTTCTTTTCTTTTCTTATTTGGCTTTCAAACCTTCTTTGAATTCCATTTTGGGATTCTCAATGTAATACAAAATCCTTCAGGTGGATTTAAATTCTTCTCCTTCCTTTTCTCTTCTTTTTGGCTTTCAAAACTTCTTTGAAATCACTTTTGGGATTCTGAATGTAATACAAAATCCTTCAGGTGGATTTCAATTCTTCTCATTTCTTTTCTTTACTTTTTTTGTCTTTCAAACCTTCTTTGAATTCCATTTGGGATTGTGAATGTAATACAAAATCCTTCAGGTGGATTTAAATTGTCCTCATTTCTTTTCTTTTCTTTTTTGGCTTAAAAACCTTCTTTGAATTGCCTTTTGGGATTCTGAATGTAATACAAAATCCATCAGGTGGATTTAAATTCTTCTCATTTCTTTACTTTTCTTTTTGGCTTTCAAACCTTCTTTGAATTGCCTTTTGGGATTCTGAATGTAATACAAAATCCTTCAGGTGGATTTAAATTCTTCTCATTTCTTTTCTTTTCTTTTTTAGCTTTCAAACATTCTTTGAATTGCCTTTTGGGATTCTGAATGTAATACAAAATCCTTCAGGTGGATTAAAATTGTTCTCATTTGTTTTCTTTTCTTTTTTGGCTTTCAAACCTTCTTTGAATTCCCTTCTCGGATTCTGAATGTAATACAAAATCCTTTAGGTGGATTTCAATTCTTCTCATTTCTTTTCTTTTCTTTTTTGGCTTTCAAACCTTCTTTGAATTCCCTTTTGGGAATCTGAATGTAATACAAATTCCTTCAGGTGGATTTAAATTCTTCTCATTTCTTTTCTTTTCTTTTTTGGCTTTCAAACTTTCTTTGAACTCCCTTTTGGGATTCTGAATGTAATACAAAATCCTTCAGGTGAATTTAAATTCTTCTCATTTCTTTTCTTTTCTTTTTTGGCACTCAAACCTTCTTTGAATTCCCTTTTGGGATTCTGAATGAATACAAAATCCTTCAGGTGGATTTCAATTCTTCTCATTTCTTTTCTTTTCTTTTTTGGATTTCAAACTTTCTTTGAATTCCCTTCTCGGATTCTGAATGTAATACAAAATCCTTCAGGTGGATTTCAATTCTTCTCATTTCTTTTCTTTTCTTATTTGGCTTTCAAACCTTCTTTGAATTCCCTTTTGGGATTCTGAATGTAATACAAAATCCTTCAGGTGGATATCAATTCTTCTCATTTCTTTTCTTTTCTTTTTTGGCTTTCAAACTTTCCTTGAATTCCCTTCTCGGATTCTGAATGTAATACAAAATCAATTCTTCTCATTTCTTTTCTTTTCTTTTTTTGTCTTTCAAACTTTCTTTGAATTCCATTTGGGATTCTGAATGTAATACAAAATCCTTCAGGTGGATTTCAATTCTTCTCATTTCTTTTCTTTTCTTATTTGGCTTTCAAACCTTCTTTGAATTCCATTTTGGGATTCTCAATGTAATACAAAATCCTTCAGGTGGATTTAAATTCTTCTCATTCCTTTTCTCTTCTTTTTGGCTTTCAAACCTTCTTTGAATTAACTTTTGGGATTCTGAATGTAATACAAAATCCTTCAGGTGGATTTCAATTCTTCTCATTTCTTTTCTTTACTTTTTTTGTCTTTCAAACCTTCTTTGACTTCCCTTTTGGGATTCTGAATGTAATACAAAATCCTTCAGGTGGATTTAAATTCTTCTCATTTCTTTTCTTTTCTTTTTTGGCTTTCAAACCTTCTTTGAATTGCCTTTTGGGATTCTGAATGTAATACAAAATCCTTCAGGTGGATTTAAATTCTTCTCATTTCTTTTCTTTTCTTTTTTAGCTTTCAAACATTCTTTGAATAGCCTTTTGGGATTCTGAATGTAATACAAAATCCTTCAGGTGGATTTAAATTGTTCTCATTTGTTTTCTTTTCTTTTTTGGCTTTCAAACCTTCTTTGAATTCCCTTCTCGGATTCTGAATGTAATACAAAATCCTTTAGGTGGATTTCAATTCTTCTCATTTCTTTTCTTTTCTTTTTTGGCTTTCAAACCTTCTTTGAATTCCCTTTTGGGATTCTGAATGTAATACAAATTCCTTCAGGTGGATTTAAATTCTTCTCATTTCTTTTCTTTTCTTTTTTGGCTTTCAAACCTTCTTTGAATTCCCTTTTGGGATTCTGAATGTAATACAAAATCCTTCAGGTGGATTTAAATTCTTCTCATTTCTTTTCTTTTCTTTTTTGGCACTCAAACCTTCTTTGAATTCCCTTTTGGGATTCTGAATGTAATACAAAATCCTTCAGGTGGATTTCAATTCTTTTCATTTCTTTTCTTTTCTTTTTTGGCTTTCAAACTTTCTTTGAATTCCCTTCTCGGATTTTGAATGTAATACAAAATCCTTCAGGTGGATTTCAATTCTTCTCATTTCTTTTCTTTTCTTATTTGGCTTTCAAACCTTCTTTGAATTCCCTTTTGGGATTCTGAATGTAATACAAAATCCTTCAGGTGGATATCAATTCTTCTCATTTCTTTTCTTTTCTTTTTTGTCTTTCAAACCTTCTTTGAATTCCCTTTTGGGATTCTGAATGTAATACAAAATCCTTCAGGTGGATTTAAATCCTTCTCATTTCTTTTCTTTTCTTTTTTGGCTTTCAAACCTTCTTTGAATTGCCTTTTGGGATTCTGAATGTAATACAAAATCCATCAGGTGAATTTAAATTCTTCTCATTTCTTTACTTTTCTTTTTTGGCTTTCAAACCTTCTTTGAATTGCCTTTTGGGATTCTGAATGTAATACAAAATGCTTCAGGTGGATTTAAATTCTTCTCATTTCTTTTCTTTTCTTTTTTAGCTTTCAAACATTCTTTGAATAGCCTTTTGGGATTCTGAATGTAATACAAAATCCTTCAGGTGGATTTAAATTGTTCTCATTTGTTTTCTTTTCTTTTTTGGCTTTCAAACCTTCTTTGAATTCCCTTCTCGGATTCTGAATGTAATACAAAATCCTTTAGGTGGATTTCAATTCTTCTCATTTCTTTTCTTTTCTTTTTTGGCTTTCAAACCTTCTTTGAATTCCCTTTTGGGATTCTGAATGTAATACAAATTCCTTCAGGTGGATTTAAATTCTTCTCATTTCTTTTCTTTTCTTTTTTGGCTTTCAAACCTTCTTTGAATTCCCTTTTGGGATTCTGAATGTAATACAAAATCCTTCAGGTGGATTTAAATTCTTCTCATTTCTTTTCTTTTCTTTTTTGGCACTCAAACCTTCTTTGAATTCCCTTTTGGGATTCTGAATGTAATACAAAATCCTTCAGGTGGATTTCAATTCTTTTCATTTCTTTTCTTTTCTTTTTTGGCTTTCAAACTTTCTTTGAATTCCCTTCTCGGATTTTGAATGTAATACAAAATCCTTCAGGTGGATTTCAATTCTTCTCATTTCTTTTCTTTTCTTATTTGGCTTTCAAACCTTCTTTGAATTCCCTTTTGGGATTCTGAATGTAATACAAAATCCTTCAGGTGGATATCAATTCTTCTCATTTCTTTTCTTTTCTTTTTTGTCTTTCAAACCTTCTTTGAATTCCCTTTTGGGATTCTGAATGTAATACAAAATCCTTCAGGTGGATTTAAATCCTTCTCATTTCTTTTCTTTTCTTTTTTGGCTTTCAAACCTTCTTTGAATTGCCTTTTGGGATTCTGAATGTAATACAAAATCCATCAGGTGAATTTAAATTCTTCTCATTTCTTTACTTTTCTTTTTGGCTTTCAAACCTTCTTTGAATTGCCTTTTGGGATTCTGAATGTAATACAAAATGCTTCAGGTGGATTTAAATTCTTCTCATTTCTTTTCTTTTCTTTTTTAGCTTTCAAACATTCTTTGAATAGCATTTTGGGATTCTGAATGTAATACAAAATCCTTCAGGTGGATTTAAATTGTTCTCATTTGTTTTCTTTTCTTTTTTGGCTTTCAAACCTTCTTTGAATTCCCTTCTCGGATTCTGAATGTAATACAAAATCCTTTAGGTGGATTTCAATTCTTCTCATTTCTTTTCTTTTCTTTTTTGGCTTTCAAACCTTCTTTGAATTCCCTTTTGGGATTCTGAATGTAATACAAATTCCTTCAGGTGGATTTAAATTCTTCTCATTTCTTTTCTTTTCTTTTTTGGCTTTCAAACCTTCTTTGAATTCCCTTTTGGGATTCTGAATGTAATACAAAATCCTTCAGGTGGATTTAAATTCTTCTCATTTCTTTTCTTTTCTTTTTTGGCACTCAAACCTTCTTTGAATTCCCTTTTGGGATTCTGAATGTAATACAAAATCCTTCAGGTGGATTTCAATTCTTTTCATTTCTTTTCTTTTCTTTTTTGGCTTTCAAACTTTCTTTGAATTCCCTTCTCGGATTTTGAATGTAATACAAAATCCTTCAGGTGGATTTCAATTCTTCTCATTTCTTTTCTTTTCTTATTTGGCTTTCAAACCTTCTTTGAATTCCCTTTTGGGATTCTGAATGTAATACAAAATCCTTCAGGTGGATATCAATTCTTCTCATTTCTTTTCTTTTCTTTTTTGTCTTTCAAACCTTCTTTGAATTCCCTTTTGGGATTCTGAATGTAATACAAAATCCTTCAGGTGGATTTAAATCCTTCTCATTTCTTTTCTTTTCTTTTTTGGCTTTCAAACCTTCTTTGAATTGCCTTTTGGGATTCTGAATGTAATACAAAATCCATCAGGTGAATTTAAATTCTTCTCATTTCTTTACTTTTCTTTTTGGCTTTCAAACCTTCTTTGAATTGCCTTTTGGGATTCTGAATGTAATACAAAATGCTTCAGGTGGATTTAAATTCTTCTCATTTCTTTTCTTTTCTTTTTTAGCTTTCAAACATTCTTTGAATAGCATTTTGGGATTCTGAATGTAATACAAAATCCTTCAGGTGGATTTAAATTCTTCTCATTTGTTTTCTTTTCTTTTTTGGCTTTCAAACCTTCTTTGAATTCCCTTCTCGGATTCTGAATGTAATACAAAATCCTTTAGGTGGATTTCAATTCTTCTCATTTCTTTTCTTTTCTTTTTTGGCTTTCAAACCTTCTTTGAATTCCCTTTTGGGATTCTGAATGTAATACAAATTCCTTCAGGTGGATTTAAATTCTTCTCATTTCTTTTCTTTTCTTTTTTGGCTTTCAAACCTTCTTTGAATTCCCTTTTGTGATTCTGAATGTAATACAAAATCCTTCAGGTGGATTTAAATTCTTCTCATTTCTTTTCTTTTCTTTTTTGGCACTCAAACCTTCTTTGAATTCCCTTTTGGGGTTCTGAATGTAATACAAAATCCTTCAGGTGGATTTCAGTTCTTCTCATTTCTTTTCATTTCTTTTTTGGCTTTCAAACTTTCTTTGAATTCCCTTCTCGGATTTTGAATGTAATACAAAATCCTTCAGGTGGATTTCAATTGTTCTCATTTCTTTTCTTTTCTTATTTGGCTTTCAAACCTTCTTTGAATTCCCTTTTGGGATTCTGAATGTAATACAAAATCCTTCAGGTGGATATCAATTCTTCTCATTTCTTTTCTTTTCTTTTTTGGCTTTCAAACTTTCTTTGAATTCCCTTCTCGGATTCTGAATGTAATACAAAATCCTTCAGGTGGATTTCAATTCTTCTCATTTCTTTTCTTTTTTTTTTTTGGTTTTCAAACCTTCTTTGAATTCCCTTTTGGGATTCTGAATGTAATACAAAATCCTTCAGGTGGATTTAAATTGTTCTCATTTCTTTTCTTTTCTTTTTTGGCTTTCAAACCTTCTTTGAATTGCCTTTTGAGATTCTGAATGTAATACAAAATCCTTCAGGTAGATCTAAATTCTTCTCATTTCTTTTCTTTTCTTTTTTTGTCTTTCAAACCTTCTTTGAATTCCCTTTTGGGATTCTTAATAAATACAAAATCCTTCAGGTGGATTTCAATTCTTCTCATTTCTTTTCTTTCCTTTTTTGGCTTTCAAATTTTCTTTGAATTCCCTTTTGGGATTCTGAATGTAATACAAAATCCTTCAGGTGGATATCAATTCTTCTCATTTCTTTTCTTTTCTTTTTTGGCTTTCAAACTTTCTTTGAATTCCCTTCTCGGATTCTGAATGTAATACAAAATCCTTCAGGTGGATTTCAATTCTTCTCATTTCTTTTTTTTTTTTTTTTTGGCTTTCAAACTATCTTTGAATTCCCTTTTGGGATTCTGAATGTAATACAAAATCCTTCTAGTTAATTTCAATTCTTCTTATTTCTTTTCTTTTCTTTTTTGTCTTTCAAACATTCTTTGAATTGCCTTTTGGGATACTGAATGTAATACAAAATCCTTTAGGTGGATTACAATTCTTCTCATTTCTTTTCTTTCTTTTTTTGGCTTTCAAACCTTCTTTGAATTCCCTTTTGGGATTCCGAATGTAATACAAAATCCTTCAGGTGGATTTCAATTCTTCTCATTTCTTTTCATTTCTTTTTGGCTTTCAAACCTTCCGTGAATTGCCTTTTGGGATTCTGAATGTAATACAAAATCCTTCAGGTGGATTTAAATTGTTCTCATTTCTTTTCTTTTCTTTTTTGTCTTTCAAACCTTCTTTGAATTCCCTTTTGGGATTCTGAATGTAATACAAAATCCTTCAGGTGGATTTCAATTCTTCTCATTTCTTTTCTTTTCTTTTTTGGCTTTCAAACCTTCTTTGAATTTCCTTTTGGGATTCTGAATGTAATACAAAATCCTTCAGGTGGATTTCAATTCTTCTCATTTCTTTTCTTTTCTTATTTGGCTTTCAAACTTTCTTTGAATTCCCTTCTCGGATTCTGAATGTAATACAAAATCCTTCAGGTGGATTTAAATTCTTCTCATTTCTTTTCTTTTCTTTTTTGGCTTTCAAACCTTCTTTGAATTCCCTTTTGGGATTCTTAATAAATACAAAATCCTTCAGGTGGATTTCAATTCTTCTCATTTCTGTTCTTTCCTTTTTTGGCTTTCAAATCTTCTTTGAATTCCCTTTTGGGATTCTGAATGTAATACAAAATCATTCAGGTGGATTTAAATTCTTCTCATTTCTTTTCTTTTCTTTTTTTGGCTTTCAAACCTTCTTTGAATTGACTTTTGGGATTCTGAATGTAATACAAAATCCTTCAGGTGAATTTCAATTCTTCTCATTTCTTTTCTTTTCTTATTTGGCTTTCAAACTTTCTTTGAATTCCCTTCTCGGATTCTGAATGTAATACAAAATCCTTCAGGTGGATTTAAATTCTTCTCATTTCTTTTTTTTTCTTTTTTGGCTTTCAAACTTTCTTTGAATTCCCTTTTGGGATTCTGAATGTAATACAAAATCCTTCAGGTGGATTTCAATTCTTCTCATTTCTTTTCTTTTCTTTTTTGGCTTAAAAACCTTCTTTGAATTCCATTTTCGTATTCTGAATGTAATACAAAATCCTCCTGGTTAATTTAAATTCTTCTTATTTCTTTGCTTTTCTTTTTTGGCTTTCAAACCTTCTTTGAATTGCCTTTTGGGATGCTGAATGTAATACAAAATCCTTCAGGTGGATTTAAATTCTTCTCATTTCTTTTCTTTTCTTTTTGGCTTTCAAACCTTCTTTGAATTGCATTTTGGGATTCTGAATGTAATACAAAATCCTTCAGGTGGATTTCAATTCTTCTCATTTCTTTTCTTTTCTTTTTTTGTCTTTCAAACCTTCTTTGAATTCCGTTTGGGATTCTGAATGTAATACAAAATCCTTCAGGTGGATTTAAATTCTTCACATTTCTTTTCTTTTCTTTTTTGGCTTTCAAACATTTTTTGAATTGCCTTTTGGGATTCTGAATGTAATACAAAATCCTTCAGGTGGATTTCAATTCTTCTCATTTCTTTTCTCTCTTTTTTGGCTTTCAAACATTCTTTGAATTGCCTTTTGGGATTCTGAATGTAATACAAAATCCTTCAGGTGGATTTGAATTCTTCGCATTTCTTTTCTTTTCTTTTTTGGCTTTCAAACCTTCTTCGAATTCCCTTTTGGGATTCTGAATGTAATACAAAATCCTTCAGGTGGATTTAAATTATTCTCATTTCTTTTCTTTTCTTATTTGGCTTTCAAACCTTCTTTGAATTCCATTTTGGGATTCTGAATGTAATACAAAATCCTTCAGGTGGATTTAAATTCTTCTCATTTCTTTTCTTTTCTTCTTTGGCTTTCAAACATTCTTTGAATTCCCTTTTGGGATTCTGAATGTAATACAAAATCCTTCAGGTGGATTTCAATTCTTCTCATTTCTTTTCTTTTCTTTTTTGGCTTTCAAACCTTCTTTGAATTCCCTTTTGGGATTCTTAATAAATACAAAATCCTTCAGGTGGATTTCAATTCTTCTCATTTCTGTTCTTTCCTTTTTTGGCTTTCAAACTTTCTTTGAATTCCCTTCTCGGATTCTGAATGTAATACAAAATCCTTCAGGTGGATTTAAATTCTTCTTATTTCTTTTCTTTTCTTTTTTGTCTTTCAAACCTTCTTTGAATTCCCTTTTGGGATTCTGAATGTAATACAAAATGCTTCAGGTGGATTTAAATTCTTCTTATTTCTTTTCTTTTCTTTTTTGGCTTTCAAACCTTCTTTGAATTCCCTTTTGGGATTCTGAATGTAATACAAAATCCTTCAAGTGGATTTCAATTCTTCGCATTTCTTTTCTTTTCTTTTTTGGCTTTCAAATCTTCTTTGAATTCCCTTTTGGGATTCTGAATGTAATACAAAATCCTTCAGGTGGATTTCAATTCTTCTCATTTCTTTTCTTTTTTTTTTGGCTTTCAAACTTTCTTTGAATTCCCTTTTGGGATTCTTAATAAATACAAAATCCTTCAGGTGGATTTCAATTCTTCTCATTTCTTTTCTTTTCTTTTTTGGCATTCAAACCTTCTTTGAATTCCCTTTTGGGATTCTGAATGTAATACAAAATCCTTCAGGTGGATTTAAATTCTTCTCATTTCTTTTCTTTTCTTATTTGGCTTTTAAACCTTCTTCTAATTCCCTTTTGGGATTCTGAATGTAATACAAAATCCTTCAGGTGGATTTAAATTCTTCTCATTTCTTTTTTTTTTCTTTTTTGGCTTTCAAACTTTCTTTGAATTCCCTTTTGGGATTCTGAATGTAATACAAAATCCTTCAGGTGGATTTCAATTCTTCTCATTTCTTTTCTTTTCTTTTTTGGCTTAAAAACCTGCTTTGAATTCCATTTTCGTATTCTGAATGTAATACAAAATCCTCCTGGTTAATTTAAATTCTTCTTATTTCTTTTCTTTTCTTTTTTGGCTTTCAAACCTTCTTTGAATTGCCTTTTGGGATTCTGAATGTAATACAAAATCCTTCAGGTGGATTTAAATTCTTCTCATTTCTTTTCTTTTCTTTTTTTGTCTTTCAAACATTCTTTGAATTCCATTTGGGATTCTGAATGTAATACAAAATCCATCAGGTGGATTTCAATTCTTCTCATTTCTTTTCTTTTCTTTTTTGGCTTTCAAACCTTCTTTGAATTGCCTTTTGGGATTCTGAATGTAATACAAAATCCATCAGGTGAATTTAAATTCTTCTCATTTCTTTTCTTTTCTTATTTGGCTTTCAAACCTTCTTTGAATTGCCTTTTGGGATTCTGAATGTAATACAAAATCCTTTAGGTGGATTTAAATTCTTCTTATTTCTTTTCTTTTCTTTTTTGGCTTTCAAACCTTCTTTCAATTGCCTTTTGGGATTCTGAATGTAATACCAAATCCTTCAGGTTCATTTAAATTGTTCTCATTTCTTTTCTTTTCTTTTTTGGCATTCAAACCTTCTTTGAATTCCCTTTTTGGATTCTGAATGTAATACAAAATCCTTCAGGTGGATTTAAATTGTTCTCATTTCTTTTCTTTTCTTTTTTGGCTTTTAAACATTCTTTGAATTGCCTTCTGGGATTCTGAATGTAATACAAAATCCTTCAGGTGGATTTCAATTCTTCGCATTTCTTTTCTTTTCTTTTTTGGCTTTCAAACCTTCTTCGAATTCCCTTTTGGGATTCTGAATGTAATACAAAATCCTTCAGGTGGATTTCAATTCTTCTCATTTCTTTTCTTTTCTTATTTGGCTTTCAAACCTTCTTTGAATTCCATTTTGGGATTCTGAATGTAATACAAAATCCTTCAGGTGGATTTAAATTCTTCTCATTCCTTTTCTCTTCTTTTTTGCTTTCAAACCTTCTTTGAATTCACTTTTGGGATTCTGAATGTAATACAAAATCCATCAGGTGAATTTCAATTCTTCTCATTTCTTTTCTTTTCTTTTTGTCTTTCAAACCTTCTTTGAATTCCCTTTTGGGATTCTGAATGTAAGACAAAATCCTTCAGGTGGATTTAAATTCTTCTTATTTCTTTTCTTTTCTTTTTTGGCTTTCAAACCTTCTTTGAATTCCCTTTTGGGATTCTGAATGTAATACAAAATCCTTCAAGTGGATTTCAATTCTTCGCATTTCTTTTCTTTTCTTTTTTGGCTTTCAAATCTTCTTTGAATTCCCTTTTGGGATTCTGAATGTAATACAAAATCCTTCAGGTGGATTTCAATTCTTCTCATTTCTTTTCTTTTTTTTTTTGGCTTTCAAACTTTCTTTGAATTCCCTTTTGGGATTCTTAATAAATACAAAATCCTTCAGGTGGATTTCAATTCTTCTCATTTCTTTTCTTTTCTTTTTTGGCTTTCAAACCTTCTTTGAATTCCCTTTTGGGATTCTTAATAAATACAAAATCCTTCAGGTGGATTTCAATTCTTCTCAATATTTGTTCTTTCCTTTTTTGGCTTTCAAACTTTCTTTGAATTCCCTTCTCGGATTCTGAATGTAATACAAAATCCTTCAGGTGGATTTAAATTCTTCTTATTTCTTTTCTTTTCTTTTTTGTCTTTCAAACCTTCTTTGAATTCCCTTTTGGGATTCTGAATGTAATACAAAATGCTTCAGGTGGATTTAAATTCTTCTCATTTCTTTTTTTTTTCTTTTTTGGCTTTCAAACTTTCTTTGAATTCCCTTTTGGGATTCTGAATGTAATACAAAATCCTTCAGGTGGATTTCAATTCTTCTCATTTCTTTTCTTTTCTTTTTTGGCTTAAAAACCTACTTTGAATTCCATTTTCGTATTCTGAATGTAATACAAAATCCTCCTGGTTAATTTAAATTCTTCTTATTTCTTTTCTTTTCTTTTTTGGCTTTCAAACCTTCTTTGAATTGCCTTTTGGGATGCTGAATGTAATACGAAATCCTTCAGGTGGATTTAAATTCTTCTCATTTCTTTTCTTTTCTTTTTGGCTTTCAAACCTTCTTTGAATTGCCTTTTGGGATTCTGAATGTAATACAAAATCCTTCAGGTGGATTTAAATTCTTCTCATTTCTTTTCTTTTCTTTTTTTGTCTTTCAAACATTCTTTGAATTCCATTTGGGATTCTGAATGTAATACAAAATCCATCAGGTGAATTTAAATTCTTCTCATTTCTTTTCTTTTCTTATTTGGCTTTCAAACCTTCTTTGAATTGCCTTTTGGGATTCTGAATGTAATACAAAATCCTTTAGGTGGATTTAAATTCTTCTTATTTCTTTTCTTTTCTTTTTTGGCTTTCAAACCTTCTTTCAATTGCCTTTTGGGGTTCTGAATGTAATACCAAATCCTTCAGGTTCATTTAAATTGTTCTCATTTCTTTTCTTTTCTTTTTTGGCATTCAAACCTTCTTTGAATTCCCTTTTTGGATTCTGAATGTAATACAAAATCCTTCAGGTGGATTTAAATTGTTCTCATTTCTTTTCTTTTCTTTTTTGGCTTTCAAACATTCTTTGAATTGCCTTCTGGGATTTTGAATGTAATACAAAATCCTTCAGGTGGATTTCAATTCTTCGCATTTCTTTTCTTTTCTTTTTTGGCTTTCAAACCTTCTTCGAATTCCCTTTTGGGATTCTGAATGTAATACAAAATCCTTCAGGTGGATTTCAATTCTTCTCATTTCTTTTCTTTTCTTTTTTGGGTTTCAAACTTTCTTTGAATTCCCTTTAGGGATTCTGAATGTAATACAAAATCTTTCAGGTGGATTTCAATTCTTCTCATTTCTTTTCTTTTCTTTTTTGGGTTTCAAATCTTCTTTGAATTCCCTTCTCGGATTCTGAATGTAATACAAAATCCTTCAGGTGGATTTCAATTCTTCTCATTTCTTTTCTTTTTTTTTTTTTGTCTTTCAAACCTTCTTTGAATTCCCTTTTGGGATTCTGAATGTAATACAAAATCCTTCAGGTGGATTTAAATTCTTCTTATTTCTTTTCTTTTCTTTTTGTCTTTCAAACCTTCTTTGAATTCCCTTTTGGGATTCTGAATGTAATACAAAATCCTTCAGGTGGATTTAAATTCTTCTTATTTCTTTTCTTTTCTTTTTTGGCTTTCAAACCTTCTTTGAATTCCCTTTTGGGATTCTGAATGTAATACAAAATCCTTCAAGTGGATTTCAATTCTTCGCATTTCTTTTCTTTTCTTTTTTGGCTTTCAAATCTTCTTTGAATTCCCTTTTGGGATTCTGAATGTAATACAAAATCCTTCAGGTGGATTTCAATTCTTCTCATTTCTTTTCTTTTTTTTTTGGCTTTCAAACTTTCTTTGAATTCCCTTTTGGGATTCTTAATAAATACAAAATCCTTCAGGTGGATTTCAATTCTTCTCATTTCTTTTCTTTTCTTTTTTGGCTTTCAAACCTTCTTTGAATTCCCTTTTGGGATTCTTAATAAATACAAAATCCTTCAGGTGGATTTCAATTCTTCTCATTTCTGTTCTTTCCTTTTTTGGCTTTCAAACTTTCTTTGAATTCCCTTCTCGGATTCTGAATGTAATACAAAATCCTTCAGGTGGATTTAAATTCTTCTTATTTCTTTTCTTTTCTTTTTTGTCTTTCAAACCTTCTTTGAATTCCCTTTTGGGATTCATAATGTAATACAAAATGCTTCAGGTGGATTTAAATTCTTCTCATTTCTTTTTTTTTTCTTTTTTGGCTTTCAAACTTTCTTTGAATTCCCTTTTGGGATTCTGAATGTAATACAAAATCCTTCAGGTGGATTTCAATTCTTCTCATTTCTTTTCTTTTCTTTTTTGGCTTAAAAACCTTCTTTGAATTCCATTTTCGTATTCTGAATGTAATACAAAATCCTCCTGGTTAATTTAAATTCTTCTTATTTCTTTTCTTTTCTTTTTTGGCTTTCAAACCTTCTTTGAATTGCCTTTTGGGATGCTGAATGTAATACGAAATCCTTCAGGTGGATTTAAATTCTTCTCATTTCTTTTCTTTTCTTTTTTGGCTTTCAAACCTTCTTTGAATTGCCTTTTGGGATTCTGAATGTAATACAAAATCCTTCAGGTGGATTTAAATTCTTCTCATTTCTTTTCTTTTCTTTTTTTGTCTTTCAAACATTCTTTGAATTCCATTTGGGATTCTGAATGTAATACAAAATCCATCAGGTGGATTTCAATTCTTCTCATTTCTTTTCTTTTCTTTTTTGGCTTTCAAACCTTCTTTGAATTGCCTTTTGGGATTCTGAATGTAATACAAAATCCATCAGGTGAATTTAAATTCTTCTCATTTCTTTTCTTTTCTTATTTGGCTTTCAAACCTTCTTTGAATTGCCTTTTGGGATTCTGAATGTAATACAAAATCCTTTAGGTGGATTTAAATTCTTCTTATTTCTTTTCTTTTCTTTTTTGGCTTTCAAACCTTCTTTCAATTGCCTTTTGGGATTCTGAATGTAATACCAAATCCTTCAGGTTGATTTCAATTCTTCTCATTTCTTTTCTTTTCTTTTTTTGTCTTTCAAACCTTCTTTGAATTCTATTTGGGATTCTGAATGTAATACAAAATCCTCCTGCTTAATTTAAATTCTTCTTATTTCTTTACTTTTCTTTTTGGCTTTCAAACCTTCTTTGAATTCCCTTTTGGGATTCTGAATGTAATACAAAATCCTTCAAGTGGATTTAAATTCTTCTCATTTCTTTTCTTTTCTTTTTTAGCTTTCAAACCTTCTTTGAATTGCCTTTTGGGATTCTGAATGTAATACAAAATCCTTCAGTTGGATTTCAATTCTTCTCATTTCTTTTCTTTTCTTTTTTGGCTTTCAAATCTTCTTTGAATTCCCTTTTGGGATTCTGAATGTAATACAAAATCCTTCAGGTTGATTTCAATTCTTCTCATTTCTTTTCTTTTCTTTTTTGGCTTTCAAACCTTCTTTGAATTCCCTTTTGGGATTCTGAATGTAATACAAAATCCTTCAGTTGGATTTCAATTCTTCTCATTTCTTTTCTTTTCTTTTTTGGGTTTCAAATCTTCTTTGAATTCCCTTTTGGGATTCTGAATGTAATACAAAATCAATTCTTCTCATTTCTTTTCTTTTCTTTTTTGGCTTTCAAACTTTCTTTGAATTACCTTTTCAGATTCTGAATGTAATACAAAATCCTTCAGATGGATTTCAATTCTTCTCATTTCTTTTCTTTTCTTTTTTTGGCTTTCAAACCTTCTTTGAATTGACTTTTGGGATTCTGAATTTAATACAAAATCCTTCAGGTGGATTTAAATTCTTCTCATTTCTTTTCTTTTCTTTTTTTGGCTTTCAAACCTTCTTTGAATTGACTTTTGGGATTCTGAATGTAATACAAAATCCTTCAGGTGGATTTCAATTCTTCTCATTTCTTTTCTTTTCTTATTTGGCTTTCAAACCTTCTTTGAATTCCATTTTGGGATTCTGAATGTGATACAATATCCTTCAGGTGGATTTAAATTCTTCTCATTCCTTTTTTCTTCTTTTTGGCTTTCAAACCTTCTTTGAATTCCCTTTTGGGATTCTTAATAAATACAAAATCCATCAGGTGGATTTAAATTATTCTCATTTCTCTACTTTTCTTTTTGTCTTTCAAACCTTCTTTGAATTCCCTTTTGGGATTCTGAATGTAATACAAAATCCTACTGGTTAATTTAAATTCTTCTTATTTCTTTTCTTTTCTTTTTTGTCTTTCAAACCCTCTTTGAATTCCCTTTTGGGATTCTGAATGTAGTACAAAATCCTTCAGGTGGATTTCAATTCTTCTCATTTCTTTTCTTTCTTTTTTTGGCTTTCAAACATTCTTTGAATTCCCTTTTGGGATTCTGAATGTAATACAAAATCCTTCAGGTGGATTTAAATTCTTCTCATTTCTTTTCTTTTCTTTTTTGGCACTCAAACCTTCTTTTAATTCCCTTTTGGGATTCTGAATGTAATACAAAATCCTTCAGGTGGATTTAAATTCTTCTCATTCAAACCTTCTTTGAATTCCCTTTTGGGATTCTGAATGTAATACAAAATCCTTCAGGTGGATTTAAATTCTTCTCATTTCTTTTCTTTTCTTATTTGGCTTTTAAACCTTCTTCGAATTCCCTTTTGGGATTCTGAATGTAATACAAAATCCTTCAGATGGATTTAAATTCTTCTCATTTCTTTTTTTTTTCTTTTTTGGCTTTCAAACTTTCTTTGAATTCCCTTTTGGGATTCTGAATGTAATACAAAATCCTTCAGGTGGATTTCAATTCTTCTCATTTCTTTTCTTTTCTTTTTTGGCTTTCAAACCTTCTTTGAATTCCCTTTTGGGATTCTTAATAAATACAAAATCCTTCAGGTGGATTTCAATTCTTCTCATTTGTTTTCTTTTCTTTTTTGGCTTTCAAACCTTCTTTAAATTCCCTTTTGGGATTCTGAATGTAATACAAAACCCTTCTGGTGGATTTCAAATCTTCTCATTTCTTTTCTTTTCTTTTCTTTTGACTTTAAGCCATCTTTGAATTCCCTTCTGGAATTCTGAAAAAATACTAAATTCTTCAAGTTGACTTAATTCTTTTTACTCAACTGCATTTGAAATGAGGAGTAAAAAACGCAACCTAATTTTAAGGCCTCCTTTTTTTAACTGACTACCGTTGATTTTGGTAGTAAAAGCCAGAGGCAACAGCCCTCCACTACAAAATCCTTCAGTTGGATTTCAATTCTTCTCATTTCTTTTCTTTTCTTTTTTGGGTTTCAAATCTTCTTTGAATTCCCTTTTGGGATTCTGAATGTAATACAAAATCAATTCTTCTCATTTCTTTTCTTTTCTTTTTTGGCTTTCAAACTTTCTTTTAATTACCTTTTCGGATTCTGAATGTAATACAAAATCCTTCAGGTGGATTTCAATTCTTCTCATTTCTTTTCTTTTCTTTTTTTGGCTTTCAAACCTTCTTTGAATTGACTTTTGGGATTCTGAATTTAATACAAAATCCTTCAGGTGGATTTCAATTCTTCTCATTTCTTTTCTTTTCTTTTTTTGGCTTTCAAACCTTCTTTGAATTGACTTTTGGGATTCTGAATGTAATACAAAATCCTTCAGGTGGATTTCAATTCTTCTCATTTCTTTTCTTTTCTTATTTGGCTTTCAAACCTTCTTTGAATTCCATTTTGGGATTCTGAATGTGATACAAAATCCTTCAGGTGGATTTAAATTCTTCTCATTCCTTTTTTCTTCTTTTTGGCTTTCAAACCTTCTTTGAATTCACTTTTGGGATTCTGAATGTAATACAAAATCCTTCAGGTGGATTTCAATTCTTCTCATTTCTTTTCTTTTCTTTTTTTGTCTTTCAAACCTTCTTTGAATTCCCTTTTGGGATTCTTAATAAATACAAAATCCTTCAGGTGGATTTCAATTCTTCTCATTTCTTTTCTTTTGTTTTTTGGCTTTCAAACTTTCTTTGAATTCCCTTTTGGAATTCTGAGTGTAATACAAAATCCTTCAGGTGGATTTCAATTGTTCTCATTTCTTTTCTTTTCTTTTTTTGTCTTCCAAACCTTCTTTGAATTCCCTTTTGGGATTCTTAATAAATACAAAATCCTTCAGGTGGATTTAAATTATTCTCATTTCTTTACTTTTCTTTTTGGCTTTCAAACCTTCTTTGAATTCCCTTTTGGGATTCTGAATGTAATACAAAATCCTTCAGTTGGATTTCAATTCTTCTCATTTCTTTTCTTTTCTTTTTTGGGTTTCAAATCTTCTTTGAATTCCCTTTTGGGATTCTGAATGTAATACAAAATCAATTCTTCTCATTTCTTTTCTTTTCTTTTTTGGCTTTCAAACTTTCTTTGAATTACCTTTTCAGATTCTGAATGTAATACAAAATCCTTCAGATGGATTTCAATTCTTCTCATTTCTTTTCTTTTCTTTTTTTGGCTTTCAAACCTTCTGTGAATTGACTTTTGGGATTCTGAATTTAATACAAAATCCTTCAGGTGGATTTAAATTCTTCTCATTTCTTTTCTTTTCTTTTTTTGGCTTTCAAACCTTCTTTGAATTGACTTTTGGGATTCTGAATGTAATACAAAATCCTTCAGGTGGATTTCAATTCTTCTCATTTCTTTTCTTTTCTTATTTGGCTTTCAAACCTTCTTTGAATTCCATTTTGGGATTCTGAATGTGATACAATATCCTTCAGGTGGATTTAAATTCTTCTCATTCCTTTTTTCTTCTTTTTGGCTTTCAAACCTTCTTTGAATTCCCTTTTGGGATTCTTAATAAATACAAAATCCATCAGGTGGATTTAAATTATTCTCATTTCTCTACTTTTCTTTTTGTCTTTCAAACCTTCTTTGAATTCCCTTTTGGGATTCTGAATGTAATACAAAATCCTACTGGTTAATTTAAATTCTTCTTATTTCTTTTCTTTTCTTTTTTGTCTTTCAAACCCTCTTTGAATTCCCTTTTGGGATTCTGAATGTAGTACAAAATCCTTCAGGTGGATTTCAATTCTTCTCATTTCTTTTCTTTCTTTTTTTGGCTTTCAAACATTCTTTGAATTCCCTTTTGGGATTCTGAATGTAATACAAAATCCTTCAGGTGGATTTAAATTCTTCTCATTTCTTTTCTTTTCTTTTTTGGCACTCAAACCTTCTTTTAATTCCCTTTTGGGATTCTGAATGTAATACAAAATCCTTCAGGTGGATTTAAATTCTTCTCATTCAAACCTTCTTTGAATTCCCTTTTGGGATTCTGAATGTAATACAAAATCCTTCAGGTGGATTTAAATTCTTCTCATTTCTTTTCTTTTCTTATTTGGCTTTTAAACCTTCTTCGAATTCCCTTTTGGGATTCTGAATGTAATACAAAATCCTTCAGGTGGATTTAAATTCTTCTCATTTCTTTTTTTTTTCTTTTTTGGCTTTCAAACTTTCTTTGAATTCCCTTTTGGGATTCTGAATGTAATACAAAATCCTTCAGGTGGATTTCAATTCTTCTCATTTCTTTTCTTTTCTTTTTTGGCTTTCAAACCTTCTTTGAATTCCCTTTTGGGATTCTTAATAAATACAAAATCCTTCAGGTGGATTTCAATTCTTCTCATTTGTTTTCTTTTCTTTTTTGGCTTTCAAACCTTCTTTAAATTCCCTTTTGGGATTCTGAATGTAATACAAAACCCTTCTGGTGGATTTCAAATCTTCTCATTTCTTTTCTTTTCTTTTCTTTTGACTTTAAGCCATCTTTGAATTCCCTTCTGGAATTCTGAAAAAATACTAAATTCTTCAAGTTGACTTAATTCTTTTTACTCAACTGCATTTGAAATGAGGAGTAAAAAACGCAACCTAATTTTAAGGCCTCCTTTTTTTAACTGACTACCGTTGATTTTGGTAGTAAAAGCCAGAGGCAACAGCCCTCCACTCCAGAGACTCAAGCCAATCATATTAAAGCTGCCAAATACAAATTTCAACGAACACAAAAACTAACAACAATAAAAAACACATTACAAAATAGGCCCAGAATTAGCCCAAAAATGTTGGAGCTCCAATTAATAAACCCATTTACCAATAAAATTTCGACAAGGAAAAACCAAGACAGAATAGTTCAATAAGGAAAAACAAAGTCCATTTATCCTTGTCGCACTCTACTCAAAAACGTAAACAAACCAGACCACTCCAATCCCTTATAAAACGCTACGTCCGGCAACGACCGGAATTGATGAAACCATCCATAGCCCTGACTAGCAGCACCAAAGAAGAAAAAAAAATCTATCTTTTTACATCATTAACAGTGCCTGTCTTTCGAAAGTCACCATATCAAAATAAAGTGGATAATCTTCAGAAGCCTATTTCAAGCTAAGGGTTAGGGTTGTATTGCTCCACTGATATTATTTTATGGACGAACTTTCACTCTACGCGGCCCTGGTAGTGTGATACGACTTTCGTTCAATTTATAGACAAGCCTTTTCAACAGTCAAATCGGGCTCACCCGTTGGTACAATTCTTAAACATCCGGAGTCGTAAGCGAAGCTCTCAAGGCGTGATCCTACATCTCGTGGCCGCATCCACCTTACACCTTCGTAGATATGCGAAAAGGTACTTTTAAGGACCATTAGAGGTCTCCATCCTGCGTGTTGGAGTATCTCTGACAGTTCTCATGAACCTGTCGAAGCAGACGGCCCAGGGCAAACACGAAGAGGATAATAAGACTATCCGGTCTTAACCATTTTGGTAGTCACGGTAGTCTTAGCTATAGTTTCCCCGTCTGTTCGCTCGGCTACTTAGTGCAAGACACGGCAGTCTTAGTCATGGCACTCGTTCGCTAGTTCCTCAGGTCCGCAGTACTAAGACATAGCAGTCTTTAGCAGGAGGTTTTCAGCAGGAATTTTGTTCGTTGTGTTATTTCAGGCGAGGGGTAGTTTTGTTATTGTTGAGCGAGGAAGAGTTGTGACGTGTTTGTGTTTTAGTTACTTCCTCGCTAGATTGTGAGAAATAAAACGAGGTTGAAGAAGTAACATGCCGATAGTCGAAATGTGTTTTTAGGAATAATTTTTATTTGCAGCATGGAAAATTTAGGTTGCTGTTTGTGCCGCAAGTCTCGTAGTGAAAAGTTGTGAGTATTGAGACGAAATGGAGTGTTATGCGAAAGTTGAGAAAGGCAGCGCGTGTCGTCGGACGTGCGAGGGATTGTGTTCGCCGTAGTTTAGCGAAAGTCTTGTTTGCCGTTGGAGGAAATAAACTTTGGAGTCACCGTGAGTTTCGTGTGTCTAATATTTTGGGGGAGGAGAGTGTACGTTGTCTCCATTAAAGTGGCCCAGGAGTGAATTGAGAGCTAGGTGCCAAGAGTGGAATAAAGGCATCGCAA
Organism: Sepioteuthis lessoniana; assembly: GCA_963585895.1. Taxonomy (NCBI): domain Eukaryota; kingdom Metazoa; phylum Mollusca; class Cephalopoda; order Myopsida; family Loliginidae; genus Sepioteuthis; species Sepioteuthis lessoniana. The sequence goes on from OY757917.1 coordinate 2,034,596, forward strand.
TCGACATAGCCAATTTTGGGGGTGACATAAAGTTATGCCTGTGCGAGACATGTTGAATGTATCTAATTTATATTCAACTGGGATTCCTTGCAAGGAATCCATAAATTAGATAGGTTCCCTCATGTGTCTATGCTGCTGCTGCTATTTAAGAACCCCCAGTGTGACGTCTGTACTGGGCGGTGTTGTCCAGCTAAAGAGAGTGTGTTTGGCAGCTTATCCAATTTCTGCTGCCCGGGAAAGGAGATCCGGGAGGAATAGGATAGGTCATCTTGATTGGGTGAAATTAAGTGTCGAATTAAATTGTGCACCAAACCAAGATACGAAATTTTCTTTCCACTACTAGTCTTAGCCACAACACTCATTCGCTCGTTCCTCGGTTCTGTAATGGTAAGACACAATAGTCTTGGTCATACCACTCGCTTGTTCATTCTTCGGCACTGCAATACTAAGAGACAGCAGTCTTAGCCCACTCGTTCGATACTGCACAACCAAGCTACCAGCACCAACTGCGGACCAGCTCCAGCATTGCAGCATCTAGTCCACGAATGACTCACTGCTTGGACAAACATCAACACTTGAGACCACATCTACACCACCACCCAGTTAAACCAAAGTACGGCACAACCGGGACATCGATCATCCAACTGTATCTACCAACAATGACGACCACCAGTTGTTTCTACCAACAACAACGATCACCAGCTGTCTCTTCTATCAACGACTCTTCCACCAGTCGTCTCTACTATTTCCATCGTCTATAATACCATAATTCTGTAACCTGCGACAAAATAAATAGTCATTCATTGTTACTGTTATCTCGCCTTTATTCTCTCCATTGTTTTCCGGCTGTCAATTTACACACATGAACGACAAAAAATAATTTGCGGAGTCGACATTCTTATTCGCCTCACAGCACACTACAATGACGTTCATTTTATATACATATGTGGGGATTTAGGAATTAACAGTAAAACTCCCAACCGGATATTGACTCGTCGGCTGCCAGATACAAAATCTATAAACGCGGCGCCACGCATAAGGCTCCACGCATCCATCCGGTTAAAATCAGAAAAAAGAAAAATAATAAAAAGTAAAGTAGCCAATGGGAAGCGGTCACGCCAAAATTGGAAGGATTTTGGAGTGGCGAATTTGGAGCCGGTGAAGAGAGATAAATACTCAGGTTTTCTGTGAACCAACCTCTTTTTCGGGTAGTGACGTAGAACCGACAACACCGATTTTACTGTCTGGTGTTTTGGGCACCACGCTACGTCTTGGGACGTAGCGTTGGTTCGTCCATTCACCAAGTGAATAAAAGAAAGTATGGAAGAAATGTTTTCGTCTCTTATCTGTTTCTATCTTTTCTTTTTGTATATTTCTTTTGGACCTTCTTTGGGCAAGGCATTGCGCCAGCCAGTCAATGTGGGGTAAAATAATATAACCAAAATATGGAGTCAGATATCTTACAGCAACACAGCCTTGCCCTTAGCCCCTGACCTCCTAAAAGCCTTTAAACCCCACACATACATAGTATGCATAATTGAGAAATATGACATGTATAGTAAACATAATGTAAAGTGTAAAAAAGGTACATAAGCTGTTCGCAGAACTGACCGATAGCAGCGGTTGAAAACTTACATTTTCTGGTGTAGGGAAATGGTCCACGAGGGACAATTAGCACGCATGGGTTGGTCTTAAAGGTGGAAACAAAAGAGGTTCTTTCAGCCTGAAGTCTGGTACCAAAAATGGATAGAACTTACTTCTCGAAATGTCACATTGTCGACCGTCACGTGATTCCCGGAAGGTCCGCCAACAGCTCCTAAAAAGGAAGACCATTATGCTTAGTTCCCCAACAATTTTAATCTTGAAACAGAAAACATTTTTAGGTTGCCGCGACCGGCCGATAAACCCTTGCCGCGACCTGCTGATAAACCTAAACATATCAAATTACACGCCTGCGTTAGGACGATTATATCCGAGTACGACCGGAACTGACGAAGCCCTTTTTCTTTCTAACGACCTTGACATCTCGTTATAGCTAAAAGAAAAAGACGAATTAAAATTAATAACATTTCGGCCAAAACACTTCGGCCAAAAATTACCTGATAAGACTTGAACTAATAGTTGTCGCCAGCCTATAGCAGGTTAGGAAAATACTTTACAGCTACACTCATTTTTTATCAAAGAATTTTATATCCACGCGGCTGGAGCTGTGTGTCAGAGCACTTCCGTGATATCAACAGGCCCTTTTCAACCCTCGTGGGTACGCCCCCGGCTTTTTAGCTGGGCCGTCTGGCATTCGTGCCGGATGGGTGCTCGAAACTAAGAGCAGACTCGGGGCCGAATAGGCCCCCAGCTTCGGCTGGGCAACCTTCGGGTGGGCGAGCTGCACTTTTGTCCCCTTTGTACGGCACTAGACCAAGCGTCTAGTTTAAGCCGTAAACTGGCATACGTGCCCGGACTCACATTTGGGTTCGTGAAACTGCTTGCCTCATCAGGCTCACATTGCACTAAGTGAGCCGATGAGCAGCACAGACAAGCAGGGTTCGAGTCTCGGCTCGTTCCCGACCTTCCCCTCCCCTTTATCCCCACTTTAATCGGCCTTCGGGCTTTTGACCTTGTGTCAAGTCGTGTCTGGTGGGAGGCAGCGACAAATATTGGGTACGCCCCCGGCTTTTTAGCTGGGCCGTCTGGCATTCGTGCCGGATGGGTGCTCGAAACTAAGAGCAGACTCGGGGCCGAATAGGCCCCCAGTTCGGCTGGGCAACCTTCGGGTGGGCGAGCTGCACTTTTGTCCCCTTTGTACGGCACTAGACCAAGCGTCTAGTTTAAGCCGTAAACTGGCATACGTGCCCGGACTCACATTTGGGTTCGTGAAACTGCTTGCCTCATCAGGCTCACATTGCACTAAGTGAGCCGATGAGCAGCACAGACAAGCAGGGTTCGAGTCTCGGCTCGTTCCCGACCTTCCCCTCCCCTTTATCCCCACTTTAATCGGCCTTCGGGCTTTTGACCTTGTGTCAAGTCGTGTCTGGTGGGAGGCAGCGACAAATATTGGGTACGCCGCCGGCTTTTTAGCTGGGCCGTCTGGCATTCGTGCCGGATGGGTGCTCGAAACTAAGAGCAGACTCGGGGCCGAATAGGCCCCCAGCTTCGGCTGGGCAACCTTCGGGTGGGCGAGCTGCACTTTTGTCCCCTTTGTACGGCACTAGACCAAGCGTCTAGTTTAAGCCGTTAACTGGCATACGTGCCCGGACCCACATTTGGGTTCGTGAAACTGCTTGCCTCATCAGGCTCACATTGCACTAAGTGAGCCGATGAGCAGCACAGACAAGCAGGGTTCGAGTCTCGGCTCCTTCCCGACCTTCCCCTCCCCTTTATCCCCACTTTAATCGGCCTTCGGGCTTTTGACCTTGTGTCAAGTCGTGTCTGGTGGGAGGCAGCGACAAATATTGGGTACGCCCCCGGCTTTTTAGCTGGGCCGTCTGGCATTCGTGCCGGATGGGTGCTCGAAACCAAGAGCAGACTCGGGGCCGAATAGGCCCCCATCTTCGGCTGGGCAACCTTCGGGTGGGCGAGCTGCACTTTTGTCCCCTTTGTACGGCACTAGACCAAGCGTCTAGTTTAAGCCGTAAACTGGCATACGTGCCCGGACCCATATTTGGGTTCGTGAAACTGCTTGCCTCATCAGGCTCACATTGCACTAAGTGAGCCGATGAGCAGCACTGACAAGCAGGGTTCGAGTTTCGGCTCGTTCCCGACCTTCCCCTCCCCTTTATCCCCACTTTAATCGGCCTTCGGGCTTTTGACCTTGTGTCAAGTCGTGTCTGGTGGGAGGCAGCGACAAATATTGGGTACGCCCCCGGCTTTTTAGCTGGGCCGTCTGGCATTCGTGCCGGATGGGTGCTCGAAACTAAGAGCAGACTCGGGGCCGAATAGGCCCCCAGCTTCGGCTGGGCAACCTTCGGGTGGGCGAGCTGCACTTTTGTCCCCTTTGTACGGCACTAGACCAAGCGTCTAGTTTAAGCCGTAAACTGGCATACGTGCCCGGACCCATATTTGGGTTCGTGAAACTGCTTGCCTCATCAGGCTCACATTGCACTAAGTGAGCCGATGAGCAGCACTGACAAGCAGGGTTCGAGTCTCGGCTCGTTCCCGACCTTCCCCTCCCCTTTATCCCCACTTTAATCGGCCTTCGGGCTTTTGACCTTGTGTCAAGTCGTGTCTGGTGGGAGGCAGCGACAAATATCGGCACGCCCCCCGGCTTTTTAGCTGGGCCGTCTGGCATTCGTGCCGGATGGGTGCTCGAAACCAAGAGCAGACTCGGGGCCGAATAGGCCCCCAGCTTCGGCTGGGCAACCTTCGGGTGGGCGAGCAGCACTTTTGTCCCCTTTGTACGGCACTAGACCAAGCGTCTAGTTTAAGCCGTTAACTGGCATACGTGCCCGGACCCACATTTGGGTTCGTGAAACTGCTTGCCTCATCAGGCTCACATTGCACTAAGTGAGCCGATGAGCAGCACAGACAAGCAGGGTTCGAGTCTCGGCTCCTTCCCGACCTTCCCCTCCCCTTTATCCCCACTTTAATTGGCCTTCGGGCTTTTGACCTTGTGTCAAGTCGTGTCTGATGGGAGGCAGCGACAAATATCGGCACGCCCCCCGGCTTTTTAGCTGGGCCTTCTCGCATTCGTGCCGGATGGGTGCTCGAAACCAAGAGCAGACTCGGGGCCGAATAGGCCCCCAGCTTCGGCTGGGCAACCTTCGGGTGGGCGAGCTGCACTTTTGTCCCCTTTGTACGGCACTAGACCAAGCGTCTAGTTTAAGCCGTTAACTGGCATACGTGCCCGCACCCACATTTCGGTTCGTGAAACTGCTTGCCTCATCAGGCTCACATTGCACTAAGTGAGCCGATGAGCAGCACAGACAAGCAGGGTTCGAGTCTCGGCTCCTTCCCGACCTTCCCCTCCCCTTTATCCCCACTTTAATTGGCCTTCGGGCTTTTGACCTTGTGTCAAGTCATGTCTGGTGGGAGGCAGCGACAAATACTGGGCACGCCTCCCGGCTTTTTAGCTGGGCCGTCTGGCATTCGTGCCGGATTGGTGCTCGAAACCAAGAGCAGACTCGGGGCCGAATAGGCCCCCATCTTCGGCTGGGCAACCTTCGGGTGGGCGAGCTGCACTTTTGTCCCCTTTGTACGGCACTAGACCAAGCGTCTAGTTTAAGCCGTTAACTGGCATACGTGCCCGGACCCACATTTGGGTTCGTGAAACTGCTTGCCTCATCAGGCTCACATTGCACTAAGTGAGCCGATGAGCAGCACTGACAAGCTGGGTTCGAGTCTCGGCTCGTTCCCGACCTTCCCCTCCCCTTTATCCCCACTTTAATCGGCCTTCGGGCTTTTGACCTTGTGTCAAGTCGTGTCTGGTGGGAGGCAGCGACAAATATTGGGCCGTCTGGCATTCGTGCCGGATGGGTGCTCGAAACCAAGAGCAGACTCGGGGCCGAATAGGCCCCCAGTTTCGGCTGGGCAACCTTCGGGTGGGCGAGCTGCACTTTTGTCCCCTTTGTACGGCACTAGACCAAGCGCCTAGTTTAAGCCGTAAACTGGCATACGTGCCCGGACCCACATTTGGGTTCGTGAAACTGCTTGCCTCATCAGGCTCACATTGCACTAAGTGAGCCGATGAGCAGCACAGACAAGCAGGGTTCGAGTCTCGGCTCCTTCCCGACCTTCCCCTCCCCTTTATCCCCACTTTAATTGGCCTTCGAGCTTTTGACCTTGTGTCAAGTCGTGTCTGGTGGGAGGCAGCGACAAATAAAGGGCCGTCTGGCATTCGTGCCGGATGGGTGCTCGAAACCAAGAGCAGACTCGGGGCCGAATAGGCCCCCAGCTTCGGCTGGGCAACCTTCGGGTGGGCGAGCTGCACTTTTGTCCCCTTTGTACGGCACTAGACCAAGCGTCTAGTTTAAGCCGTAAACTGGCATACGTGCCCGGACCCACATTTCGGTTCGTGAAACTGCTTGCCTCATCAGGTTTACATTGCACTAAGTGAGCCGATGAGCAGCACAGACAAGCAGGGTTCGAGTCTCGGCTCCTTCCCGACCTTCCCCTCCCCTTTATCCCCACTTTAATCGGCCTTCGGGCTTTTGACCTTGTGTCAAGTCGTGTCTGGTGGGAGGCAGCGACAAATATTGGGTACGCCCCCGGCTTTTTAGCTGGGCCGTCTGGCATTCGTGCCGGATGGGTGCTCGAAACCAAGAGCAGACTCGGGGCCGAATAGGCCCCCATCTTCGGCTGGGCAACCTTCGGGTGGGCGAGCTGCACTTTTGTCCCCTTTGTACGGCACTAGACCAAGCGTCTAGTTTAAGCCGTAAACTGGCATACGTGCCCGGACCCATATTTGGGTTCGTGAAACTGCTTGCCTCATCAGGCTCACATTGCACTAAGTGAGCCGATGAGCAGCACTGACAAGCAGGGTTCGAGTTTCGGCTCGTTCCCGACCTTCCCCTCCCCTTTATCCCCACTTTAATCGGCCTTCGGGCTTTTGACCTTGTGTCAAGTCGTGTCTGGTGGGAGGTGAAACTGCTTGCCTCATCAGGCTCACATTGCACTAAGGGTTCGAGTCTCGGCTCCTTCCTGACCTACCCCTCCCCTTTATCCCCACTTTAATCGGCCTTCGGGCTTTTGACCTTGTGTCAAGTCGTGTCTGGTGGGAGGCAGCGACAAATACATGGCACGCTCCTAGCGAAGCTCATTAAGGAGGAATCCTGCATTCTGTGCGGTCGCATTCACCTTAACTTCCGACGTTGATCCCACTTCTCGTGGTAGATCCGCTTTTTTTTCCCACCTACTTAGGTATGCACAAAGGTCCTTTTTAGGACCATAAGAGGTCACTGTCTGCGGGTCAGAGCATCTCTGGCGGTCAGTAATGATCAGTCGAAGTAGACGGCCAGGCGGCAAGCACGAAGACGGATTCTAAGACCAACCGGTCTTAACTCTCACTCGGTTCCGATAGTCCGATAAGCTGCGCAGCGCTAATGGCACGGTCCAGCCTTTAGCTACCACTTCGCTATCTGCGCAGCGCTAAGATAACGCCCATCTTAGCCTGGCCTTCTGGCCTGTCCGCTCGTCAGCCTAGCTTTGCCCCGACAAAGCCTTCGCTGCTGTCCGCTCGTCAGCTCAGCTTTGGCCCGACAAAGCCTTCGCTGCTGTCCGCACGGCTTTGCCCCGACAAAGCCTTCGTTCTCGTTCGCTCGTCCGCTCGGCTTTGGACCCGACAAAGCCTTCGCTCTCGTCCGCACGGCTTTGGACACAACAAAGCCTTCACTCCCGTCCGATACGTCCGCACGGCTAGGGGGCCCAGCAAGGCCCTAGCCTTTCCTCGACCTCAACGCTCTTGCAAGGTACAACGCAGTCCACGTAACGACTCGCTGTTACGGACTGTTCTACCACTGCAACACCTGACTCACGTACAACCCGCCGTACGAGTCAGCAACCTGATCGACACACCCTTGGTTAACCACAACATACCGTCACAACCAGGGATATCGATCTACCAACCTCGACCGACCATCTAGCTGTACTCAACGACCAGCATCCAACATCTAGCTGTACTCAACGACCAGCACCGACCATCTAGCTGTACTCAACGACCAGCACCGACCATCTAGCAGTACCCAACGACCAGCACCGACCATCTAGCTGTACTCAACGACCAGCACCGACCATCTAGCTGTACTCAACGACCAGCACCGACCATCTAGCTGTACCCAACGATCTGCACCGACCATCTAGCTGAACTCAACGACTTGACCGACCTCAGCTTACCAGCATCCAACATCTAGCTGTACTCAACGACTCGACCTACGCCAGCGACCCTCGTCGAACGCCCAGCTGCGAACACATACAACCGCCACGGACATTTACATTCACGATTGTAAATACGACGAAATAAATTGTCATTTGTAATTATCGTTACCTCGCCTATGTCCCTTCATATTGCTTTGGCTGTCCTCATTCACATTAAATACATTTGCGGGGTCGACATAATTATCGGCTCCGCAACAAGATCAGTCCTACCAAACCCATACGTCCCATTGAAAAATAATTCAAGAATTAAAAATGTATTTGCATTTATAAGCCACAGATACTTTTCTCCTGTAATCTTTGTTGAACATTGGTAAATTAGTTGTTTTATAATCTAGTTATAGATTTTATTTTAAAAATAATCTGAAGCCAAAGACATTTTTCGGAAATCAACCCTTCTCATCATGGCATTCAGAGAGACAAAGAAAAAATGTCGGCATTATTCAATGAATTTATTGGAGGTGGGGGAGTGATTAGAAATTAAATTTGTTTTCAAGGGGTGGATCAAGTAAAGTTTGAAAAGCCCTACTTTAAAGTCTTGCGACACCGAAATGCAAAACCACGTGTTCAAGGGAGACAACTTTGAAATGACTTCCGCACAATTCCTTTTTAAATCATCAAGAGTTATCCAACTTGGCAGTGACACGCAGGACGGGGTTTGCAATTTACGGTTCGAGTTCCAGGTTAGATTGCTTTATTGTAATGTTTTTTTCTATTGTCTTTTCCTTCAATTTTCTTTAAGCTTCATTTATCATCACTGTGTATGTGTTTTATTCCTATAACCTATGTACAATCTGTTTTTTAAATATTTCTTTCTTTACTCGTGACCTTTCTCGGTCTGCTTTTTAAAGTTAAATATTAGATAAAACCTCGAAAAATATATTTTTAAAGCTATTAGATGCATATTGTGTCCTATATACCTACATTATATACGATCTTAAAGTTTATTTGACCTTTTTTTCCACACAAGGGTATTTTATAACTTGAATTTATCACTGGAAAATTTCCATTGATAAACTTTTTTTAAAAGATAAATGGAAAAATATACTTTATTGAATACAACTTAAAAAAAGATAAATAAGATAAAACATTAAAATTTCGCTATTTGATAAATAAAATTGATATTGTTATCTTTATATCGCTAACCACAAACTTAATTTTTGTTTTAAACTTTTGACATAAATGACTCTTTACACTCTTCGAGGTCGTTATAAAACAAAACCGCCAAATCTTTTCAATTAAATGATCGTAATTATTGTATTCTTGTTTATATTTATCATTGTATGAGTTTAGATAATAATAAAAAAATGAGGGCGAGTAATTCTTGTTTTCTTTAAGTTTAGCTCCGCGTAAATAATTTGATTCTGTTCTTAATATTGTTTATTTTTAATTTCAAAGACAATTTTAACGGCAATTAAAAAATGATTTTTACATAACGTTGGATTTTTAAGCAAAATAGTCCGTGTCATATGTTGATGATCTTGACCATGTGATCAAAAACTCCTCATATCTTTGTGTAGAAATAAAAGAAAAAGTTGATTAGTGATAATAGTGACTGAAAACAATATGATCTTCCTTCTTTTGGGAAAATTTGTCTTTTCTTTTTTCTTATAGTTTTGTGTGTTTGTATGTATACAATGAAAGATTACCATGACTCTAATACGAACTGTATATTCAATTCGCATCGCCCTTCGCACAGGAAAACAAGGAGCACATTCTACCGAGGTTGGAATTTTAGCCCCAGAAAATCAACTAAAGTGCTCAAACCCAAACCAAAATTACTTGATGCAAAAAGCAATGTTTTCATAGCAATATTTAATGTTAAGACTTTAAATACAGTAAACCAGTTACATGAGGTGAGAGCATCTGCAGCCGAGCATAATATAGATTCTAATGTAGTGAACTAGAAATAAAATACCATAATACAGGGAATGGATGGATATTTATCACTACATCTGCATGGAAAAATTCTGTCCATACCATCATAGGAGGGGGAGGAAGGCTTCTCAGCTTTCCTGCCTTAAAATCACTAAATAGTATTGAGAAAATACCACCGAGAATGATGTGTGCTTTATTTAATGGTGTGTCCTACACAACAAATGTCTCTTGCTACTGTCCCACTAATATCAGTGATGAAACGCCCATCATCACCTTCTACAGCAAGCTATCTTTCCTTGTCCAAAACATTCCCAAACACAAAGTTTTAATTATTGATAGAGACATGAATACTTAAATAGGCTAAGACGAAAACAACAATTTCTGCTTACACAACTTGCCAAACAGAAATAGGGAATACCTCACATACTTTTCACTTGGGAACAGGCTAGCATACCTTAATATTAAATTCCAAAAAGGCGAAGTAAAACTATTGTCTACCCAAAAATCTCTTGAACGCTGCAAGATAATATATTCATAAACAAGAATTAGATAAATAGCACTGAATTGTGAGGCATAATCCTCTTTTGAAGGATTATCTTCTTATCATGAAACCGTCACAGCAAAGATACACTTGAGTCTACACAGTAATGAGAAGCAAACAATCAAAACCATAAATTACAACTGATCCTCATTTACCAATAGAGATATTAATAATAAATATAAATATATGGTAAGTGTAAGAAATAGATTCAATACTCTTCAGGAGATATTTGAAAGACGTGCTCCTAATGATGAATATGAAAATATGAAAGCAGCAGTAGAGTAGATACCAAACAAACCAACAGACAAATGTAAAGTTACATTGGAGTCATTAGTAGTTGGGAAAAAAGCTACATAACGTGAGAATAGTATCCTTACATAATAAAAGAAACCCAACAAATGTCAATGTGCAGAAGCATAAGAAAACCCAGAGAGAACTAACACATACAAAAAAGAACAAGAATACATACAAAGTCAAATCAATAAAATTAGAAACTTGGTTGAAGATAGACAATCACGAATAGAATGGCAGACAATAAATGAAGAAAGTAGAAGGAAGACCACATTGAGAACAAAACTAAAAGCTGCCAAGCAAGAAGAAATGCAGGAGTGGAAAGAACATTTCGAGAATCTGCTTGGAAACTCCCCTAAAGTTACTGATAAATCTATCCCAAAAATTATTAATAACCAACTAGATATCAAACTATGACAGTTTACAAATGAAGAACTTAATGTAGTAGTGAGAAAAATTAAAAGTAGAAAAAACTGCAGGTCTTAACAAAATACCTCCAGAAGTATAGAAGACTAGGAAATTTGATGACATAGTTCTTTAATTATGTAACATGGTCTATAAATAAAAAAGAGAAATGAATAAAAGGCTGCGTTCTCCCCTTCCACAAGAAAGATGATCACCAAGAACTAGAGAGGCATAAACCTTACTGCTATAGCTGTTAAGGTTTATAATGCCATGCTTCTCAACTGTATCCAACTTGAAATCAAAAAATACTCGGGAAAATCAAAATGGTTTCTAGAAAAATTGATCTACAACTTGACAGATCACATATTTGTTTCTAATCTTCCAAGACTATGTACTTCAAACATTGACAGATCTAATACAAAAATGGTTTTACATTAAAAAAAAAAAAAAGGCAAGAAGCAGACAATATCCTGCTGAAACTATAACAAACTGCAATGATGGACATTTGCATTCACCTGACTGAAAGCGTCGACAGTGCATGACATGCAAAGTCAGTCTTTGTAAAAGATTTGGAACCCATGCTTAGTATTAATACTGGTTCGCATCTGGTTTGAAGATCCAGGATGTTGGAAGTGCAGAGTTAAGCACCCAGATAGAAGACAAAAATCTAAAATGTATCATTATTTAGGTGAGCTAACTAACACTTATCAAACACCTGCAAAGTAAAAAAAAAAATTACTCCAGGACTTATCTGACAGGAAAGATAAGTTTTGGTGTAATTTTTTTCTATATGAAATTTAATCTTTAGCTGTTACATCTTCTAAAAGTTTTAGAAGTTTACAACCTAACAACTTAAATACTTGATAGGAAGTGTATAATACATTTAGTAATTGAATAATCTTGTTATTAAAACCAGAAAAGAAAATCCTACCAATAATATAAATGGGAAAGGAAAAAATTATTTACTGCTTCATAAAATAATGATACTTTTACTTTAATGTTAACATTACATTTTTTCTTTTACTCTTTCATTATGAATTTTTTTCTTTTTCTTTTTTTCAGCTTTTAATCAGAATGACAAAACAAAATGTTAAGATAGAAAACATTGTGAGGCATTTATCATACCACTTACCTTCAAAATAAATTTTAAAATCAGACAAGTAAAATTCTGAAGTGATCAAATTCTTACAAATGGAATAATATTTTTTTTTTTTTTTTTTTTTTGGTTTTTATCGAGTCTTTTATTTTTTTTCTTTTGACATTCTATATTTATTGTCATTTAACTATTTCTATTTCTAATCTAAATTCTATGAATAGAAATTAATTCATTATTGAGCTTGACAGTTGCTTTTTGTGACTTTTAAGATGTTTATTTAAAAAAACAACTTATTTAACTGAAAATCTTATTCAAAATAAAAACAATCTAGTAAAAGCCATAGATAGTTATTCCATTTGGTTATAAGGGATTTGATCAAAATGAAATCTGTATAGTAAAGATAGTTTATGAGAGATTTCTCTAATGTTACACATTTCTTAGATAAGATTCAAGAATTTTACCAGTTTAATCACAATAATTGCAATATTGCAAAAATATTATGTATATTTTCATTTGTTTTTTCTCAAGGAATAAAATTTAACAATCAAGAAACTATCACATCAAAAATGTCAGGTGAGTAAATATCTTTTATCTAAAAATGAAGTCTTATATATGCTGGGTGCAATGGGTAAATAACACTGACATCTCACTTTATCAGAAATATTTACCAAAATTACATGAAAATATCTTGAAATATTATTGATTAAATTTATTCAAAGAAATTGCCATTGGCTTTCACAGCCTCCAGATGATTTTGGAATCTCCTGGAAGCCTTTCCGATTGTCTCCTTGTTTAAATTGATAAATGCAGCCGCTATCCTTGCCTTCAGTTCATCTTTGGTGTTGTACAGAGTCTTGTTGGTCACTAGCTCAAAAGTACTCCACACATAATTATCAAGGGGATTGCAGTCTGGGAGTTAGGTGGCCAAATGTTTGGGGTGGTGTTGTCAAAGTAATTTTCTGACAGACAAGACTTGTTTCTGCTGCTTGTGTGGCATGGTGCAGAATCCATGTAAGGTCTTCCAACAGCTACTCTCTATCCAGGATAGCACTATCTCTTTCAGGCACTTGATGTAGACCTCTGTATTGAGTGTGAGGCCATGTGAAAAGATGAATGGAGATATAAAATCACCATCACTAGTGATCACCTCAAACACCATGATGTGAACTGGGTGTTTGATTTTGATCAATATCAGTACATCCTGTGGGAACAAAGAAAGCCACTGGCTGTTCTGTGAGTTCACCACCTGATACTGTCTGAAATTTTTCTTATCTCAGAAAAATCAAAGTTCATTTAGTTGGAGAGGATGCTTAAATTTCCTCTCATCCTTCATGGGCTGTGATGAAAATTGACACTTTCTCATCTTCTATGAGAAATACTAAATGTTTTCCTGCTGACACTTCCATGTCTCTGGCTATGGACCTGAATGACTTGCTAGGATCATTCTCAATTGTGGGCTGGATCTTACCAACAAACTCAAAATTTCTTTTCTTATCAGAAAGATCAGAGGGAGGCTTCTCACCTGCCATACCTTTATAATCACCATTGGACTCATTCAAATCTTTTCAAATTCTCTCTACTGTGTCTTCAGATTGACAACAAAATACTGTGAAATCTTTTATATTGTTATTTCTGGCTTGAATGCCAAGCAGTACAGCATGCCATTTCCAAATTTCTGGAGGACTGAATTGCATCATGGTGCTGCTTTCTTCACAGACAGGTGCCCAACTGATTCAAGTTTACTGCACAGTAGACAAAACCTGAAACAAAAAAAGCACCTAAGTGAAATTAATAATTTAAAATGGCAACAACAATTTACCTATTGCACTGTATAGATATTGAAGCATAGATAATCTCATTCATTGTACTTAATAAAAAAAATCATTAATAAAAGCAAGAGATGTTATATTCCTAATAATCTCATCAAACATATTTGATTTAATAGATTGAATCTTGTATCATAAGTATGGAACAATAAAAAAAATTACTTATTTCACTTATTTTCCTCATTTCAAAGGAAGAGACATAAACTGATAGACAGATAGATGATGATGATATTAATCATCATCATCATCATCTTATTTTAGTTGCTTTTGTAAAAAAAATAAAACTTACTTGGAGCATTATCTCTTCTGATGTAATGCACCATTAAAGATAAAGTGGACCTGGGAGTAATTGCAAGAAGGTGGAGATTCTACACTCGTCAGAACTGGAGGCTCATCAGATGCAGTTTAGTGCCATACCCAGGATATTCTTTTGTGTGATAGGGTTCTTACCCTCTCTGCAGAGGATCCGCCGACTGCATAAAAAAAATGAGGACAGTAGTTTAAATAAATCAGTATATATAATATAACTTGTGTATATATAAAACATACAATTGCATATATACACCTGTTACAAAAATCACATCTCAACATAAACTTGACATTTCTAAGTGCTTTTGTTTTTATTAGACGTAATCTATTTGAGAGAATAATTATCTATTTTATACTCTTTCTCCTTCAAACTTAAAAGTTTAGACTATGAACTAAGAGAAACCAGCTGGTATTGAACTATAAACCCTTATTTCTAGTTCACTGGTGACTTTCTCCTAGGAACTATTTAATTCTTACCTGTGGATTATTTATCCGTTTCATGCCTGTAGAATAAACTGTTTGAATAAATTTTATTTTCAGTTTCCCGTCTTATCGACAAAGTTTTGATTGCCAACCGAGGTGAAATAGCATGTCGTGTGATCCGAACAGCTCGGAAGATGGGCATCCGCTCTGTAGCTGTCTACAGTGATGCTGATCGTAATTCAATGCACGTTGCCATGGTGAATATTTGGTTTTAGTTTTTTTTTACTTAGCACACACACTCTTCACGGAGAGAGAGAAAGAGAGAGAGAGAGAGAGCCATTTCACACACACTTTTCACAGAGGGTGAAAGAAAGAGAGAGCCACTTCACACACACACACACACACACACACACACAGAGAAAGAGAGAGAAAGCACTTCACACACACACACACATACTTTTCACAGAGAGAGAAAGAAAGAAGAGAGTGAGCCTTTTCACACACACACTCTTCATAGAAAGAGAAAGAGACCCACTTTTCACACACACACACTCTTCACAGAGAGAGAAAGAGCCACTTTTCACACACACACACACACACACACACTCTTCACAGAGAGAGAGAGAGAGAGCCATTTCACACACCCACACATACACTTTTCGCCGAGAGAGAAAGAGAGAGAGTGAGCCATTTCCCACATACACACACTTTATGGAGAAAGAAAGAGAGAAAGTGAACCATTTCACACACACACTCTTCACAGAAAGAGAAAGAGAGACACTTCACACACACACTCTTCTCACAGAGATTGAGCTATTTCACACACACAGACACATACACTTTTCGCTGAGAGAAAAAGAGAGAGAGTGAACCGTTTCTCTCTCACACACACACACACACACACACACACACACACTTTTCACCAAGAGAGAAAGAGAGAGAGTGAGCCATTTCACACACACACACACTTTTCACCAAGAGAGAAAGAGAGAGAGTGAGCCATTTCGCACACACACTCTTCACAGAAAGAGAAAGAGAGCCACTTCACACACAGAGAAAGAGAGAGAGAGAGACACTTCACACACACACACACACACACACAGAGAAAGAGAGAGAGATACTTCACACTCACACTCTTTAAATACATTGGTAAAATAAGTAAATCAATTTTATTTCATAACTTTTTCTCCCTCTTGATTATATGAAAAAAGAAATAACTTGCTATTTACAAGATATAAAAGTAATCTTCTTTTGACAAAGAAGTTTTATATTGTCATTGAAATCTACTAATGAGAAATAAAACTGTAACACCTTAAATATTATTTGAATTTACTAAAGATTAAATAAACAGGTTATATAGCGGGATGAGTAAATGATCACATTGATATAGATCAATATGTGCACAGGTTCCAATATAAAGGATGTATCACCAATAGCCAGACCCTAACCAGCATAACTGTACCCAGGTCAAAATAAGCATCATCGCTCAAAATGTTGTAATTTTATATTCCATCAGAATAAAAAACATAACTGAAAGTTTATATTACATATATGAATAAAGTCAATATAATTGTTATTAGTTAAGGGCTCTTTAATTTATCAGGCTCTTCTCAACACTATATTATCATGGATTTGTCTTTAACAGAACTTTATTCATACCCATCATTCTCATATTATATAATTATATATATTTTTTATAATTTAAGAAAATAAAAACTCTCTCTTATTGAAGGATAAAGATAATTTTGTGAGGAAATAGGATGAATTTGTGCTATGATGATTATTCTCACTGAAAATGCAATAAATAAACTGAGTTCAAATTTTAACTCCATTCATTTTATTCACATTCACTTAATACTTATGCCTTTGAGAAAACTGTTATGAAAGTACAACGTGTATGTAGGAAATTAGTATAATGAATTACTGTAAGAAAATGTAGTTTAATATTGTGTCTTTGGTTAACTGTGATAAAAAGTTAATGCTGAAATGGTGTAGTTTAGTTCTTTTATTTTTAAAGGCATATCAACCTTCATGGACTATTTAATGCCAAAGCTATCCTTGTAGAAGAACAGCAGCGATACTATTTAATCCATAGCTGGGAGCATAAGGTGTGTGTGCCCGGGGGGGGTATATCTTTCCCTAGGCTATTCATCAAAAAGTGAACATAATAGCACGACTGGAGTTTGAACTCGTTCACTTCAAGGTCACAGCCCAGCATATCAGCCACTACTCCATGAGAACTCCTTCCATTGCTGAAGTGAATTCTAAATAAAACAGTGATATTATTCATAGCTGGAGTCCCTGAAATAATCCTGAAAAATTTGGAAAAGAGAATGGAAGACCTGAAATTGTACCAATCACAACATTGTAGAGAAAAGTACTGGAGAATTGAGGAGACTTGCTGTCACTCAGTCTTGTGAAAACCACCAGTTTCTTTTAGTGTGAAAGACTGAATAATGATAATAATGATGATGATGATGATGATGATAATAATAATAAATCTTTTTTTGCTAAAAATGAAAAAGAATTAGAAATCCTAGTACAAAGTATTAGAATTTACAGCCAAGAATATTGGACTGAAATTTGAGACTGAAAAATACACTATTACAAGAGTAGAGTGTGTAGCCAATAAGCATTACAAGCGACTGTAAGAAAATGTAGGTTAATATTGAAGAATCTTTCATGTAACTGTGATAAAAAGGTTAAAACTGAAATCAATTCTAAATGTACAAAAAGAAAACAAATAACAGGAAATTGAGTGGAATGGCCGTTTTCTTTTGATGTATTATATTTTGATGTATATATTTTTGGTCATAATAATTTACGTAAATGGTTTCATGTGTGTATTCATTTTGTAAATGTGCAGAGTACATAAATGTTTTTAGAATTTTCTTTCATTTTTTAAAAATTGTTTATTTGTGTGTCAGTTTTGAATTCCTTTGAGGATTAAACTTGGTTATCGTTTGTGAAATTCAGAATTGATATTTTTGGTTCAGCAGTTAGAGTAACAGAAAATTACATTAGGTTTGTTCTTTGAATAACAGACTTCTACTTTCAGGTAGGGGATAGCTGGTCCCAAACCCACAAGATTTTAGTAGCAAAATAGGGAAAGATTATTCTCGGAAATGATGATGACATACTTGGGTTTTTTTTCTTGGAAAAGTTAATTTTATTTGTAGATGTGATGAAACACCCTAATTTAGAGACTGTTACCAAGGCATCTCTTCTCTCCTCAGCTATGGGTAAAATAGTAGGGCTTAGTAGGCTCTTAGTATGGTAGGGCAACCAATCTATGAGAAGAACAACTCTGAATTCAAACTCCCTACCAACATGTCAGGTAGCATAAGGACCATTACTTCTCATGTCACCCAGGAGAAGATTCAAGTTCTGCTGTAGACTGAGAAAAAGACTGAAGGGATGTTTTAGTTGATTACTTTTTCTGGGAACTCTTATAACCATATTAACATGTGTGTAAAAAGGGAGGGGGAAATTTTCTGTATTATAAAACATTGCAATTCTATGATTTATTCTACAAGGTGAGTCTGCAACCATATTTAGATATCATTTTAAAGACTTTAAGCTGAAATCAACTTGAAAAAAATACTCAATAAAACATATGACATAAAAGACGTGTTTCTTGTATATAATTATCCAATTCTTTTGCCATGAACAAGACGTGATACAAGGTCATATTTTAAGCAGAGTACAGCTGGTTTGAATTTAGAACTTTCTTTCTAAGCCCCTTGCTATACCAAGGTTAAAGAGCCCATTCTATCCTACTACTTACCCATAGCTAGAGAGAGAACAGATGGATTCATGCCTTTCTCAAGGGTATTAGTGGGAAGTGAAATGCAAACAGCCTCATTCTGGACTTCAACTTGGGCCATCAATTCCATTTCCTTTTAAGATAACCATTATGTTGAATAGGCTTCCAAAGTGTTTTTTGATTTCCTATGATGTTTTGACATTAATGGATGGTAATCAATTTTTTTTTAATTATTAGCTGTATATTTTTTTTCTTTATCATGTTTTAGTTAGACAATTATTTGGTCTCAAATAAATTTACCTAGCACAGAGACATTTTGTCTGTTTTGTTCTCCATATAATCTTATCTGTGGGTTATATTCTGTTATTACGTTACATTTGGGTGTCAATCAATACAACTGTCAATGGATTGGGTTGTAATCTGAGCCAATCTGACAACAATATATCTACACTAGATAAAATCTCCTTTTTTTAAAAAGGAAAATTTTTAAATTAAAAAAAAAAAAGAAAATCAACTAATCAAAATTTGGCATGCAGGGGTTAGGGTTAGGGTCAGGAAGAATGAAATAGAGGATATTAAAATCAATGATAACATAGTTGGCTTAAACTTAAAACTCACTGAAGTCATATTTCATAAATATAGTAAAATGTTTTTTGAAAATAATTACTGGAAAAATAAAAATAAAAACCTTTAATCATGTTTATGTTCATCCTTTATTTAAAAAATGGTTTGAGGTGAATATATGTCAAATATCGACTTGTAAGATTAGGTTATAAGCAACTTGCACCTTTTTTTTTTAACGTAGTTTCATCTGTTGTTTATTGCAAAGTTCATTTACTTTGATTTTTTATTGTAAATTTTTGACTAGTTTTGAACTCTCAAATTGAACATGTACAAAAAAAAAATGAAGGTCCCTGTTTATTATTTCTTGCTCCCAAAATTTATATATTCCCACACTTAAAAGTCAATGGAAGATTTTCTTTGAATTTTAGGCTGATGAAGCATATCACATTGGACCAGCTGCTTCCCAACTGAGCTATCTTCAACATGGAAAAATCTTAGAAATTGCCAAAGCAACTGGTGCTCAGGTAAGCAAAGAAATAATTTACAATTATATGAATCTTTATGATTTGGTTTTGTTTATTAGTGGGGAATGTGTGCACACAAAATAATCCATATATTAAAAGAAAAATTGTATTTTACTTAGTGGCGTAATTATTTCTGATTTTTGTATGTTAACATTAAAAAAATTGGCACATGCATGGTAGCAAAATTTTTGTTATTGAAATAATGTTAAAAAAATCCGATTTAGAGAAAAAAAAACAATTTTCAATCCAATTTGCAACTTATATACTACCTGTGTTCACACACACCCATACAGATATACTCACACCCAGATGCATATAGATATATATATTTAAATATATGCCTATATACATACTTACTCATATAGACATGCTCTCATCTACATTCATGGGCATTATTTCTTGTAAATATGTGCACCTTGAGACAGAAAAATTTATAATATCACATCTACTCTCTCTCTCTTTCTCTTTAATTGACAATCTTTCAATTATCGTAACTGCCTATTAATTACTTGTTTTAGGCAATACATCCAGGTTATGGCTTTTTGTCTGAGAATGCTGAGTTTGCCGAAGAATGTGAAAATAACGGCATCACTTTCATTGGTCCACCTGCCACTGCTATCCGAGATATGGGAATAAAAAGGTAAGGAGTACTAATACCATTCTTATGTTATTTACACATGTGACTTGTTCTTGGCATGTACTGGGGAAGACACACTTTTTGTAAACATATTTATATCGATGAGTCCCTACTGGATATGCAAATTATCCAAGGGAGGTAATTATTTATTGTCTCCCTACAATATATGATATTTATAAATTGGTAAAAAATGTTTTGAGTTGTGTTTAATGTTTGTACTTTTACTCTTCATATTTTTAAACAGTACTTCCAAAATGATCATGTCTGATGCTGGAGTTCCTGTGATTGAAGGTTACCATGGCGAAGATCAGTCTGACAGCCGTTTAAAGGAAGAAGCTGCTAAAATTGGTTATCCTGTCATGATTAAGGCTGTTCGGGGAGGAGGAGGAAAGGTAAATTGATTTTGATGTTTTTTTTTTAATCATTGTTTAAGATCATTTAATACGGAAGACTTTTTCCATCTCAGCAAAATTATTAGTTTTTTTTTTTGTTTTTTGTTTTTTTTTTATTTATCAACTTGGAAAAATAAACCTTTTTAAACTAATTTTTATTTTCATAATAATTTTCATATTTTCCAATGTCACCCATAGATAAGTTTACCTCTAATAAGTTTTAATGAAGACGTTGTTTTTTTTTTTAAAAAACTAAACCAAGAATTTTGTTATTTCTCATCCTCATGTTGTGCTATCAGCACGGATATCCCTGACCCTCTCTCACCACCCCTCCCAATCGTCTATTGCTCCGGTAGGTCTTCAGGGCTGCATCCTGTATCAGCACAGAGCTGCTGTATGTAGGTTTGAGCTGGTCATCCTGCCTTTGCTCATCTATGTGAAGGGGTCCATAGGAGTACATCACTTATCAGCTCGTTCCTACTTCTCTAGCAGTGTCATGCATGTCTGGTTCATCTAATTTTTGCTGCTTTGTGGTGTGCTGCCTCCAGGACTTGTTCAATATTGCTCGCAGCATTCTTGTGTAGTTGCCGTTAAGCTTTTTCTCCATATGTTTAGTTAGCGTTCATGTAGTGCATCTAAATAGTAGTATCAACATGACTGCTGCTTGGAAGAAACTGCACTTCATTTTATCAGTCAGGTCTAACTTTGATATGACCAGTAGCCTATAGATAGCTGTCCTTGCCTTTGCTAGTTGCATGTCGATGTCTGTCTCGGTTGATGAGACACTGCTTCCTAGGTAAGTGAACTTGTCAACGAGTTTCAGAGAGCTACCGTTTGGTGTGGAGATGTTGCCTGTTTGATTAAAGGACATATATTCTGTTTTGTGTGCATTGACATGGAGGCTGATGCCTGCATCGGCTTGTCCCAGATATGTAGCAGAGTTTCAGCTTGGGTGGGTGCATTTGCCAGAAGCGCTTTATCATTGGGGTAGTCGGCATTGATAATTGTTTTTGCGAGGTACCTTCTGTTTCTTTCTTTTGTTAGCTTGAAACCGTTTTCTTTGATTTTATTGATAGATGTTCTATGCTCATAGTCTAGACAGATGATAAAAACGTATGGGGCTAATGTGTCTCCTTGCAGTACGCCTGCTACAATGTCAAAGTAGTCTGTGTCTCCATCCGGAGAACGGACTAGTGGAATATTATACAATCAAAACATGTTATTAGATATTATTTATTACCAAACTATATTACTGAAACTGTTGGCTAGGTCTAGACCTCTGCAGTTGGGATAAGACTCTCTCAGCAAGGCTTCCTGGCTGTAACCTGTTATGCTTGAAAATAGGATCCTGGTGGCTAAACCGTCTGTGACTCAGCAATGGAAGTGGTCACTTGCAACGCTTCACTTTGGTTTTTAACTGGGCTAGACAGGCACTTATAGAAGCCTGATCTGATTAATCAGCTAGTTTTGTCAAGCCTTAGCATCTATCTGATTGTTTTGACTCTATTATTCAAATGAGGAAAAATTTACACCTACAATAATACATGTCTAAACATTCAAACATATATATATATATATATATATATATATATAAAGAAAAAAAATTATTCAAACATATCTAATTTTAGTACTAAAATGTACTAAAATTAGATATGTCCGAATGATAATTCTTATATAAATGTTTGAATGTTTAGACATGTATTATTGTTGGTGTAAATTTTTCCTCATTTAAATTTGAAGTCTGATGAAATCGGGATATTCTTTTACATGCCATAATAAGTTGATACTTATTGTTACTTAAAGTTAAAGGCTTACTTTTATAAGTTTGTTTTTGCAGGGTGGGGTTCTAGTTTGGTTGTGAATGTGAAAAAAATAATTTTAATACATTTTTTTGTTTGATCTGAAGAAGTTCTGTTAATTTTTTGATTTTAATTGATTTTAATCAATGCTTTTTAACAGGATGGAAATAAATTTATTATCTTAATGTAACTAATTGTTGTTTTGTTTTGTTTTTTAAGAGAAAATCATTTGCTCTGTGGATTTTATTTACATTGAAATCTTGACTGGGATTACTTGAATCTAATATTCTATTTTTGAATATTTTATTGGTCCTGCTTGGAATTGTTCCCAACTCTGGATTTACTGGATTGAATGATATTTTATAAAATATTATATATATATGCTCCCCTACCCCTGTAGGGTTGAGCTCTCTAATGAGGGAAGTAAATGTGTTGCCATTAGCGTAATGCAAGGCTCTTCATATGAATCGAGCTCTTGGCAGCCGTTAAGCGGATATATGTAAACAAAAGCAATTGTGATACATAACCGTTTAAATTTCCTTCGCTTGCACTGGCTTCCTCGTGGCTCAGTGATAGAATCTTGGATTGGCGTTTGAGTCAACCGGGTTTTGATCCCAACTTTGGGAATCTAGCCTGTCTAGCCACACTGAATCGTTCTGATAGAACGAAACAGATCTGTCTGTGGATGACAATATAAATATATATATATATATATATATATATATATATATATATATATATATATAAAGAATTTGGCTTTAGATAACCCACACAAGTTGATATACCATAAAATAGAACCAAATCAAACCAAGAATAAACACTGTACTTCCTATTGATGCAAGCTTGCTAATCATAACTTCATATGAGGAAGGTGATTGATTTTTTTTTTTTTTTAATTTGTGTTCTTCTAGGGAATGAGAATATCTATGAGTCCTGAAGATTTTGATCAACAGTTGGAATCTGCTCGTAGAGAAGCCATGAAATCTTTTGCAGATGATGTCATGCTTTTGGAAAAGTTCATCGAAGACCCAAGGTTAGTTCCATATGCAGGACATCTAAGAAAAAAGTTTTGAAAATACAAGAGTGAATCAAAAGTTTTGCAATATTTTGGTAGTATGTGAGGCAAAACTCAGTAGTTCTGTCTCTATGGCTTCTAGCACAAACTCAGAATCCATGGTTTTAGGCCTACATGATCATCGAGGGTCTTGCAACTGGAATGAAATTTCTTGAACTACCTGATATTGGAATCAACTGCACCTTCACCTTCTGCACAATGAATGTTTTTTGGTGGCTTCTGCAGTTTTATGGTTTAGTTCAAACTCTTAAAGTAAAAGTTCTCAAATTAGAACATGTTGCATGTTCATTTGTGTGGCTTTCAAATCATACACAATGTGTCAGCATACCAACTACCACAATACTACCAACCATAGTAGGTACCTTGAACTGCCTTGGTCACATGATATACATACTGCAAACTAAAATATTGCAACACTTTCGACTCACTCTCGTATATGTGTGTGTGTGTGTGTGTGTGTGTAGGTATATCTCACCTTATGTCAGTAATTCGTTCCAGGAAAGGTCGCCTCGGCAAAAAACAATTCAAGTCAAATTTACTTGTCTCTGAATTTACTTATCACTTGGTTAAATGAGGATGTAGCATGGAGGACCTGCTGAAAGTGATGGACAATAGGGATGAGTGGTTGGAGAGGTCAGGGAAATCCATATCAGCACCATGCCATGATGATGATGATAAACCACAAATAACCATTCCCAGTTCTGTATTTTTTTTATAAATGCATTTTTAATAATATTGTGAATAATATAAGAATCTATTTTAAGCTTACAAATTTTAGTTTTTGATATAATACGGAGAAAAAAGTAATCTAAATTTATGAATATATGTATGCTTTTCTTGTGAAATTAAGACTTCAATATTTGTGACGGACAGACATGAAGTCAAATAAAATAACTTAAACTTGATTCTATTTTTCCATATATTTTCATCGACAAATGACATAAAATCAAGGACAACTTAACTTGAAATGGTGTGACTCAAGGTATTCTTGTGTGTGTGTGTGTGTGTGTGTGTGTGTGTGTGTGTGTGTGTGTGTGTGTGTGTGTGTGTGTGTGTGTGTGTTTGTGTGTGTGTGTACTATTTATTTCACTGCCTACCTGAGGATCAAATATGTGAAATTAAAGTTGTAGAAGATAATATTGTTGATATTTTATGGCATATCAACCATTGTAGGTTATTTTATGCCAAATCCTCTATACATATATATTAAATATATATGATTTGAAAACACATTTTGTTGATAAAGTTTTTAAACACAGTTAAATGGTTCCAAGTATTGCTATGTATCACTAACAATTCAATTTAGCATAAGACATTTGTTTGCTGTCAGTATAAATGTCAAACAGTTCTATTTGATCCACAGATAGGACCCTATCAGGTACTACTACACCAGGCCACAGTGGACTTAGAAGTGATGGCAACGAAGGGGTACTCTACATTCCCCAAAGCTCCAGCATTACTGGAGCCTCACCATCAGATTGTTTAGTGTCATATTCAGGAAACTCATTGGTAGTGTTGGTGGGGGTCTGACCTCTTTGCAGAGATGCAGTCAGTGTATTCTACAGTCCCAGCCAACTGGACTTAGAAAATATTGTAAATTTTTTTCAAATATTTAATATTAACTACATATTGCTCTGCTTAAAGAGTACTGAGCATTTGGGTTTTACCTTGGTAGTTATACTACAGAATTTTATTTTTTTATAACACACACACACACACACACACACACACACAATATATATATATTTAGAGTATATATATATATATATATATATATATATATATATATATATATATATATATATATATATATATATATAAAACTTATCAAGTTTCATCTCAGAAATTTAGACAAACGTCTTTTTCATTTGTCAATTATTAATGTGTAAAATTTACTATTCTGTGTGATATGCAACAGACTTTTGAGACAATTTTAGTGTAAAATAGATTTATAAAAATTGATGGGTATAGAAATTTTTTTTTTTTTAAATTTCATTTATTTTTTATTCAAAACAAATTTTTCTCTTAATGCAGACATGTTGAAGTTCAAGTATTTGGAGATAAACATTCCAATTATGTATACTTGTTTGAAAGAGATTGCAGTGTTCAGCGACGCCACCAAAAAGTCATTGAAGAAGCTCCTGCTGTAAGTAGATTTACTTATAAAATCTGTTATTGAAATTTTGCTCAAGAAATAAAACCTTGTGTAAATTATAGAAATGTTGCTGTTCTCGTTGGAGGCAGAAGCTGTCATCTTCCTTTTTAAAGTATTTGATTTTCTATTGTCTTATTTTTCATTTTGCCATAATTATGTCCAGATGTGCAGTACTCATTGAACTCACTGCAACAGTAATAGTTTGCAAGACCAGCTTGCTGATCATTGCTCCAAACCTCCATTTATGTCCATTCAAGGTCAATTTGAAGTGGACTACTGCTGGATTAGTATTTAGAGTTCTCCTTCTCAATCAGTCTAGAAGGAAAACTCAGAGAACTCAGTCTACCCAATTTACCCATAACTGTTGGGAAGAAAAGATGGGTTCATGCCTTTCTCAAGGGCATTAGCACAAAGAAAAATGCAACCAGACCTACACAGGATTTGAACTCAGGGCGCCAATTCCATTTCCTATGACAACCCTTACGCTAAGCACGTCCCATTTGGAATTTGCCACCCGGATTATTGTAAGAAAATTACTTGGTAATATTTTTGAACTGATATCCTATTTTGACATGACTGCCATTGTAATTAAGAGAAAATAAATATCAGAGTTTAACCATACTTACCTCCCTTTGTTTTCGTCTGATTAGAGTTTTCCATCCAGTTGAATCTTGATTGATGTAGTTTTATTTATTGAATTGATTTGTTTCAACTGATTCTCTTGTCACTTTCAAGTTATGATGATGTGTATTCAATCCTTCATCAACTATATATTTAATTATGCAATTTTAGATGATAATGAATATTATAAAATGAAATTGACACCTCAGGAAGGTCCAGATGTACAGGATCAAAATATAAATTATTGGAAAATAAGAGAATTAAAAAGAAACAATATAATAAATAGAATGTCTTGGACTAAAAATATTTAGACCAAAGCTATTACATTTGTTCTGGTTGAGTAGAAAAATTATACGTTCAAATTATTTATTGAGAGATAATAAAAGAAAAAACCAACATGAAATTACCAATTTTTACTGGGTTTTTTTTTTTTTAATTTATTTTTTTTTTATTTATTTATTTTTTTTTAAATTTTAGATAATTGTATTTGATATTGATCTAAGAAATAAGTGTTTCAGTTCATGAACACTTATTTTGGACTAGAAACGGTACTAAGATTTTTAGTATTAAAAGTAGATATTTTAATTTAGAAAAACCAGAAGAGAGGCCAGTCCAAATCATCAGATTTAAAAGCTGATGGAAAATTATTTGATTGAATAATTTTTCTTCCATTTGAAAAAGAATCATTTTTAGTTTTGCAATCTGATTATACAGATTATATTTTTTTTTTGGATCACATTTACATTTTTTCTAACAGTTTAGTGAGTGTATAAATATATTATATCTTACAAGAAACCAAATTTATGACTAAATTTACTGCAAATATTTGATAGAAATTTGTGTTGTATAGCATTTTGTTTTGCACAGTTCTTTTTTTTGTTTTTTTTTAGGCTCTCCTCAATTTACATATAATGTTACAGTATTTTGGAATATTGGTTGCATTTAAATAAACATCAGCTCACCGTACAAGGTGTGTTCAAAAAGTATCAAGACAGAAGCTATTTTTAGCTAAATAGAAAGGAACAATGAAGGAAACATTAATTTACTTCAAAATAGTCCCAAATTGTCCTCAAATCTTTTAATGTCCTTCACATCTTCAAGTTTTACCCTTGAGATGATTTTTCAGTTTAGGAAATGAGAAAAATTGCATGGAACTGAAGGTCTGGTTAATATAGGAGTGTTGTAGTTGCACAATACTGTATTTTGCCAAATCTCCTTTCTTTCTTTTTAACCATACTTGCTAAAATTAAAACAGTTACCTTTTAGTATATCTCTCAATAACATATGATGTTTGAGTAAGTCTATTTTCTGCTTCCACTTAGCATATAAAACTCATAAAATATATATTAAGCCCCTCTCTTTTTTTTAAGAATAAATTCTTAGGTTCTATCAAAAAACTAATTGTGAACTTTTTTGCTCACTCACTGTTTATTTTATTTGTACTCAGGCCCCCCCCCCCCAAAAAAAAAGACTCATGAAAATCAAGTGATCTACAATTGTTTCTTTGCTGATCCTCTAAAATATTAGATGTGTTTTTCTTTTTTCTTAGTTCTCACAACTTTCAGTTTTCAAATAAATATTAATTCTTTGTTTCAATTTTGAAACAAAATTCTATCCTTTCAAAAACAATAAAACCTGATATTATCATTCTCATCCAAAAGAGAGGTCAGAGTTCATTGTATGTAAAAGTCTCATCTTCCTTTTGACTTTGTGTTTTTTGATAAATTTCTGATTAGTTTTCATCATTTTGTTTTGTTGTTTCTAGCCAGGAGTGTCTGAAGAAGTAAGAAAATCAATTGGTGAGGCGGCAGTTCGTGCTGCAAAGGCAGTCAACTATGTTGGTGCAGGTAGGAGTGAGAGCTTTTTATTAGAAATAATAAGTATTGTCCTCCTCATGTATAAAACAAAAAGAAATTATAATGTTCACCTCTTAAAACATTGATATTGTAACAAAGTATAAAGTGTTGATATGTTTAAAATGATTGATCTTTTTTAATATTTTGGCTCTGAAAACATTGATATTGCATTTGATAGGAATAGTTAATTAAAGATATAACTATTTGCAACTTATTATTATTAAATAGGAATGATTAAGTGAAACCATATGATTGCTTGCAAATTATTAATATCTGATTGGAAAACTTGAAACTCTCCACAATTTATGTATTAATAATTATTTGAAATTATTCAATTGATTGCTAAATAGGAATAGCTGAAACCAAACAATTTCTTGTGAAAAAAATACTGATTTAGGCTTTAAATAATTCAACAAGTGTTAATGTGCTATAAAACCAACCAAACCTCTAGTGCCTCATGTTGTGGACTTAAGTCATTTTAACTTTTTATATCTGATACAACACAGTACTTCATTCTCCATATATTTATCTTATCATCATATATTTAATACTATTCAAATCTTGATCACTTTAAAAAAAAAAGAAAAAATAGAGTAGTAATAATAATTATAATAATGATAATGGCTTTATACACATATTTAAACAAAATCATGTAAAGATGCAGTAAAAAAAAACAAACCCTATTTCCCTTTAAGAATTGGCATGTTCGTTAGAAGCATCATAGATCAAGTAAGCTTTTTTTCATTTTTGTACCACTTCTACTTACTGCTTGTTCATGGAACAATATGTGTATAGTTTTATTTGTTGGGACACGTTTGTGTATTATTTCCTTTTAATACCATTGCTATGTATATTGTATATATTAGATATTAAATGGATTTGGTTTTTGGTTTTTTTTCTTTTTTGTTGATATTTGTTTTTATGAGAGTGAGAACTCTACTAAAACAGCTTCCTGACTACCAATCAATTCCAATGCACCAATTTTTGTCTTCACATTTAAGACCCTTTTCATTTTACAAATTCTTTACAGGAAGTTAATAGATAGTTTTTTTATTATTTAAAAATGTTTAATTATCAATTAATTCCAGGAACCGTTGAATTTGTAATGGATAAAAATTATAAATTCTACTTTATGGAAATGAATACACGTCTTCAGGTTGAACATCCAGTGACCGAGATGATCACCAATACGGACCTTGTTGAGTGGCAGATTAAAGTAAGTCTAATTTCTCTGCTTTTCTCTTGTCCAGTCAGCTGGGATGGGGTGGGGCTGTAGAATATGCTGACTGCATCTCTATAGAAGTGTAAGACACCCTACCCCATGAGTGTTTTGGATAGGACCCTAAGCCATCTGATGGTGAGACTCTAGTCA
Organism: Sepioteuthis lessoniana; assembly: GCA_963585895.1. Classification (NCBI taxonomy): domain Eukaryota; kingdom Metazoa; phylum Mollusca; class Cephalopoda; order Myopsida; family Loliginidae; genus Sepioteuthis; species Sepioteuthis lessoniana. The sequence continues at coordinate 2,063,989 of OY757917.1, forward strand.
TGGAGCTTTGGGCAATGTGGAGTACCCCTTCATTGCCATTACTCCCAGGTTCACTCTGACCCACAATAGTAGTACCTGTTAGGGTGTCATCTATGGGTCAGACAGAATTTGTTAATCATTTACTTGAAACCATTTAACTATGTGCAAACAAATGACATGTTAAATTGAATTTAGTGTTATATAGCAAGTCTTGAAACCATTTAACTGTATGCAAACAAATGAACTTTGGCTCATTTTAAAAATGTTACCTACAAACTCTTCATTTATTTAATCATATTTATTTAATATGTATAAAGAGGATTTGACATCAAATAACTTACAAGGGCTGATATACTGTAAAAGCCAACCTACCAATGTTTTTCTCAGTATGCAATCATGAGATGAAACACAAAAGTTATGTTTCATCCTTATATTTCTTATACATAAAACATTTAGGGATAAAGCTGATAGGAGGAGGTAAGATAAGTTTCTTTTAGGCTTTATCTTGCTCTACTGGCCAGTATTTGAGCACTTTCTTGACTAAAGAAAAACGTTTGGTTTGTTCATTCACTTATGTCAAGAAATTAGTGATCAGCTCTATAAGAGTATCTCTCCTTGAAATGGATAATATTAAATTTAGAAGAAGAAGAAAAATTCATTAAGACAATAACTTCAAAATTCAGTGAAAATGAAGGAATTTTATGATCACTCTCTACTCATAACTAAATCCAATTGAGATAATTTTTGTTAAATTTGGGTTTTGTCTCCTAATTATGACAGGTTGTTAGAGACCCTTGCAACAACTTACAATGAACACTTAGTGTTGTATATTCTTGCTCTTCTAATATGACAAACCAATTTTTTAAAAATATTTCACATTTCAATAATTTAAATTTCTGCATGCTTTTAAAAAAAAAGCTGAATGTGTAATTTTTTTTTCAGGTTGCAAGTGGAGAACCCTTGCCAATAAACCAAAAAGATCTTGTTTTAAAAGGCCATGCATTTGAAGCTCGGATTTATGCTGAAGATCCTGATAATAATTTTATGCCAGGGGCTGGTCCACTGAACTTTTTATCTCCACCAAAAGCAGACACTGATGTTCGAATTGAAACTGGTGTTAGACAAGGTAACTCTGATTCAATATCAATTGTAAACTTTTTATTTTTAAGGTTTTACATTTGTTGATATGATTTCATGATAAATAAAATCAGTTGTCAGCAGCCTACACTTAAAATCATATCCAGATGTCGTCATCACAAGGGAATTTATCTGATAAGCAAGCTGGTCATGGGATGTCACCATGTTGCAATGATAAAGTCACCATTTTTTAAATAAGTTTCAATTACAAATTCACAATATTCATTATTCAATACTATGATGGCAACTGAAATGGTATGTCTGCTACTGTTGTTGCTCAAAGACTTACCTCCCCAGCCTCCGGCTCACCACAACTATTACCTTTTCAATGACAACAGCAGCAGCAGCAGTTTAAATTCCAAAAACCATTCTGCTGGACTGTATTATTTGAACTGTTGTTTTATTGAACAATTAATACATTTTCTATTGAGTTCATTTCATATCAATCTGTGGCTTATTCAGTTTTTCTGGCTAACAGATTTCTCTCTTTATGTTGTTTTTGAAAAAGGAGATCATTCACTTATTATATAGGGATAGAAAATTCTGACAGTAGAGAAGAAAATGAAACAATCATTATTGTATTTTAGCACTTTTTCATTTGAATCCAGTATATATAAACAAATTTTTGGCTTTTTTTTATTGCTGCCCACTGACATTACTGCTACTCTTAGATGAAATCATTTTCTACAATAACAAAATATAAGAAATTGATTAAGCATGGAATTTTGCAATTTTCTATGTCATTATTTAAAATTTATTTAGATATTTTTTAACACCTAATATGAATCTTGTAGATTGGAAAATCAGGAGTCAAGGGAATTGTCAGTGGTCAGGAATTAATACAATGGATAGAATATGTCTATTCTAGTTATAATTATTAAGATATCATTAAATTGTTTGTAGTGTTTTTTTTTTTTCTGACCAGGTGATGAAGTTTCTGTTCATTATGATCCAATGATAGCCAAACTTGTGGTTTGGTCTCAGAATCGAGAAGCTGCCTTAAAAAAGCTGAAAGCCAGTCTTTTAGATTATCATGTAAGTTATTCAATCCGTACTACCATGCTGAAGTTTTTCATATTTGTGTTTGTCTGTCTGTCTGTTAGAATTCAGTTAGCCATTTTGTCCTCCAGTTTGAAGATTCTTAATACAAAAGATATGTCTTGCCAGTAGAAAACTGCAGAACAGTAAATGAATGAGGATAATTTGCTGCTGATTTTATATGGTTCTAGTTGTTGCTGATTGACCTTCACCATGAAGGCAAACCCTATAGAATTATTATTCAATTGCAAATTGGATTGGAAATTGCTTTATTCTTGCAGAGCATTTTAAATGTGTTGCTCTAATCAAAATTTCCTTATGATTTACTATTTTGTTGGGTTATATACAGATTCACATATATGTATATTCATATATACATATATCATCATCGTCCTCATGTCATGTTGCACAGATTTCCCTAACTCTCTCTTGCCATCTGTTTCTATCATCTATCACTTCCAGCAGGTCTTCTAGGCTACATCCTATGTCTGTACAGAACTGTTGTAGATAGGTTCTAGCTGGTCGTCCTACACTTGCATGTCTGTGTGAAGAGGTCCACAGGAGTATATCGCTTATGAGTTCATCCTTACTTCACCAGCAGTGTCCCGCATGTCTTGTTTGTCTAATTTGGATGGTCTTCAAGATAGGTGGTAGGTGGCCATACAACTGCTGTTTTGTGGGATGTTGCTTCCAGCATTTGTTTAATATAGCTCATAGTATCCTCATGGAATAGCTTTTACTCTAAATGCTTAGTCAGCATCCAAGTAGTGCATTTATACAGTAGTATGGACATGACCACAGCTTAACTCTCACTCAAACCAATATATATATATATATATATATATATATAAAACATTCCTATTTATAATCACTTTTGTTCATCTTATATGTATGTATGTAATATATATAACACACATACTCATATGAATATGAGGTATATTCAGAAAGTATTGTGACTGAAACTATATTTACCAAGACAGAAATGAACAATGAATAAAACATTAATTCTCTTTGAAATATTCCTCTTGGCATTCAACACAGTTATTCCAAAGAATTTTTCATTGGTTGAAGCACCTCCTAAAACTCTTCTTTGATATAGAGCCGCACCCCACTGTATTTCTTTTAATGTCTTTCACATCCTTTAATCTTTACCCTTTTTATATTAATTTTCTGTTTAGGAAACAGATCTACTTCTATGCAACCTTCCTGAGGAGTATGGAGGATGTTGCACTTGCACAAAATTTTGTATTTCACCCAAAATTACTGTTCAGAAATATTGAAAGTGGCCTTTATAATAAAAAAGAAAAAAAAGAAATTAGCATTGACTTTTCTCGACTTCATCATTTTATAGTTTGCTCAGTTGTGCCCATATCTTCATTTAATTTTAAAATTCATTTTCAATACTTTTTATCACACTGTGTGTGTGTATATATATATATATATATATATATATATATATATATATACACACACACACAGTGACACGCATAAGTATTGGATACATGTTATTTTCTGTTATAACTCTAGTTTATGTTTGTCATTTTGCCTGATATTTGGTAAGCAATATCTCGTAAAGTTGTTTTAGTTGTATGTGGAAGAAAAATTAAAAACTCATGGTTGAATCCTTTTTTTTTTTTTTTTATCAAAGTTCAAAATTACCCTATGCAAAAGTATTAGATACATGACACTTTTTTCAAATTTCCAATTGAAAATTTGTATTTTAAAAGACTTTAAATATTCAGATGTTGAGTATTATTGGAATGTTATCTCTGATCAATCAGAGAAGCACATAATTTTTTACAAGAACATGGCGAACATAAACTAGAGTTATAACAGAAAATAACATGTATCCAATACTTATGCGTGTCACTGTATATATATTATATATATATAGTTTGGTGTATTCATAAATAAAGAGTACTCAATATTGGTGATAAACCATATATACATATATATCAAGCTTGATATCTATATATTACTAAAATTCTCATTGTGTGTGTGTATATATATATATATATATATATATATATATATATATACACACACACACACAATATCTAAATTTGAATATACACAGAATCAACAATGTTTGGTAACTGCCTGTTTTTCAACCCTGTGACTCTTGACTTTTGGTTGCATAGGCAAAAAAATAGCAGTCACCAGGCACCATTGGCTCTGTGTATATGTTATTCAAACTTATATATATATAATGAGAATTTTAGTAATATGTATATATATATGTATATATATATATCAAGCTTGATTTTAAAGAATCCAAATTGTAATTAATTTAACATTTTTTATTTTGTTGACTGTCTAAGTATCAATTTTTTATAGTACGATATGTTTTATTTGAAAAAGAAAATTGTGGTGAATGCCTCTTTTTATATTTGTTATAACATTCCTGGTTTGTTATTGTCTCTCCCTTTTTAAAAAATGTTCTTTTCCTTTTAGGTGATTGGTTTGAATACAAATATCAACTTTTTAGTCAACCTCGCTAAACATAATGAATTTGAAAAGGGAAATGTACATACAAATTTCATTCCGTTGCACAAAGATTCCTTGTTCCCTGCATCTTCCCTCTCCCCATTGATTGTGTGTCAGGCAGCTGTGGCACTTATACTCTATCAGCATGAAACAGTGAAAAACCAGGGTGTAAAGTCACAAGGTGAGTATCCTTTGAAATATGTAGAAATAAAAAATATCATCAGTTGAAACAATAAAAATAAACTCATTAAGAAACAGAAAGTTTTTTTTTATTGTGATTATTTCTCATCTAAGGATTTATTACCCTTTTATAAATTTGCTCGATTCAGATGAGTGTTTTCATCTTAATTGTTTTAGTCAGAATGCTTCAAATATTTCTCATATAAAGAATGATCACTATTACAAATTTGGTCGATTCGCATGAGTGTCCTTATTTGATTGCTATACAATGTTTTGGCTATTGAACTCTCCAGCCTTTTTCAGGTGTCTGCGATATTAAATAACCTAGGAATCTCAATATTGAACCTCAAACATTATGACCTCCATTCTTCTGAAGTGTATCAGAACTGCTTTGAACCAGAGAATAGGTAATTACTATGTCTAGCTTAAGCACAAGTTCACAAATGTGAGAGGCTCTCAGTGAAGATTGATCTAGAGCAGCATTTCTCAACCTTTTTTACTCTTCTCAGGAAAAACCTCTGTATGAAAATTATTATGTATCATTATCAGCCATTAGCTTATTACTATTTCTTGTGATACTCCTAGCAACTTCTTGTGAAACCCTAGGGTCCTAGGGAACACTGGTTGAGAAACATTGATCTTGAATACGTACCTCATAGGCAAATATTGTAATCATTAGGGAAATAATACCTTTTAGTCTTTAAATTTTGAACACAAGTAAATTTTTTTCTTTTTTCCAGATCCGACATCACCTTTCACTCATTGCATCGGAGCACGAATTAATGAAAATTTGGTGAAGAATTTAAATTTAAAGGACGGAGATGAAAGTAAGTCAGAATTTATATTGTTTTAACTCGGGATTTTAACTGCTAATTATACAAATGTTATTTATTCTCAATTCTGATTTATACTGCTAATATTTCTTTTGATTGTAAACATCATGTTTTGATATGAGGTGTCTAAATTAGAAAATATATTTTTTGTGTTACTTTTACTGCTGCCACAATGTTTTGCCAGCCCTATTCTACAGCCATTTTCAAGTTTACCGTATATAAGGGAAGAGATGGGTTTGTGTGTGTCTCTCTCTCTCTCTCTCCCCCTTTCTCTTTCATACAAGAGTCATTCAAAAAGTTCTAAGCCTCACCTAGATTTTTTTTTGTACATCTCTCACCTCTGTATATGCCTCACCTTCACAGAAATGAAGATCAAAATTTGAATTAGTTTTTCTAGTTTTACAAATTGTGGTAATGTGTTGCCACAACAAGAATGTTCAGCTATGGCTCTTCTTTCTTGGTGAGGCTTAGAACTTTTTGAACAAACCTTTCGTGGGTGTGTGTACGTGAAGTGAGCAAAAAAAAAATAATATCCCTCCTAAGTTTATTTTATCCCAGCAACTAGAGTCACATGGATGATATCAATCTAAAAAATTCACACTCTCCAATTTCCACCCTGCTGAAGAAAGATGAACCTGTTATACTAAGATTTATATTGACCCACCTTACATATCTATGTGGCAAGATATATGCTTCTGCTTTTGATTTGCTCATTCCCCATCTATTACCTAGACCTCATCCAAGGGAACCTGTAACACAGTTACTGTGATGGTTAATTATTTTATTATCTGGTTTGGTTAGGCCGCAAGTTTTTCATTTAGCTGTTAAGTTAGCTAAAATTTTTGAGCGGAAATGTAAGTCAAATTGGAAAGTTTAAGTGAGTATCCCAATGATCAACACAGGAAGACCAAAATGTAAACAAAACGGAATCATGTCTTGTCACAGGTTTGATTGAGGAAATGAAAACATTAAATTTGGGACACGTGTGAGATGACACAATAATTTAGCAAGATGACATCACCCGACCGATATCCTGAATTTAGATGTATAAAAATTAGTGAATTTTGAAAAAATTGTCAGTTAGAAGTTTGCATTCAGAGAATTCGGTCATATGGGGGTGGAGGGCGTGTCCCTTTGTGTCTGTTCATAGACAGTTACAAATTTTCTCTCTCATTCTATTTTATGCAGTCTGAACATCAAACAAAAATGTTTGTTAATGGTTGACAGAGAGTTCTTTTTGCTTTTGAGATTCCAACACACAGGAAATTTTGTTCCAACAGATCACCTCAATCATCAGAAGAAGTTCTGGATGGATTGTGTCATTCCCTATCTGTGGATCTTTCAAACACAGCATGGGCACAAAAAAGATTGATAAACAAACTATCTGAAAATGCATTTGGCACCGTTACCAGGATAAGACCAAAGGAAAAGTATGGTGACAGCTATAGTACCACATTTGGCACTGTTACCAGAATTCGACCCTAAAAACCCATGGCACAACCATAAACAGGATTCGACCCTGAAACCCCACAGCCTAGCGATGGTACTACATTAGGTGCTATGCAAACATATTGAGCATATTGTTTGGTATGGGTAACTGGACTAAGCTATAGACTCATATTTGGTACCCTGCCCAAGACAAGGGCCCAGACGGTGCAAATTATAGTGTTATAAGCCCGTCTTTCTTGAGATATGGTCTGTTATATCAAATTTTTTACCTCCCTTCTATGTTTCTAGGGTCTGACTTAAAGAGGATTACTGCTTAGATGTGGCACGAGGCCGCGTGAATGGGACACCCAATGAAACTCAAACTTACTCGTGAAGGTTTACTAGTCTATCTTGCTAACCATTACACCACCCGATTTCTTCCTTATATTCTTTTCCAATTTTTTGTTTTTTATTCAAAACCCTTCGGGGGGGGGGGCGGTATCCTCGTGGTGTAATGGTTAAAGCGATGGACTGCGGAATCGTAGTACACGAGTTCGTACTCCAGTCGCGCTATTACGTTCACTTTCGGGCAAATACCCTTGGGAAAGGTATGAACCCCCTTATCCTCCCAGCTATGGGTTAAATAGTACCACTATTGTTCTTCTAGGAGAACGGCTTTGGCATTAAATAACCTACAAAGAGTTGATATGCCATTAAACAAAGAAACCAAAATCAAAACCCTTCCAACTCTAGTAAAGAGAATGCAAATAAATGTTGTGCGATTGAATATTACATCCTGTCACTTCCTTAGTTAAATAATGTACCATTCTGTTTTGATTGTGAAGAAAAAAAGGGAAGAGAAGAACATATCTGAAAGAAAAAGGAAGCAAATATAATTAAAAAGAGAGAGAGGAGGAAAGAAAACTTTTTTGGAAGTTAATTTTTAAACAAACTTGGTTTGGTTTCTTTTTTTTTTTTAATGGCATCTCAACCTTTGTGGGTTATTTAATACTAAAGCTGTCCTTGTAGAAGAACACTAGTGGTACTGTGAATTGAATTACCATGACCAGAAAATCCAGCGAACACTTACGCACGACATACGGAAACACTAGACTGCTGTTTTGACCTTATTAGGTCTCATCAGCAGTGTATACAGTGATCTTCACCCCTGGAGATCAAACCAGTGACCACAGATTACAGAGCCGAAACTCTGCCATTGAGCCAACTGTCCATATCACACACAAGTGGCGCCAAATGAAATAGTCATGGTAATTGCGCAGCCAATTAACCTAAATGTGTCTTAAGACACATTCAAGTTCGATATGGACTGTTGGCTCAGTTGTAGTTTTGGCTCTGCAATCTGTGGTTGCTGGTTCGATCTCCAGTGGTGGAGATCATGGTATGCACTGCTGATGAGACCTAATAAGGTCGAAACAGCAGTCCAGTGTTTCCGTATGTCATGCGTAAGTGTTTGCCGGATTTTCTGGTCGTGGTAATTTAATTCACAATATAATTCCTCAACTTAAAAAAAGAAAAATATACAACTAGTGGTACTTATTTAACTCATAGCTCAGAGTGAATATGGGGATTCATAACTTTCTCAAGGGCATTAGTCTAAAAGTGAATGTAATAGTGCAACTGGGGGTAAAAACAGGTATGATATTTTATGAATATTAATAAAATCTCCTGAAAACCAACAAATGATTCCATTTTGATAAAAATGTGAAGGAAACTAAAAAAATGTTAAGTGAATCCTAAATGCATAAAAATCTGTAAAATCAAAAGAATAAGATGTAAACTCGTGTTATTTTAATGTTATGGCTTGTCATCATCTCAGATAAATAATGAATCGTTGTGTTTTGATTGGAAGAAAAGGAAGGAAAAGAACAAATTGCACGTGAGAGATGAATAAAAGAAAAGGAGAAGAATTAATAATAGATATCAGATGCTTATCATCTGTTTCAGTGGAATAGAAGGAAAAAAAGACAAAAAGGAATGGAAGGAATAGAGAGAAATGAAAGAGACAGATGAGAGAGAGAGATGAATAAAAGAAAGATATGAAGAACACTTATTTTAGAAGTTTTTTTTTCCAACCAAAAAAATGACTTGATATTTCATAAATGATAATTTGAAAGTCAACAGATGCTTCAATTTTAATTTAAAAAATCTTTAGTATTTATTCATTAAGTGATAAAAATAAACTGCATTAAATCTAAACTAGTTGTTTACCCTTTTTAATTAATTTTTTGCAAGGAAATAAATGATAATAATCTATAAAATAATTGATACAAATGAGTGTAATTTAAAGGCTGCATTAAAAAAAAAAAAAAGAAAGATTTAATCAAGTTTTCTTTGCCAAAAAAGAAAAGATAAAAAGTGGAACTTCCACATATCCTGCTATTTTTCTTCTTCTTCAGATAAATGTACATTTTGATGTTTACGTTTTGTTTCTCTATTAACAGACATTGATGTTCAGTTGATTTACAATCCTGATAAATCTTTCACTATCTGCCACAATGGTCAGCAATACATGGTAACTGGTAATATGCAACCAGAAGGAGATAGGAATCGGCTTGTTTGTTGTATTGATGGCAATATTACATCCAGTTTTGTCGTCTTCCAGGGTGACTGTGTGCACCTCTTCAATGTGGTAAGTAATCCAAAAAATGGGGGTGTCACTTTAATTATCTTTAATGGTTTTTACACATTGCCATTACTCTCAGGTTCACTCTAACCCAGAATGGTAGTACCTGTTAGGGTCCCAGTTTTTGGTCAGATCTTTTTGCAAATTATTAGTATTAGATAGGAATACTTGAAATTATAAAACTGTGTGTGAATGATTGTTGTTATTACTATTACTTGAGACTATATAATTGTGTGCAAATTATTTGTATTGTGTAGGAATACTTGATATCATATAACTGGCTGCAAATTATTTGTATTAGATAGGAATACTTGAAATTATAAAACTGTGTGTGAATGATTGTTGTTATTACTATTAAATTGGAATAGTTACTTGAAATTGTATAATTTATTAGTATCAGATAGGACCACTTGAGACTATATAATTGTGTGCAAATTCTTTGTATTGTGTAGGAATACTTGATATCATATAACTGGCTGCAAATTATTTGTATTAGATTGGAATACTTGAAACTGTACAACTGTATACAAATCATTTGTATTGTATAGGAATAAGTTAAAGTTCGTTAGCGACCATAGTCGAGGGTGACCCGAAGGCTCCCTTTTCGATAGCTACTACACCAAGGTGTAGGGGAGGGCGCAACTCCATTCCCTGGATTGCTCCACTTTACCCTTGAACCGTACCTTATAATGCTGAGTGTTAAGCAAGGTGGTATCAAGTTCCATTTTTAAAGTCTTTGGTATGACTCGACCTGGGATTGAACCCAGGTCTCCCGGGCCATTAGCGAACACTCTAACCGCTGGGCCAATGTCCCGTTGTATAGGAATACTTGCTATCAAATAACTTTGTGCAAGCAAATGATTATTATAAAAAAACATGTTTGCAATAGAACATTAAAAATATTGTTATGATAATGATCAAACATTTACAAATGAATTAAATTTCAGCTTTAAATAATCTTTGTGACACTGGTAGTGGGGACTGGGTAATTTTTTCCCTTGTCTATGTGTACATTCATGGGCCTCAATGTTAAATTAGCCATTTTTTGTATAATATTGTTACATAATGGCCCCTACCAACCCCAGCATCCTAGATGGAAGATATTGTTGGAATTTGAGTAGCCATCTTGTTTCTGGATGAGCGATACAAGATACTCCTTCTCAGTAACAAGGCTGCATTAAGTCGGTAGTCTGTTAATTTGCCATTGTTTATATGTGGCGTAGTGGCTTCTGATTGGATAATCTACTGCTTCTATTTTAGTTGCCTTTCATTGGCTAATCTACTGATGGGAAAGTCCATAAATATTTGCGGACAATTTATAGACGGCCAACATTCACAAGAGGTCCCCTCCCAAACAATCCAATTGATATGTTAGATACAGGTTTGATTGATAGATGATGGATCAAAGTTCAGTGGCTGCTGAAGCAAGTGTCTGGATCACATGGGATGGCTCGTATGAACATATTCGATAAATTAACCAAATCAATTTTAGAAGAATAAGTTCAATGATTCTAAACAAATCTGAAATAAAAACCTTTTTTTTCTTACCTCATATGAAAATACATTAAAAAACATCATTTATGTCCTCTTTTTTCCTTTTTTTTTTATATTAAATATTGTTGATAATGTTGAAAAGATCCTTTTAAAAAAAAAAACAATTGTTTCTATTTTTTTTTTTTTTTCCAAGGATGGCTACAATCAATTAAAAATTCCTCTGGCCAAATTTCTGGAATCTGACAGTGCAGAATCAAGTGGAAAAGCAGCTGTATCACCTATGCCTGGTGTCATTGAAAAGTTATCAGTGTCTCCTGGGGACAAAGTTGAAAAAGGAGATTCACTACTTGTGATGATTGCAATGAAAATGGAAGTGCGTAAAATAAATTTTTTTTTCTCATTATTTCCTTCCATAAGAAATTTTTTATATTGCAGCTCTGAATTATTTCATCAATAAGAATAACATTTGAAATAATCTTTAATTGCATAAAATGTCATATTCTAAAATTAATTACCATTCTCTCTTTTTTCCCCACACACATACACTAGATCTGTGAAACAATTGTTTTACTAGCAGTCCATGATGATGGTGTTCATAAGTTTTGATGACATCATACACACATCATCAGGCAAATTAAATTCTTTTCTAGAGCAGAATCAATCATTTATTAAATAGATTCAAAATCTTATTACATTATTTGACAAAGATTTTTATGTTGTTTATGGTATTAAAGAAAAATACCAGAATTCAACAGTTTTTATCAATCAATATAATCATAGGTTATACATTGATTAGAAAAGGGGCAAACCATATCCTGAGTATAGCATAAAACTATATTTGGTAGTGAGGCTCAAGTTCTGAAGCTCTGAGGAGTATGGAGTTAGCCTTTGATTGCCATTACTCCCAGTCTGACTTAGTAATGCTCGTATGGGTTGTATGGGTCAAATAGATCCGTTTGATAAAAATATGTGAAACAATAACTGTGCAAATAAATGAAAAACGGGCAATTTTAAAGAAAATGGAACATCAAAAGTCTAGTTATGATTGTAATGGATCAAAGTTTGGTATTAAATAACCCATAAGAAGTTGATATGCAATTAAACAAACCAAACTAAACCTTGAAACTATAATTGTTTACAAGTTTTTATTATTATTATTATTATTATCATTATATAGGAACAGTTTCTTAAAATTGTAGTCCTACCTGAAAATTGAAGGAATCTGAACAACATTTAGGAACCAAGTCTTGTCTTTACTAAAGCAAAGTACTACTTTAAAGAAGGCAGTGAAAAAAAATAGGTCTTAGTTGTTTTTTTGTGGTGGTGGTGGTGGGGGGTCAAATTCCACTAAGTTTTGGATGCACCCTATATATTTTGGTCAAGTTATTATAAAATAATTGTTCAAATTTTTCTCTAAATATATCTATTTTTCTTTTATCATTTGCAGTTTGTCATCCGCGCCCCAAAAGCTGGTGTCATAAAAGCCTTGCCCTACAAAGTGGGGGAGACAGTACCCAAAGGAGCTGGACTTGTGGAGTTTGAGGAAGATGTTCAAGAGTCTTGATACTCTGACATATATCAGCCAAAATAATAGTTGCACTATTTTTTTAAAGTTGTCTTTTCAAAAGTTGGAAATGGTATTTTTTTATTTTTAGTTTATCTGGGCATTTTGATATCAGTAAAATTGGATTGAATAGATAAAAGAACATCACTTAATAAGTTTAATGTCATTAAAATAAAAAAGATACAACTTTTTATATGTGCATTTTTCAACCAATTATAAATCATAATCTCTACATTGCCCAAATTTTTTCAAATATTTAATTATTGGAAGATTACATATAGCAAATAATGATAGCTGTTTGAATAATAATAAAGAAATATAATGAACTCATCTAGAGAAAAAGATGTTTCTCTAATAAGTCAATGTAGATGGATTACTATTCTTGAATTGTGTTTTTTTGGGCTGTTCAAATAAATAAAATTATTCTTATTAAAAGTTAATGAATAAATAAATTCTGTAAAATAGTCTATTAAAACTGAAACATTTCACTTCAACATAAGTTACAGAAAATCAAATGAATGATCCTAGTTCAAATCCTGGATGGAGCAGTTTGCATTTCACTTTGTGCTAATGCCCTTAGGAAAGAAATGAATCCATTTCTTCTCTTCCCAGCTATGGTTAAATAGTAAGGCAGACTGGGTTCTTTAGCTAGTGATGGAGGGGTTTGATAAATACATTATTTAGATTCGGTTGACAGAAATCAGATGAACCTCAATGGTATCTTTTACTTGTGTCCATTGTTAACTCTGCTGTCATAAAATTGTTAACTTTATTGTTAAACAAATTTAAAAAATACGTCTTTGTTATAAACAATTATAAAGTATTTTCTCACATCTGAATAGAATTAGGAAAAAAAGTTTAAATTTCAGTGAAAATTGCCAGCAATATTTTATTCTATATACTCAGGTATAGCAACATCATTAAAACTTGTTTAAAAATCATGAATTCAATGCTTACAACACAAATCATCTGCAATAATATATAATGATTATTTATTTGAGCATAAAAATGGAAGTTAACTGAATCCAACTTCTAGAATACAAATGCATTTTGTTGATGATATCTAGCAGCAATAAATGATTAAATAATGAGAATGTGATGAAGGAGAAGAGAAAGATACTTTTTTTCTTTTTTTTTTTTTTTCTTTTTCATGTGTGATGTGATAAGAATAGAAGATTTGAAAACTTGAAACCAGATGAAAACATTTTTGTCCCAAATTGAGATTGACTTGATAATTGTAGTTAATCATATAAATAAAATATTTTAAGTTAATTCAGCTTTGTTTATTTTATTGTTTGTTTTTGTTCCAATTTGATTTCTCAATTAATCAATGTTATACCATAGAAATATAGATTTTTGTTTTTGTGTGTGTATTAATATTAAATGACCAGATACTTTCCTGACTGACCATGTATGAGTTTGGATATGAGTAATAAAGTAGGCAGTAACCCTAACCTGTATATATTGGCTGCCACTTTTCAATCAAGTATGGCCATTACATGACATTATCTTATATCAATCCCATGATATCAAGCAATACCTTTGCCTAAAGCATTTTATAATGAGGAAAGATGGTGCACTAAATAATTCCTACTCACTGGTGATCAGAGTTCAAATCTTGAATAAAGCTGCATTTTATTTTGTGTTAATATCCTTAGGAAAGGTATAAATCCATCTGTCCTCCTCCTGGCTATGGATAAATAATGGAGTAGGCTGGGTTCTTTAGCTTTGGTAAGGCAACCAGTCTAAGAGATAGAAAACTCTTAATTCAAACCAGCTTTACTTTGTGTTTATGCCTTTAGAAAAGGCATGAATCCATCTGTTCTCTCCCCCTCCCTATTATGTGTGTATGGTTGGGTAGACTGCCTTGGCATGGTAACCTGTTTGGGATAGAGAAAACTTTGAATGTAAGCTATCTGTTCTCTGCTTAAAAATTGACCTTGTGTCACATATTACTTGTGATGGAGGCATTGAGTAAATGTAAGCCTATTCAAAGAGTCAGACTACATCATTGTCTGTTATTGAAGCTGCAGGTTTTCACATCAAAGTATCTTCCTCCTTCTCAGATATGGGTGCTTTAACAAAAGCTTGAAGATCCATCACTCCCAGAGGCCATAGAGCAGGCCAAGCTTCAATATTAGTGATACCTTGTTCTGCACAGCATGAGGGTGCTAGATGATCATTGGCCCTTCTCAAGAGTTTATCTGCTCTTTAAGAGGTCTTAGTTTTCATCTGGCCAAATATTTCTTTATCCTCTTCACCAGGTAAGCTTGGTGAGGGAACCAGTTAAGTCTCTAATCACTTCATGTCACAGATAATATTGAGTTACATGGTACCAGGAGCACTTTTTGAGTGACTTGACAATCGCCTAATTTGAACTTGTACATGTATACTTAGCATATATATGTTTTATAGTGGCTTGTACCACATGACTTCCAGTACCACTGAGGTATAAAAGATGTTGTGTTTTTCTTAAGCACGGGGGATTCTGCAAGATCTTGGTCAGTAGTTAAGATCAACTTTGGATGTAACACCCACAGTGTGAGACTTATAATATTTGCTGGACTGTACCACTTCAGTTAATAAATAATTAACTCTTTATTTCACTGTATATCTCTTCCTTACCACAATACAATAATTTATATAACCATAACTCAGCAAAAGTGGCACAACATAGCAAGATTTTTGTTAGAGCAATGCACTTAATAAAGCAACTTCCAATCCAGTCTGTAAATGAATAAGAATCTCTTGAGGCCTGCATTCATGTTGAATGTCATTTTTTTAATTACTAAATTTGCAATATAACAGAGATGCTTATGAAAAACTAATTAGAATTCTTCATTATTTCTTAAATAGAAGCATCAGTATCATCATGGACTGCTGGCTAAACAGGAATACATCATTGTGCTCATGGCAGAGGATTTGGGTAAATATATAGCCGCACAGATAAATTAGTCACTGTAATTGATTTATTTCTAAATTTAGCTCTCTACTACCATTGAATTATTTCAAAAGAAAATGGATCTGTTTAATGGCTGAAAGAGTTGTGCATTTGCCATTATTTGAGCCCAGGTAAAATTTTTAGAGTAAATATGTGATCCTCACTTTATAGATTGACACAGCATGGTCTTTCTATGTTTTATTTCTGTCTAGAATAAAATCTGTGACACTATGAAGGGGGTGCACCAAGCAGACGATCTTTTTGTTTGTTTTGGCGCAAAACTAAACAAAGGCCTGAACTTGAGATCTTCAATGCGACCAGAAGTGGGCAAGGGAACGCCAGTCAGAGGAGTTGGAAAAAAGGAACTCAGAGAAGGCAGTTAGCGAAAGGGTGATGCAGAAGGGCAGTCGGCAGTTGACAACGGTCAGCAGAAGGAAGCAGTGAGGGAAGGCCAGTCAGGATGAGTTGGCATTCCTAGTAGCTTTGTAGAAATTTCGCTAGGAATACACACTAGTGTTAGTCTGCAGATGCATAGGGAATGCAGTGTTACAGAACTCCCCTTCTTGCACTTTCAGCTGACCTACGCCCTTATTGTTCGTTTGTTCTTTGTTCTTTTTCTCCCACTCCCTCAGTTGTATTTCTTGTGGCCAAAAAGAAATGTGTGATACCCATATCAGAACAACTCGAATCACCGGCCAAGACAGAATGGTTTCAAAGAAGTTAATGTATCGGTGGGCCGCGAGGGAGTATTGTCACAAATCAATGTGAATATCAGCTGCATTTAACTTGTATTTCATCCTTTGTTGCTCTCGCAAAAAAAAAAAAAAGAAAAAAAAAAAGAATTTGATTTTATAAGGATCAAAGTGTTTCATTTGATCTAAAAATAGAAAAAGACTCCCATGTTTCATAATTTCCAAAAATAACTTTTACCTATTTTGCCATAAAAATCTAGTATGCTTGAATACCAGCTATCCCCTTCCAATTCAGTTACAGTCCAGTTGTCAAAGAAGAGAGACCTTGGATACTCCAGCCACTGAACCAAAAATATTGGTCCCAAATTTCATGACAAAAACCAGGTTTTATCTTCAATGGAATTCAGTACTGATGCATAAGCAATTTTAAAAAAAAGAAAAAGAAATCACTAAAAGCATTTATGTGCACTGCACATACAAAAACTAAATCTCATAAAAAAACATTTTATAGATTATTGCTTATTGCCAAAAAAAAAGAAAAGAAAAATACATCAAAAGAAAGTGTTTGTTCAACTCAACTTCCTTGTGTTTATTTTGCTGTTTGCTTGTTTTATTCCTAATTCATTTCAGCATAAACTTTTTATCACAGTATGCAGAAGACACTCCTTTGCTACAATATCAAGCTACATTTCGTTACTCATAATTTGCTAAATTTATGCTGCTCTCGTAACAGTACTATTAAGAGTATTGAAACTTTTAATATATAATCTGAATATGAGGCTAAGTAAAAAAAAAAAGACAATTTTTTTACGTATTGACAGAAGTTGAAATTCAAACATTATATCAGGCTGAAGAAATTGGTTTATAGTGGAAAATGAAATTTATATTTTAAAGCTCATTTAGAAATACTTTGATGAATTGATTTGATTTTTACTTGGTGAAAGTCTTTCATAAGCAAATTGGTCGAATTCTACAAAAACATGATGGTTGATTGTGAAACAAAGGCACTTCTTTGGCCAAATGGATTCTAATAATTGACTTGCTTAGATCTCTTCAATTTCTCTGGCTTTTTTCTCTTCTGGAGAGACATTAAAAAATCAAGATTCAACTCACTTAGAAATTTTAATTTACTAGGTTGAGTCAAAAGTTTAGCAATATTTTGGTAGTTTGCAGTGTGTATATTATGTGACTGAAACAGTTCAAGCTGTGAAAAGGTACATGCTGTGATTTGGTAGTATTGTGGTAGTTGGTGTGCTGACACATTGTGCATTGCTTCATTGCATGTGTGATTTGAAAGCTGCACAGATGAATGTGCAACATTGACAAATTCAGGAACTTATGTTTTATGAGTTTGAACAGGGCCATGATGCCATGGAAGGAACCCCAAAAAACATTTGTTGTGCAAAAGGTAATTGCACAGTTGATCGTAGTATAGTAACCAGATGGTTGAAGAAATTCCACTCAGGTTGCAAGAACCTCAATGATCAGGCAAGGTCAGGTAGGTCTAATACCATGGATTCTGAGTTTGTGCTCCAAGCCATAGTGGCAAATCTGGTGAGTTGCATCTGGAGAGTATCAGGCGAGCTTGGCATCTCACAGTCCAGTGTGGTTTATCACCTTCAAAAGCATCTGGAGTAGCTGAATTGTACCTCAGGTTACTAAAATATTGCAAAACTTTGGACTCACCCACGTATCAATCACTTTTCCAGGAGGGCAAATATTGTAACATATTGACCCTCGACCGAGCCGTCAATTAAGAGACGCACCAGTGTAAATAAGCAGAGGAACAGTGGAAACAAGTGCATCCGGTTGAAGGTATCGGAATATTACCTTGACCTGTGGACGTGGTTGAATTCGGTACAGATGTATACGCCCACAGGAAGCAGGTGGGCGTCGATTATATAACCAGGTGCCACAGATGGCTTGAGTCAGTTGGAGTTCGAGTTGCTGTTCCAGTTGGAGATAAGATGCCAGAGTGAGAACCAGCTCTAGACAGAGGGCTTGGGCCCTCAGGACCCACAGTATAGCAGCCCAGCCAAGATGAGGAAGAAGTGCTGCTATGGTCAGAAGAACTTTGGGTCAATATGTAGCAGTCTGTTCCCGTCTCCAATACACCTCTCACACACAACCCTTTCGCAACCCTTTTGAGAATAAATTGTGAGAGGTATATATTTTTATAAAGAAGCATGTTTGTTCGTTAATTGAAGTCGTCATTATGTTTCTGCTTACATCTGCATGGATATGAGTATACAACAATATGGCACAAACTGATGATGATGATGATGATGATGATGATGATAACCCTGCCCAGCATCATCATTTGTAAATATTTTAAGAAAATAATTTTTGCAACACAGTATTTTGGTTGATCATTATTTTAGCGTAATGGTTAACAAGCTAGACTAGCAAACTTTCATGACTGATTTTGAGTCTCATTATATGCCCCATTCATATGGCCTTGTGCTACACCAAAGCAAAAATCTTAATGGCAACAGGACAAAATTAGTTTGATTGGAAAATCTTATGTGGCTGAAGTGGTTTAGATGATGTTTATGAATGACAATTTATTGAAGTTAGGTGATGAAAGCTAAGATTTTGTCTGAAGATTTTTAATTCCAGTTTTATGTTGTTTATGTTTATAGTGAAAAAGGAAAAGTGTTCAAAAGCAGGAGTCTTCAAGCCTTTTTTTTATCACCACTCATTTTGATAGATTTTAAAAAGATTACAACATGCCACACCCACCAATGTAAAATTTGGAAAAATTTCCACAACATTTTGGCTGTTATGTCCACCAGCCTTCTTCAGGTATTTGTCAAACTCAGGAACCTACACAGAACTTCAAACAACATCCTTTATTGAATCCACAGGGATCACCTGTTCTGATTCTGTTAGCCATAACTGGGTACAAGTACCTGTATTATTACTCGCTTGCAGTCAGGATTGAACCTGCAGATAGTTGTCTCCTGAAGGAACCAACACCTATAACTGTTACGCCATGTGTCTTGCAGGATAGTTTAGAGTGATTTTTTGGGACTTATAAACTTAATGTTCTTATTTGACTTGGATTACTACAATTATGTATGATTTTTTACCTGTGCTCATATTCAGATTTAAAAAATTTTTTTTAATCTACCCTTTTTAATCATCGGTTCCCATATTGTATTCATCTCTATACTTGGTCTACTCAGCAGGTTATTGTAGCCCAACATATGTGCTGCCTCCTTAAGGCGTCTAATCCTCCAATGTTCGGCTCTATCAATTATTTCAACTTCATCCCATAAAGGCAGATGGTTTCCCTTTTCCTTCCATATATGGTCTACCATACCCGACTTTTCAATCTCGCCTTGTACTACAGCCTTCCGATGTTCTTCTAGCCTTACTTTTCTGGGCGACCTGTCTCACCTTTGTATATTTTACCACAACTGCATGGGATGGAGTAAACACAGTTCTTGATCATGTTGAATTCCGTTGGTGGCTTGACCCAGAAGAGATACCTCCGGAGAGTTGAACTACTTGTGAATATTGTCCTGATGTCATATAGACTACATATCTTTTGGAGCCTTTCAGCTAGTCCTTTGACATAGGGCAAACATACCGTGGTGAGTTTTCGGGTATTGTCCTCTATCCTCCTATCCAGGTTTCTTGGAGCTGATGTTATGCTCTCTGGGTAGTTGTTACGATGGAGGTTGTGTCTCAGACTAATCATTTCTTCTTGATATCCATCAGTATCGCTACTAATGGTTTTTGCTCGATGTTGTAAGCAACGGATTATTCCTTTCTTTACCATATATGGATGATGGGAGTTGAAATTGAGGTACTGTCCGGTGAATGTGGGCTTACGGTACACAGATGACCTGAATCCTTGCTCTGTGTGTGTTACTAATACATTGAGGAAAGGTAATTTGTTATCTTGCTCTTTCTCCATAGTGAACTGTATAAATGGTCGGATTGAGTTCACGTGATCAAGTAATATCTGAACATCTTCCTGTTGAGGCCAGAGAATGACTGTGTCATCTACGTATCTAAGCCACATAGATGGCTTTAGTGATGTAGATCCTAATGCCATTTCTTCGAAGTATTCCATGTATATGTTAGCCAACACTGGTGACAATGGCGAACTCATAGCCAGTCCTTCTTCTTGTCGGTATATATCAGATCTCATCCTGAAGTAGGTTGTCTCCACACAGAAAGTTAACATTTCCATTAGATTATCTATTGGGATACAAGTGCATTCTTCCAACAAGGGATCTGCAGCCAGTTTATCCCGTACTACAGCAAGTGTCTCATCAGTCGGTACCTTTGTAAACAGACTTACTACATCCAAACTCACCATCTGGTTAGAATGAATGGGGGCATCACTGATTCTCTCCACAAAGTGGGCTGAGTTCTTAACATATGATGAGAACTTACCAGTTAGTGGAAGGCAGTAGTATAAGGTGAAATTGAAAAGTCAGGTATGGTGGACCATATATGGAAGGAAAAGGGAAACCATCTGCCCTTATGGGATGAAGTTGAAATAATTGATAGAGCTGAACATTGGAGGATTAGACGCCTTAAGGAGGCAGCACATATGTTGGGCTACAATAACCTACTGAGTAGACCAAGTATAGAGATGAATACAATATGGGAACCGATAATTAAAAAGGGTAGATAAAAAAAAAAAATTTTTTTAAATCTGAATATGAGCACGGGTAAAAAATCATACATAATTGTAGTAATTCTAGTCAAGTAAGAACATTAAGTTTATAAGTCCTAAAAAATCACTCTCACCTGTCCTGCTAGACACATGGTGTAACGGTTATAGGTGTGGGTTCCCAAAGCTTCTAAGGAGACAACTATCTGCAGGTTCAATCTTGACTGCAGGTGAGTAATAATACAGGAGTACTTAACACTTGTACCCAGTTATGGCTAACTGAATCAGAACAGGCGATCCGCTTGGATTCAATAAAGGATGTAGTTTGAAGTTCTGTGTAGGTTCCCGAGTTTGACAAACACCTGAAGAGGACATATCAGCCAAAAAGTTATGGAAATAAAGATGAAGACAATAGTCTGAAAACCCTTAATGATAAAAATCATCAAGCTTCATCTTAGAAATTTAGACAACTAGTATAATATTTAGTTCAAAATAACCAATAAAAGTGATGAAAAATCAAATTTCTTCAAATCACAAATGACTCCCTAGACTGAAAATACTGGCAACATTGAAGATCCTTAATCGACAGCAAAGTCTTTTCAAAGTGGTTTATATAGGCTCCTGGGGGTGAATAAATTATTTGCTAAGGTGAATAAAAGGGAATGAACTCACTTGTTTACATTTATAAATCCCTTCATAAGAGAAGAAGAAAATTTACTGGATCATGTAGACTAGTTGCCAGATATTAAAAACTGTTGCAAAATATTCCAAGTTTTGTTGTTGAGCCCATTTTACTTGCTTTTCCAAATTTGTATTTGGTGAAATCTTGGATTAGCCATCTGCATTATTGACAAAGCAGAGAAAAACTTTGAACATAGAATTGAATGATTTACAGCTCAAACTCACAAACCTGTCAGTAAATAGCATGAATTGGAAAAGCAGTAAATACAATTGACTTCCAAAGGCAGAGAGATGCAGGTTCAAGTCTTGTTGAGAACTTATTCTTTATTTCTATTCCATACTGCTCATTGATGTCTATAGACTGACAGTTTGAACAGTGGCAAAGAAAAGCAATTGAAATATGAAAGAGATACAAGTCAAAAATAAATAACTATTAACAGTCTAGTGTTGTATAAAATCCAGTAGGACAAGTTTCATGTTTTAAAATCTCAAAGCCTGGTGACAGCTTATGATGGGTGTTATAAGTTGGGGTGAGGTAAATGGGTGTGTCCTATCTTTTTTAAACATTTTCCTCCTAATTTTTATTATTTTATCATTATATCTACATTAAAACATAATTTTCTGTAATAGAATTTCTAAAATAATCATCATCATCATCATCATCATCATCATCATCATCATCATCATCATCATCACTGCTGCAGCTGCTACTACTACTACCACTACTTTATTTTCAGGTGATTAATATTTAAATCGTATCAATCCATGGGTATTACTTTAGAAATTAGTTATACCAAGAAGAAAGTATTGAGTCATGCCATACAAAAAGTTCAGAGTTAAACTTATCCAAATTAATCTGACCAAAATTGTTTTAGTAATGGTTTAGTTTGGTTTTATGGCATATCAAACATTGTTGGCTATATAATGCCAAATCCTGTTTTTACATAATGTATAATTTGTAAACACATTTTGTTGACACACACAGTTAAATGATCAAACAGTTCCATTTCTAACAATTCAATTTAGCATAAGTCATTTGCTTAACTCGGTTTAAATGTCAAACAGTTCTATTTGACCCATAGATAAGACCCTATCAAGCACTACTATTCTGGGCCAGAGTGGACTCGGGAGCAATTGCATTGAAAGGGTACTTCACATTCCCCAAAGCTCCAGCATTACTAGAACCTCATCATCAGATTGTTTGATAGCTCTAGTTGGTTTCAGAAGTCAAGTCAAAGAGGAATCAACCTTTTGGGTGCTAGTCAACTTACTTAACTTGCAAAGTGAATTGATGGATGTTCACCAATCAGACATCAGTAAAATGCTGCTTTTTTCCACTTCAAACTTAGTCTCTTTTATGTTCATCAAATCTCCCCACTTCACGTGGGCTTATAACATTCTCCTCCATGAAACAAGTCACACCTCTTGTGTCCTTTTCTTCTTCTGGTTTCTGCGTATTGGTAGCAGAGAGAGCACACCTTCTGTTTCTTCGAGGTAAGATTGTTCGTAGCATTACAACTACAATATCATATCCAGGATACTCCTTTTGGAGGAGGTGATGGTCTTACTCCTCTGCAGATGGAGTATAGTCCAGCACAAGCCAATGGGCCAACTGGTCTAGTAAGTGAGTCACCTATTTGTGCCTTGAACCGTTTTATCAGACACTTTAAAACGGTTAAGCACAAAGTATCAATTTCTGCCCAGTTGGCAAGGCTTGTGCTGACTATATCCACTGCCGAGGAATAAGACCATCACCTCCTTCCAAAGGAGTATCCTGGATATGACACTAAACTGCATCTGATGATGACGCTTCTGTTCTGGAGATCTGGGGAGTGTGGAGTATTCCTTCATTACCATTACTCCCAGGACCACTCCTAACCTGGAATGATAGTACCTGTAAAGGTCTCATCTATGAATCATATAGATCTGTTTAAAAATTATTTGTATGAGATAGAAATACTTAATGCAATGTAGCTGTAAGTTATTTGTATTAAGAATAGTTACTTGAAGCTACAATTGTTTACTCAGGTTTATTATTAGAAGTTACATGAAACCATATAACTATTTGCAAATAAGTTATTTGTTACTTCCAATAATACAGGTCTAAAAGAAAAACTGCTGCTGAAATATATATTCTCTTTCTTTTTCCTGCAAAGAGTAAATAATAGGATATATTAGGTTTTTTTCATTTTGGTATGGCAATCAGGCTTGGAAAAAAACAACTCACAATTCAAACTAACAGTATTCCTTGTGTTGCATCCTGTCTGTAGTGAAATGTTTGGATAAATACATTCTCTCTTTCTCGAGGCACATATAGCATAATGATTATCATTCTAGGAAATGGAATCAGCGACCTGAATTCAAATCCTGAATGAGGTTGTTTGTGTTTCACTTCACACTAATGTTCTGAGAAGAAAAGGCATGAATCTATCTGTTCTTTGTCCTTAGATAAAAGGCAAATAGTTGGGCAGATTGGGTTCTTTAGTTTTGTTTAGGCAATCAGTTTAGTAGAAGGAAAACTGACATTCCAATCATCTTTCCTATGCTTAAAAACTGACCTTATGTCACACATCCTGCAAGTGGTGGAGAGGGTTAGGTGAATGCGTACAAAAATAAGTGCACTTCTGATATATATTTCTGCAATTTTGTTTACTGCAGTGTTGCC
This sequence comes from Sepioteuthis lessoniana, assembly GCA_963585895.1. Classification (NCBI taxonomy): domain Eukaryota; kingdom Metazoa; phylum Mollusca; class Cephalopoda; order Myopsida; family Loliginidae; genus Sepioteuthis; species Sepioteuthis lessoniana. Next base: position 2,088,385 of record OY757917.1, read on the forward strand.
TTTTTATTTTGACAATTCATATTGAATCATAAAACTGCCAATAATGCATTAAGCTCGTGCAGACTGGCTACTTTTAGAGGATATTTCAAAAGTGATTTTAACCACAGTCTAGATATGACTCTCTCTCTCTCTCTCTCTCTCTCTCTCTCTCTCTCTCTCTCTCTCTCTCCACACATATATATAAACTGGATGATATAACTGCCTTTGGTCCAGAAAATAGAATAGCTAAGCTGGTTTAAAGTTTTATCTGAGATGGTTTGTATTTACTCTTAATGACCATAAAAAAAGGAATGAATTCACTTCTCCCTTGTCTTTAGTTATGGGTATATATTTACCCAACCCCTCTACATGGGTAGGATGTGACACAAGGTTAATTTTTCGGTGGAGTTTAACAGGTTTGAATTCCTAGTTTTCTTACTCCTAGACTGGTTGCCAAACCAAGGCTAAAGAACCTAGTCTGCCCTACTATTTACCCATTGCTGGAGGGAGAATAATTAGATTCATACCTTTCTCAAGAGTATTAGTGCGATGTGTGAAATACTATCAACCTCATCCAGGATTTGAAGTCAACTTACCAAGTCCACTTCCTATGATGGCAACCATTATGCTGGGAGTTATGAGTTGTTGGGCATATTTGGCTCTCTAGGCTTATGCAAGCAACTGGTCAAGAAGGAAACTCACATTTTATTGTTTATTGTAGCAGTATAAGGCCTATCACTTCCCATGTTTTATAGACTTGACCGGACCTGATAGAAGGTGCAAAAGCTGCAGTGAGCTGAAAAAAGGATTGCTGGGATTGGGAGAGGTATATATATATATATATATATATATATATATATATATATATATATATATATATATACCCACATACATGGTGTACTAGCAGAAGAACCTGGTATAAAAATAATATATATATATATATATATATATATATATATATATATATATATATATATATATATATATATATATACCCGTATACGTGATATACTTGCAGAAGAACTTGGTATTGCCTGGGATAAAAATAATTTACTAAAGCACATTTTGTTTAACAAAAATTAATTCTATTTTCTGACTATAAGTGGAACCCATCCCTGTGCCTCCATGTTTGGAATGAGGGTACTCCTGCCAATACTATTATTATTATTTACTTTCTGAATAAATTATATCTTTCTTAAAACAGCAAATTTCTGGGTACCTCTGGGAATGGAGGTGAGTGGCTATCTCCTGCCCTCCACTTTTCAATGCCTATTAAACATGCCTTGAGGTCAAATGATTTTACATGCCAAATTCAATCAAGAATTGCCCATTAGCTAAGAAATCTGTAGGGAGGATGTGTTATTTCTAAGTAATTTTCCTCCCAAAAGTTCTGATGCCCCTCCCACAAAGGAAATACCCCTCTGTATGTCAGTTTCTATGCTTTCTACACAAATGAGATCTTCTTGATCATTTTTAAGCTAAAATGTCCTGGGTACCACGAATCTGTCCCTATTTCTATTGAAATACTCCTTGAAGTGAAAGGAATTCCCATGTCAAGTTTTATCAAGATTGGCTCATTTAGCCTACAAATTTGTGGGTCAAATTCAACACTCTGTTAAGTATAGATCTAAGACTGTTTTGATTCAAATGATATAATTTAAAATTTAAATTAGTGTATTTTTAACGATTTATTCCTAGACATATTTTAAAAGTTGTCAATCCACATTTTCTGACAATTTGAAAAACCCGTTCAGTATTTTAGCAGAATTAAAAGCGAACGTCAACCGTTATTCCTAAAACGATTTTTGTCCAATGGTGATGATAGTAAGGATAGAAAGGAGCATTCAGTGTGTTTTAAATTCGTTTTTAGTTGATTTAATATATACACTGAGGAAATTATACTTTAAACCGTTTTAAACATTATATCCAGTTATTAGGAGTTAATCGGGTGATTTTAACCCTATCGTCTTTAATTTTTACTATTAAACTGTGTACGCTAAAATGAGTGGAAACAGAAATAAGCATTGCTCCCTAGACGTGTGACGTCACAAGATCAAAGTTTGCTTAAGTTGGAAGTTTGTTGCTTTGACACTTCCGACTTTTTAAGAAAAAAGAGAAAAGATGTCTAATTTACTTGGTTCGTATAGTGATAGCGATTCGCAGGAATTGCTTAACCTGCACCCGATTAAGGCTAAAAAGCCAAAAATATTGGGGAAAAGGTAAGAAAACCACTTTATTACAATAAAACTGCACGTATTTTGATTTCTTAGGCTTTTGTTGAATTGTTTTGAGAAATTTTTAACGGGATATATTTTTTTAGATGGATGTACAATTGTGTTAAAAACGAAAAACAACCACTCCTTAGATAACTTTCTGGTTGTTTTTTATTTTAAGTATATAAATATGTATATATTTCAATTGTCTTATTTTTTACTCGGGAATAATTTTTCTGTTTTCCTTGTTTGCTATAATAAAATTTCATTTATTTATATACTTTTGGGATGCTAAAATATCGTAGTTTTGTTATCGTTTAAAATCTTATTTAATTCTTTTTGCCCTTTTTTTATTTTTTCAAATAAAAATTAAATTTAGTTCATTTTAGTATTTGATTTGTTTTGGTTATTTGTAAATGGAAAGATCCCCCCCCCTTTTTTTTTCATTTATCGAAGTTCATTTGAAAATTGTTTTTTGTTTACAAATGAATTTTTCTTCTTTGATTAATTATGGTCTTTTTTTTTTAAATTTGCTTTTTTTATTTTCTATCTTTTTTTTTTTTTTTTCCTTTTTAAAACTCTTTGAAGCTTTTTGATAATCAGCAATTTTTTGTCTTTTTTTTTTTTTTTCATGCGGTGACGTGAAAGAAAAACGTTTTTCTCGTTTTACCTAATTATTTACACAAGTGAAAAGTGAACTTTAAGTTTAAAATGAAAAAAAAACTTCCACTACAATATGTTAACATTCTTATTGAATTTCTTGAGGTTTTGCTTCACTTGTCTATAATTAAAAACTTAATTTCCTTTCGGTATTGTAAAAAAAACAAAAACAAAACAAATAATAACAAAATTTTGAAATACTTTTGTTTTTGGTAGTTGAAAAACAACCAAAAAAGAAAAGATCCCAAAAAGCATAAAAAAAAATTATTTTTCTTGCGAGTTAAGAATTTAAAAAAAATCACCCAAACTATTTTTTTTCTTTTCATGTCCACGTTTCTTTATTGATTGTTAATTGATGGTAAGTATTCCTAAAATTTAAAGATTTAAACCAGAAAAAAAACAAACCACATTTCCCAGATTCAAAATCTTTAATTTCTTCTTGCCATAATTAAATTTTAAATGATGATTAACTGTTTATCCTGTCCGTAAAAAAACTAAAAAATCTGCAAATGATGAAGGGTCCATTGGAAGGGGGGGGGGGAAAGAAAAATCCCTTTTTTTTTTTCTTTTGATGTCCTGTGAATTCGATCAGGTGTAAATGTTCTCTAGTCTTTTTGAGCTCAAAATTCTTTTTAACTTTCTTCATAAATATCGTCTCAGATAATTTCTCCTTTATGTCATAACATAAAACTATATTTAGAAAAAAAAAAGTTTTGTACAAAGGGCGAAAAAAAAAAAATCTGAATTGAACTTTAGACTTATTAAAATAAAACTAAAAGTGTTCTGCTATTTTCCTCTTTTTTTATCCATTGAAAAATAAACAAAATAAAAATTGCTTTTATTTGATGGGAATGTGTACGTGATGGATTTAAAAAAGAAAAAAAAATTTACCAAATCCTAATCCAACATCGTTATTTTTTGTATTGAAGCAATAATTTAAGCAATGTTTAAGAAGATTAATCCGTTTATTTGAGGCCACATAAATATTAATGATATGATGAGAATGTCGAGGTAAACTCTAATTTTGTTTGTATGAATAGCCATAGAGAATAATTGTCACTAGTTGAACTCCAACCATTTACTAATCGGGTCCCGGTTTAAGAAAAAGTTAATGTCTTTTCATCTGGTTTTTAAAGAAGACTCATTTCTGTTGGTCCCACGTGGAACAATTTTTTTAACTACTAAGTAAATCTCGTTAAAATTTGTAAAAAAGTCGTATCAAGCTCTGTTTTTATTGACTACCTTAAGGTTAACTCCTTTAATCTACCTAACAGGAGAGAGAAAGGAAAAAACGAAAACTGAATTTTCTTTCTTGTTGGCTATTATTAGTTTCTTTTTATAGTCAGTTTTCCTTAACCCACACAAACTTTTCTTCTTCCTCTTTTCTTTTGGCTCGTTGTTATTAATTTAAAGTTCTTATAAAAACTCTTGAAGATGAACGTGAATTTTCACGTTTGTAAAATCTATTCCTTGCAATTCAGTTTTGAGAAATGTAACAACTGCACCTAGTATTATAATTTCTCTCTCTCTCTCTTGAATTTTTCAGTTTAATTAAAGATGTTGTTGTTTTTTGTTTTTTTTTTGTTTGTTCAAGATACATTTTTTTTCTTCAAACTTTGGATACGGCGTTCAAAGGGAGATAATCGAGAAAATCTTTTATGAAAACCATCAATGTAGGTATTTATTTGGCTCCCTCCTCGGACAAAATGTGACACCAAGTCGGTTTAGTGTGGAAGATAATTCGCAGGAACGGGCTGGGGATAAAAATTGTTTAGTTCCGTCGGTATTCCCCTTCAGCAACGTTTTATGCGTCGAGAAATAAACTTAGCCCTTATTTCTCTTAGACTAGAGGGCAGGTGCTGCCTTTGCCGGGTGGGTGGGACTGATAATCTTACTTCCCCTACCCCACCACTACTCACCGTGTACATCAATTTATTTGTAAAAAAAATGAATTATGGTTATACATCTAACATTAAAAAATTGTCATTTAGATATCCGAAAAATTTGTTTTATCTAAATAAGGAGTTGAAACTTATTTTCTCTTCAATAAAAATCCAACTTGTTGAACAAAGTGCAAATACTTCTTGTTTTAATTTCTTTATTTGGTAGAACCCCCCCGAAAGCAGGTTTGATACAAGGCCGAGTTTAATCTGGTGCCAAAGAAAGCTAAGCTCTGTCGACATCCACCCTTTTAAGATGTCTTAGGTGGGCATCAAGGTTGACATGTTCACATTTTTGTCCCAACTTTGAAAAAGTTAAGTAGAATACAAAAATGATTTTAAAATAGTGTAGTTATTTCTCGGATATGATTAGTATTGAATTTTGTTATTTTTAAAAACTGAAAATTTAATCTTGTATGATTTAAAATTTTTTTTATGTAGACTAACCATTGCTAGTAAGTTTTTCATGCTTAATGCAAAATGAATTTGATCTTCTGTTTAAAAAAGTTGGTTAAAAATAGCCATCATGTTATTGATTGTGCTGTATAAGAAGAGAATAACATATGAAGAAAAGAATGTGAGTATTTATCAAAGTCCATGTAATATTAAGAATGTCCGACATGACCTATTTATTTTTTGAAACTTGGTTAGAGATGAGTAAATATGTACTGCCCATTGTGTAGGATATGTCTGACATTTTCAGGTGAGAGAAGAATAAATGAAATTAAAAAAAGTGGCATCACTTTGATAGTTTCGGCATCATTTTTATCAAGACCAACCTGACATTTCAATGGTGTAGTTATAAAAACATCTGTTGTGCCATTTTCAGATTTTAAAACCACCCCTTGTCAGCATTAAAATACAATTTTGTTTTGGATGATAATAATGGCAGTATTCTATGATTCAAATTTTTACCAAAGTTTTGAGTTTCTATTGTGAATTGAACATTTTTTAAAAAATATTTTCAAAAAACTTTCTTATTGTAAAATTGTTTTGCTTTAAGGATTTTCAATACTCAGATTAGATTAAAAGTGAAGATTAAACTTTAGTTAAAGAATGTCTGTTTAATCTGCATTGTAAAAATTGGAGGAGTCTTATAATTTACCAAATTATCATACCTTGCAGGTGCCACCATTTTTGGTCCAATTTTAATCAAACTCATTGGAATTGTTAATCATGCTTGAAAAAGTTTTAAACTTAATTCACCATGAATGATTTGATTTAAAAAAATGTTTTCGTCCCTAAAATCAAACTTCTAGTAATGTCAATAAAATGTTAAATAATCGCAAGTTAGCCATGATTTGCAACAATTCTAGTCTGGATAGGTCAGTATATAATCTTATAATCCACAAAATGTACCTGCTCCATTATTTTGGGTTCAATTTCAACCACACTTTTAGTAATGTTTAATTGAATGTAAATATTATAAGATAATTCATTATTTTTGTCTTTTGTCAATTAAAATTGAGGCATTTTCTTGAGATTTTTTTTTTTTTTTTTAATGTAACTTTAAGAAATTTATTTACATTTGTTTCGATCTAAATTGTTCATCAAAAGTCATAGTATTCAACTTATAAACATTAATGAAACGCATTTGTTAAAAGAGAGTGTACAGTTAATTATATATAATTTTTTAGATAGCCTAATGGTTGAAATGTTGTTGGTGATTTTATGATGAATTGAAAATATAACAAGAATGAGGACTCTCATCAGATCTAATCAACATTTGTGAGAATGAGTGGTGAGGGATTAATAACATCTTGGATTTACCTGTTCCACTTCCTATTTTTTCTAAAATAGGGTCAGTTTTAGGATTAATTTGATTGATATTTAACAATTTAAACATAACTACATAATTGTCAAATTTTGTGAAAACTTAGTGTTTAAAATAACAAATCTATAAAACAATACTGAATTTTTGTGTATTTATCTGTGGATCATTGCCAAGCAAAAAGTTTCTGAGATTTTATTTATTTATTAAGGTATTGACTTTATCTCAGGTCTTCAACATAGACTATACAAAGCTGACCTTTGAGATCATCAGATGGTAAAAATCTGTCATTCTTGACCAGAGCAAGAGATATTTTTTTTTATATAAATTTAAGTTTTTATCTCCTAAATAGCAGGATGAATAAGGTCAGATTCATATTTTTCATATGTTGGATGCTCACAAGTCCGTATTAAAAAAATATATAAGAAATATTGTGTAGACAGAGGATCTTGAAAAATGAAGATTTTTATTTGTTTAAATTTTTTGTTGTGTCTATATTTCTGTATGCATAGAATCTTGCTAAGATATATAAAATTATTTCATTGGAACCTTTTCTCTTGTTTTTTTTTACCTGATCATTGCTGGATACTTGTACTATTTGCATTGAAAGAGAATTAAAAAAAAAAAAAAAAAAATTTTGCTAAAAGTTAAAATGGTTAAGATAAGTTGAGGTGGTCAGATTTGATTATTGTTTATTGTCCTCAAGTTATTACAAATGACATTCAACTCTTGTTTTAATAGTAACTTGAAATATAATTAGCAGAAACCAAATATTTGGGAGGAAGCGACAGAAAGTCTTTGTTCCGTAGTGGATTTAAAATGGTTGATAATTATGACTTGAAATAGAATATAAAAGTTGAATATAATTTGTATATGAAAGTCAAGTGACATATCAACTTTGTTTTTGTTTACTCCCAGGACTGTCTCAGCCCTGTTAACTGAGCTGTAGAATATGCAGACTGCATCTCTCCCCTATAGCAAGTATTTAAGACATGACACTAAATTGCATCTGGTGGTGAGGCTATATAATCGCTTGTATAACCCCCCCCCACACACACCTCAGTTTGCTATTAAATTACCTAACAAGAATTGATACGCCATAAAACCAACCTTTTGAATAATGTTTGATCATGAGAGCAATCAGGCTAAAATCAGAATTAAAGGAAAAAAAACAAAACAAAAAAAAAAAAAACAACCTGATAAGACTTGAATTTGTATGATATACTTTTGTTGAGTATCTTATCTTTGGACATGGAAGTTTTGATGGTTAAGTGGATCCTCTAAATTTATTCATTCTGTCTGAATATCTGGGGGTTAAGTTTTTAAAAGGTGGAACTTTGTAATATAAGGTTCAAGTTCTATTCCTGTTAGAATCAACTCTTATTATTTTTTACTGTTTGCTTTATTGATCAAAGTTTGTATTAACTGCCTCTTTCCAGTGTATTGGGATAAAAAGCAATGATTGGGTAAAACTAGACGCGCACACACACACACACACACAGGTATGTGTGTGTGTACACATGCATGTACACTTGTTATCATAATATGCTTCCTTGTGACTTTATTTTCTAAATTTTTTTTTTTTTGCAGTCATGTTAAAAAAAACAAGAAAAACTGGTGCCAATTGATTTTGGTTTCAAACTTTCATATCTATATCCTCCCTACCCTTGATAGAATTTAAGTGATGCTCTGTGAAAATCAAAAATTATATTTGTGTGTATGTGTTTGCATCTTTTTTTTTTTTTTTTTTTTTGTAATAAAACAGATTAAAGTAAAACTATACAATAATATATATATATATATATATATATATATATATGCATGTGCGCACACATACATAGCAACTCTCTCTGAATGGCAAAATGTGACACAAGGTCAATTTTTTGAGCTGAGCTTTTGTTCTTATAGACTGGTTGCCATATCAGAGTTTAAAAGCTCAATCAGGTCTACTATTTACTCGTAGCTAGAGGGAGACTACTTGAATGCATATCTCTCCCAAGGATATTTGTGAAATGTGAACAGCCTTGTCCAAGATTTGAACCCTGTCATACCCATTTCTCAGTATTATCCCACGAGTGTCTCTATTCATATATAGATAAAAAACAAACAGACTTTGAATGGAAATTGAGACTATGAGAAAGAAGGAAGACAGAAAATCAGATTGCTACATTTCATTAGTAGTCTCGTATTATCTGGAGTAAATGTATTTATTACCAAAAATGAATTTAACATATACACAACAAAGAATTAATAAAGCTGACCTATACAGTTTATATAAAAATAAAGAAAATCAACAAATTAAGTGTACATGGACCCTGCATGAGTGATCACACTTCTTTCCATTGCAGTGTGTATTGTTTTTTGGTAATAAATTTGTGTTTTGTTGATACTAGGCCAACAAGTAAAAACATGTCAATTTGATTTTCCAAGCTTTTTTTTTCTCTCTCATATAAAATAATACATAGACTTTTTGTTTGATAAAATCCCAAACTGAATTAAAACTATGACACTGCCTCAGTACACAAAAGATATAAATAAACAAATGTGTAAATAGAACATAAAAAATACAAAATCAACTGATAATTGTGAGTTTCATAAAATAGACCATCAAATGTGTCGGTTGTTTGAAAGTCTCTACATTTTTCTTGTACTTCAACAAAGATAATACAATACTTAAGTTACAAGGCAAAATATTTTTTTTTGGTCACATGATTTAATCTGATGACAAATTACAAAGTTCAGGTTCATGGCGATACCGACTCCAATTTCTTTTAGAAGATTTTCTTCAGATTTTGGGAAAATTTGTTAAATTTTTCTTCCAAGCCTAATTTACATTACAAACTTACAAGATTTTTTTAATATCGATTTTTTTTTTTTTTTTTTTTTTTTTTTTTTTATTATATAAAAATATTAAAGTTCTTTGTCTTTAATTTTATTATATTCCCAAATATATTTTGACAAAATGATATTATTCGTGTAATGACTTTTTTTTTTTTTTTTTTTTTTTAAATAAAACTTTGAGATTATTGCATCTTTCTTTCCACGATTAGTTGGTTGATTCTATCAGGTCTGTTGTTATTCTTGACCGTGGTGTGTTAAACCAATTTATTGGTCAAGCATTTTAGTCTCCGATGAGCATTCGTTCATCTACAATTGCATACTTTATCTCCTTACTTTTTTTGGTTATGTTTTTGCATTTGCACGTGTCATCCGTACAGTTAGGACTAATTTTTATAGTTTTATTAAATATTTTGAACGGTATATTTGTTTTAAAGAAATATTAATGAAATTTGGAATCTTTTTCCCTCTTTGTTTTTTTTCCTTTTTTTATTAAAGAGAGTGGAATTTAAATGAAATTAGATTTCTACGTCTTTTAATTCGTTTTTTTTTTTACTTTGTATTATTTTGATTGAATTCAAGTGAAGTCCTGTTGTACGCTTTATTCTTTAAGACCATTTCATATTCTAAATTAGTTTGTTCAAAAACTTTTTTGTTGCTCAAGTTCATAGACAATCTATGGTTCACTGACAGGAATTTGTTTCAATTCAATTTTGGAGGGGGATTGGACAAAATGGTTCAATAAATGGACACATTAATAGAGCTCTTTATGTGGCTGACCTTCTCCTTTTTCAAGGTTAAATGTGACATCCAGGTAATTTGCTCATTTAATGTTAGCCTTAATTTTAATGCTAAATCTTTTGTCTTTGAATTACTTATCTTCTTTAGCTCAATTGACTGGGGCTGTAGAATATGCTGACTGCATCTCTACAGAAAAATAAGACCCCCCTCCCAACAAGTGTTCTAGATATGACACTAAAATGCATCAGATGATGAGGCTCAAGTCATAAAGCTTTGGGCAATTTGGAGTACCCTTTCATTATCATTTTTCTCAGGTTCACTCTGACCTGAATTGTTAGTACCTGTTAGAGTCCCATCTCTGGGTCAAATAGAATGATTTAATCATTTATTTAACTGTGTGCAAACAAATGATTTGTTAAATTGAATCATTAGTGTTACATAGCAATACTTGAAACCATTTAACTCTGTGCACTCCAATGAGCTCTGGCTTGTTTAAAAATGTTACCTGCAAACTATTCATTTACGAATCATATCATATAATATATATATGATTTGGTATGAAATAACCCACAAGCGTTGATATATACCATAAAATGCAACCAACCAATCTTATCTTTTATGAAATGATCAGATTTTTTATTGTCCCCTTTAAGGGTCAATAATCTGTCAAACCTGTGCTGGTCAGTGGGGTTCTTAACTATTTTACTCATTTTGTACACTTAAATATGTGCCAATTATTCACGTCTTCACTCAGTCAAAATTACTCTGCTGTTTTTTTTTCTACCCAGATGACTTCTTTGTTAAATGAATTTTTTACACTTTCATTTTTTATAACTATGTATGATTTTGCTATGATTATATATCTAATTTTTGTGTGTAACACTTTTTTTAAAGAGTGCACAGATATTACACTGTGATCCTTTTATATATAAATAAAACTATCATTTTTGACAGATACTAAGCTTGTCACCAAAAAAAAAGTAAAAATGTTTCTTTTGATGTATTTATGAGACCTGATTATTTTTAGTATTGAAAAAATTGTAAATTCCTCTTGTACATCTTTCAGGAAGAGAGCACCACAAAATGAATCTGATTGCTTATCCTACTTAAAATGGCTTTTTTGTACGCTGACTGTGGCAGGATTGATTGCTCTTGCAATCGTCTCCTATAATTTGATGTACCAGATTGATGAAGTGAGGAAAAATCAAAACTGTAAGAACTTTTTTTTTTTTTGTCTTGCACGTTTTTTTCCTCTTAACTGCTTGGAAGAAGAAAGAAAAAAAAAAACATCTTTGCCACAATTAGATTTTTTGCTTGATTAATTTAATGCCTTTACTAACTTCTAATTTTTATTTAAAAATTTTTTTTTAATTTTTTAGTTAACAGTTTCTTCTAATTAACAAGTTTTCAAGCTTTGCAGATTTGTTTCACATAAAATGTTATGACCTTTTTGCAGTCAGACATGAAAACAAAACATTTTCATTGACATTCAAAAGATCATGTATGATTGAAAATCTGTTTAAATCACATAGAAATGCTTATTTAAATTTCATATTTTTCAAATTATTAGAAAGAATAATGATTGGAGAAAATTTAGATATAGAAATTGTCTAAATTTCTGAGATGAAGTGTATTTGGATTATTGTTTTCATTTTTGTTTTATTCACAATGTTTTGTCCTTTGTCAGGTGTTTCATGTCAAACTCAGGAGCCCATTCTGAACTTTGAACCAAACCCTTTATTTAATCCCAGGGGCTAGATTATTCTAATTCCATTAATCATAACCAGGTACAATTATAGTAAATATTCCTTGTTATTTACCTGAAGTGAGGATTGAACCTGCAACCTCCAGATCATTTCACTTGGATATAGGCCTTTTAGTTAAAGAGCTGTTATCCCATGTATCTTATTAGATAATTCACAGTGAACTTTTGGGACTTATAAACCTAATGTCTTTATCAACCTAATGAAATATCATTTATCATTATCATGTATGATTTTTACCTTAGCTCATATTGCAATCTTTAAAATTTTATTTTTTATCCAGGCTTTTTGATTATTGGTTCCTATATCATTAATATTTGGTCTACTTAATAGCTCACCATAGCCCAACACGTATTGCTTTTTCAAGATAATCTTATTCTCCAATGTTCTTTCCTATCATTTTAACTTCATCTCCTAAGGGCAGATGGTTTCCCCCTTGTCTTTCCATAATATGGTCTGCCCTACCTGACTTTTGATTTCATCTTGACATACTGCTTTTTGATGTTCCTCTAACCTTAATTTTTGGGGGGCAGTATGTTTTGTTTTTGTATTCTTTTAACGCAACTGTATGGGATGGAGAGGACAAGATTCTTGGTCATGCTGTATTCTGTTGGGGGCTTGACTCTTAAGAAAGATTTCCAAAAGGTTGTGCTGCTTCTAAATATTGTCTTGATATATATATATATATATGGACTATATATCTTTTGAATCTTTTTAGCTAGGCCTTTGAGGTAGAGCAGGCAGACTGGTAAGTTTTTGAATATTGTTTAGTTGTTTGATCGAGTTTTCTTGGAACCAATATTATGCTCTCTGGATAGTTGTTGTGATGGAGGTTGTCTTTTAAAGTCTTCATTTCTTCTTGGTATGTATTGCTATCACTACTAATGGCTTTTGCACAATGTTGTAGGCAACAAACAATTCTTTTCTTTACATTAAATAGATGGTGGGAGTTAAAACTGAGGTACTGTCTGGTGATGGTTGGCTTTTAATACATGGATAACCTGAATCCTTGCTCTATGTAAGTTATTAATACATCTAGGAAGGATAATTTGTTGTCTTGTTCTTTCTTCATGGTGAGAACTGTGTAGAGGGTTGGGGTTGAGTATACATATATAAACTCCTCCAGCCTCATCCACCTCCCTCCAGTCCTCTGCTACAGCGTGGGGACAAAAACAGAGGCAAAGTTCTCTTCAGGGAAATTGACCATACACTGCTCCACCTCATGTTGTGATTCCTTTTTAAGTGTTAAAGGCAGCAAAGATTCACGTCTGAAAAGAAGAGGATTGCTGATAGCCAGTGACTGGAAACTGGAAAGGTATATTGAGAAAAAAAAATAACACTGCTTTTTGTATATATAACAAAAAGTTTTATAAGTTATCAAGTTTCTACAGTTGATAATGATTCTGCGGGTGTGACTTCAAGAATAGTCTGACATCAGATTGGTGAGGGTTGAGTTCTTCTTAGCGGCAACTTCGTTGGTGTGTCCTGGTGGCAAGCTGGCAGTGTGTTGGCAATGTGCTAGCAAAAATGCTGGTAAGATGCACTGACAATTGCACAATTGCAATGAGCTAAAAAATCAGCTTGCTATATAATATTTGCTAAGATTCTGGGGTAGGTTCTGACTGTGGCAGGGGTGATCTCCATAATGTCATTTTCAACTCATCAGACATCTGTTATGTCTTTGTTTCAATTTTCTTCATCAGTAAGGGTCCAACCCTTTTTACACTACTTTCACAAAGTCCTTTCTATCATTACCACTTGTGATGAGGACAACAGGAGGATAGCTTTCCTCCTACCAGCACAGTCTTTCTTGTCTTCTCACTTATGACGTCAGACCGGGGACTCCTGTCCTTATGCTCAAATATGCTGGACTGTTAATTTAATAGGGCTGATTCCAAAACCCAGTGGGCGGAGGGGCAGCCCCTCATCCCAGACTAATTAACAATTACTAATCAGCTCTGACAGTCATTTCCGAACAATTTCTTCACACTTATTAGCTAAGATACCAGATAGCCTTTTCTTCATCAACAAAGGTTTCTTTGTTAGTTACCTGATTTCCATTTCCTAAATGGATGCCAATGCAACCAAATGCCAGTACCAAATGACTCCTCTTATCTCATTGTCCGTTTCCTTATTTTCACTTTTCCCAGGCTTGGGAAAATCATTTTAATAATATCACTCATTTTTCAAGTAATATCTTCCTTAAACTTCCCCCTGTACTTGTAAACAACTTAATCTTCTTGACCTTTTAACACCTTCCACTTCCCATTTCAGGTTTTTATCAAAAGTTCTTTTTCCCAGAATTTTCAATTCTACACTTCTTGGCAAATATCTTTAGCCACTCAAGTTTTTGCTTTTAACCCTTCATGTACCAATGCCATAGACCAATATTGTCACACATAATCCAATAGTGTTTGAATATCTTTCTGATGAGGCCAGAGAATGAATACTATGTTACTATAGCTTAACACTTGTACCTCCTGTTATGGTTAATGGAATTTGAATAATTTGTCCCGTGAATTAAATAAAAGGTTTAGTTTGAAGTTCTGTGTAGGCTCCTGAGTTCAATATGAAACTCCTGATGAAAGCAACATCAGCCAAAATGTGAATATAACACAGATGAAGACAGTAGTCTGAATATACTGATAGAAATTATTTTCATTCAATGTAGAGAAAGGAAGATATTTTTGGAAATATTCAGGTGATAAAAGATGTAAGTTCAAAAAAAAAATTCTGTTGCACTAGCATGTTAAAAAGAAACTCACCTCTTGAAATTCAATTAAGTTTTCTGAAGTTTTTGTAAAACATAATTTGATAATTTTAAATAATAGCTATTCATAAGGAATTTATATGCATCTTAAAACACATTACTCTAAATTTCTCACACCTTTCATAATCACAGACTTCTAAGATTGACACACCTAACAAAATTCTTCTTGTATATAATATTTTAATTTTGTTTATATAATTGTATATAAAAATGAATTCAATTTTCATGAATTGTATACAATTTGATGATTTGGAGAAAGTACTTTGATGTTAAAGTTTTCATCCAACAAAGTGAAATAATTGGACATTTTTGTAGTTGAATAATTTTGCTTTAAAAAAAAAAAAAAATTAAACTTTCTGATAAACAAGTATTTTTTTATTTTTTTTATCTAGTATATTGAATAGTGTTTGTAGTCAATTTTCCAATGAAAATGATAAAACCTCAATAGAAAATAAATTTGAATGTTTGATATATTGGCATTTAAAAACAATATTAATAAAATTTTCTCTTATTTTATTGATGAATGAATTTGTTAGATGACTTTTATGAAAAAAATGAAGGAAAATATTTTCTTTAGTGCAAATATACCTGCAAGTCTCATTTCTATAAAATGTCACTTGGTTATGAATAAATTTTATACCCTTTCAAGATAATTCTCTACGGAATTAAAATTAGTTGGAAGAGAGGAAACATGGCTGATTATTACATTGCGAGATCATAAATATGTATAGATGTTATATTTTGCAAAGTACGAAGTGACTCCATTGTTTCTAATCCAAAATATTTATTTCATTCAGCAGTCGGCCATCAAGACATGATAGAAAGATAGAGTAAAAGTTATGTAGTTTTTACATAGAAACTGTTATGGTAACCTACCTACATAACTCTTTCTCCTTCATAAATACTAACCTTACTTTAGTCTCAAAGAGACTTCCTTCCAGCAGTCAAACCTGGCAGTTTTGGACGGACACTTCTACC
The DNA here is from genome assembly GCA_963585895.1 of Sepioteuthis lessoniana. Classification (NCBI taxonomy): domain Eukaryota; kingdom Metazoa; phylum Mollusca; class Cephalopoda; order Myopsida; family Loliginidae; genus Sepioteuthis; species Sepioteuthis lessoniana. The sequence goes on from OY757917.1 coordinate 2,104,038, forward strand.
TGCTGTATTAATACTCTTATTTTGTATATATGTTCTGTTTATTCAATACACTTGTTCACCTACTTTCTCTTCTTCCATGTCTTCTTTCTGGCCCCTAACAGGCCACAACAACTTGGTGATGAAGGATTTGTGGGGTCCACTGTGATTTTAAAAAAAAAAAAAAAAAAAAAAAGGAACTCTCCTAAAACTCTGGCAAAAAAGTTTTCATAAAAGAACTAACGCAAAAAGCCAGCCCGTGAAAAAACTAGTTATACACAAATAATTGGTGAATAACAATTCGTACTACTACGAAAAGATCGCTAGAGAAAAAATTGTTGTTGAACAAGAATTCTACCAATTCTGTTGACAACACAAAAAATTGGGTAGGGGGAAATTGTGGTAATTGCCAATTTATTATAACTGGATATATGAAAAATTGTTTTTATCACACTCTTTTTATTTTGAATTAAATTTGAGGGAGAATTGATTATTAATACAACGTTCAATGGGGAAACTCTCTTAAATTGAAATTGTTCGTCCTGAAAAATACTAACAATCTATTTGATACTGACTCTATGATGCAATTCCAGCTTTGGGACTTGCCGGTAAATTCATATTGCCAAAAAATTGAAAATTTGGATGCTGAAGCTGAAAAACTAAAATAAGAACTGAAGGAAGCCTATCCAGAAAATTTTTTTTCCGGTGGGTTAGGAAGGGGTACCAAGATGATGGGAAAATTTGAACTCCAAAATGACGTCCAGCTAGTGGTAAAAAAAAAAAGTGAAATGTGCCCTTTGTCTCATTGGAACAAATTAACGAGGAACTTGATAGATTAACAAAAATTGGAGTTCTATCAAAGCTAGAGTACAGCGAATTGGCTGCACCAACAGTCTATGTAAAAAAGAAATCTAAAGAGATATGCATTAGTGTTGATTTTTCTGCAGGATTAAATGCTGCTCTGAAATTCTGTCATTACCCTCTTCTTTGTCCAGAAGACATATTTGCGAAGCTAAATGTTGAGAAATTTTTCTTGAAAATTGACCTTAGTGATGCTTATTTGCAAATTCTGGTTGAAGAGGAGTTTAAAGCTATTGTGTATAAATACGCACCGCAGATTATATAAATTCAAATGTTTTCCATTTGGGGTCAAGGTCATGCCAGCAATTTTTCAGCAAGTGATGGATATTATGCTGAATGGCCTTGACTTCTCATTTGCTTATTTAGATGACATTATGATCAATAGTAAAAGTGTAGTCGAACACAAGGAATCACATCCACAAAGTTTTTGCTAAGCTACAAGACAACGGTTTCAAAATTAAAGAGATCCAAATGTGACCCCCCCCTCCAAAAAAAAAAAATCAAATACCTAGGACATAATTGACAAGGATGGCAGGAGACCAGATCTTGAATGAGTTGCCGCGATTAAAGACATGCCGGCACCTGATAACATCACTTTGTTGCAGAGCTTCTTTAGACTTGCAAATTATTACCAGCTATTCATACAAAACAAGCATGATTTTCATGCCCCCTAAATGAACTATTAAAGAAGGACAATCCCTGGGATTGGATAGTAGAATGCCAAGAGGCATTTGAAAAAATAAAGAAAACACTGATGTCAGACTTATTTCTCATACATTACAATTTGGACTTGGAAATCATTGTAGCCAGTGATGCTAGCTCATATGATGTAGGGGCATGCATTCTCCACAATTCTTGACTGATGGGACATTAAACCAATAGCTCATGTGTCAAGAGCCTTGCTTCTTGCGGAAAAAATTATTTGCTGATCAAAAAAGAGGCTCTTAGGATTATATTCACAGTCTCAAAGTTCTACCGCTATATTTACAGTTGACACTTCACTCTTCAAACAGACCACAAGCCGCTACTCATCATTTTTGGCTCAAAAAAAGGTCTTCCTACGCATACAGCCAACAGACTGCAGCGATAGGGTACAATCCTGTTAAATTGCAACTTCAAAATGGTGTACCTAACACCAAAAAAATTCGGCCATGCAGACGGATTGTCAAGACTAATTCCCAAGTATGAAAAACTACAGGACGATACAGTGATCACCTCCTTTTAGTTTGAAGGAGAATTAAAAACTACTCTGTAATACAATAAGGGAACTTCCAGTGATACTTGAACAAATAAAACAAGAGGCTCTCTGTGTTGAGTATATCGACCAAATGAAAGCGAAAATTTTTGAAAAGGACCAGCAAACTATGTTCATCTTCTTTATATGCGACAAGGTGTACTTTAAAGTAAATGCATCGTGATTCCATCAACACTCCAGAAGCATATCTTGAAAGATTTCCACGCTGGCCACCCAGGGAATACTAGAATGAAAAGTTTGATGTGTAGCTCTGTCCACTGGCCAAACATGGACAAAGATTTATAAATGCAGTCAAATCATGTAAAGGCTGTGCCCTGGCAGCCCATGCACCTCCTATTAAATTCAATCCCTGGCCAAAAATGGATCTACCATGGTCTAGAATTCACAATGACTTTGCCAGCCCTCTTGAAGGATATTTCTACCTCATTGTTGTTGAAAGTTTCTCAGAGTGGCCCGAAGTACACAAATGCAAAAACCCAACTACAGAAATTACAATGAAATTTCTATATGTACAGATCACCAGATTCGGGGGTAGTGGACACCTTAGTGTCCAATAATGGAAGTCAGTTAACGTCTGGAGAATTTAGAGACTTTTATGAAACATACCTGATTGAACATATCAAGATCTCTCTGGACCATTCAAGGTCTAATGGACAGGCTGAAAGATTTGTGGATACTTTGAAGAGAGATTTGAAAAAAGCTAGGGCTACACCAAATGAAAAGGCCCTCCAACAATTTCTTCAAGTATATAGGATTACACCTAATAACAAAACACCAGCCTCTCAATCTCCAGCCAAGGTAATGTTTGTATATAAGATATGGTCCATTTTTGACAAACTACTCATGAAACAGATGAAGCCTGGAAGAACGTGTATCGTACCCCCAAAACGATACAATTCCGGAGATAGTCTTTTTCAGAATCTTCAAAGACAACAAATCTTTTTGGGAGATGGGAACAATCGAAAAAAAGAGTTAGGAACATGATATATATTATAAAGGGTCTACAATTTACTTATAAAAGATATCTCAACCAATTTAGGAAACGCCTAACTGACTAGGCTGATAGCGGACCACATAAGGAAAAAGTTATGGATGTCGTGTACGATACTTTCAATATTCTGACCTCTCTAGTGGCTCCCAAAATGCACCGTTCTAAGAGGAAAAGGAAGGCAAATGATTTAATAGTTGTCAACCTAAAACATATAAGGTATTGAGACCAAAAACAAATAAAAATTTCTCAAAGCCTTTCTACTTTGAACTTGGTAAAACAAGTCAGCCAAATTTTAAATATCTCGCCAGTTGTAAAAAAAAAAAAAAGTAAAATGCTGGTTTCTCAGTCAGGTGAGGAATACCATGTCTCAGAATGAAAAAAAAAATATTCCTCGGGACTAATTTCCGTGAAACCTTTTAATCTAAGAAGAAAAAAAAACTTCAGACTCCTGAAAAGTTAAGACTTAGGAAGTAGGGGTGTTATTGTGACCTACCTACACAATAATGAACTCTTCCTCCTTCATAAATACTAACCCTATTTTACTCTTGAGACTTCTTTCCAACAGTCAAGCCTGACAGTTTTGGACAGACACCTCTCCCTGCTGTACTAACACTCTTATTTTGTATAGATGTTCAATTTATTCAATGCACTTGTTCCACCTACTTTCTCTTCTCCCGTGTCTTCTTTCTGACCCCTAACAGGCTACAACAGAAACGCTGAAAGATTTGTGGTTAGTAGACAAAGAAAATACCAGAATTCCATTTCTTTACTCTCTTGTCCCTTTGCCCCACCCCTAGGGCTCAAATCTCTGAACTCTATGGACTGTTGCTGACCCTCAACTTTGAACTATCCCAACTGCATTAACTTCCAAAAATCTCCTGCTTATATAATATATTAATCATCTCATCAGCTAATTATATAAGAACAAGTGTCTTTAACTTTCCAGTGTGGTGACATCTTAAGTCAGATGACAGAATGTTAACTTTTTGATATCCGGCCTTCAGCCCTGACTTCAAAACTAATCTCCAATATGTCATCCTAGGTGACTTCCAAAACAACCTATCAACTTGATGCTCTCCTACTTGTGCGACACGTGCACACACATGACTACTGTGACTTAAACTTCCATTCAAAGTTTTTTGATTACTTACAATTTATCACTATGAATAAAATGATTAACTAATATAATTAATTAGCATCCTTAATTATATTTCATGTCATGAAAATCTGCTCAAATTCAGAAAATTTATATAATGTAAAAATGTTAGCTAACTTTTTAGTTGTTAATGATTTTTAGAGAATTAGGTAGAATTTATTTTTGTAAGATTTTCAAAAACTTCATTAAAATTATTCTATTTGCTCTTCATCTCAACTGAAATAACAATCTATTTTAATAATCAAGAAATAAAGAAAATCAAATTTTATTTACTGTAATTTTGAATAGATTTTTTTATTAACTTTGGGTAACAGAAGCATTTAGCAAGTTGGAAGGTCTTATGTAATAAGCAAAAGGTTTTCCCTTTGATATTCATAGCTTAACAATATTGTTCAATGTCTTGTTGGCAGGACTTAAAATATGCTGACTGTATCCCTTGCAGAGAGGTAAGTCCCCTACCCCAAAAAAGGGTGTCCTGGATACTAAAATGTATTTGATGGTAAGGCTTTACTTCTGTAGTTTTCAGGAGTGTGGTGTACTCCTTTATTGCTATTACTCCCAGGTCCACTCTGACTCGATGTGGTAGTGCCTTTTAGTCACATCTATGTCAAATAGATCTGTTCCAAAATTATTAGTATCAGATAGAAATACTTGATATAAAACAGTTTGTTAGAAACTACACTAAAAATATAAATATGCAATGTATGCAATTCCCTAACCTCTAAGCATAAAATAACCCGAGGTGAGTTGACATGCCATTAAAATCTTGTTCTTGGATAATAATGATGTAATTTTCTTTGGACAGCCAGATGATAGAACAATTAAGTATTATCTCCTGCTGTCTCATCACCTCTAATAGAAAAAAATTTAAAATTTGTGAAAAATACCTACTAAATAATGTTTTATTAAAAACATTGAGTTTGTGCTTGTTTGAAGAATATTTCAAAAAGTCTTTCATCTTGGAAAGTTTTTTTCAGTTTCTTTATATAGTCAAGATTTTGGTAATGTTTTTTTTTATTCCTTGGTGACATTTGATGAATGAAAAGCTGGAAAATTATAAGATTGCTTGGGTCTGTTAAATTCAGTTTTTATATTTAAAACCATTCTAAGTACAAATTTTATAAATGTTTGATATATTTTATTAAGGACATTTGCTTCTTTCTCTACCTTTTGAGAAAGGTTCTAGTCCTGAAGCTCTGTGGAATATCGAGTCACTCCTTCATTGTTATGACTCCCAGGTCCACTATGTTCAATAGGAATGCTTTAAACTGTATAACTGAAAATTATTTGTATTAAGAAAAGTTAATTGAAGCTCTAATTGTTTGCTAAGGATTACCATTAGTTACTTGAAACCATAAGATTGCTTGAAAAAAGACTGACCAGTATTAAATAACACAATTAGGGTTGATATGCCCTAAAACCAACCAATCGGGAAAAAAATTGCCATTGTAACTATATATTATAACATTTGGAGGTGGGACAGTATTTTGGGGATAATATGGCTTTTTTAAATAAAATGAAATAAAAAAAAATTAAAAAAAAAAATTTTTTTGACTCGAGTTCAAAGCCATAGAGAAAGCTGTTTGCATTTCATGTAGCACTTGGCAAAAGTATACATCCAAATACTCTCCTTCAAGCTATCAGTAAATTGTACTGGACAAAAGGATAAATGATTGACTAAAACACTTATGTACAAATTAAGAAATGTTTATTTCTTTAAATTGTGTGAAAAGTTTGAGAAACAAGTTATTACAAAGTCTTTTTGAAGAAAAAAAAAATTAGTCAGAGCTTAAATATTTATGGTATAAGAAAGAAGACATTCATACATTCAATGTAGAGTAGTTTGTGTTGTTTAAATCTGAATTGATATTTTTTTTGTGTGTGTAATAAGATCTGTGTGTGTGTGTGTCACGATATAGGCAAAATATATTTATGCATTAAACATGTGGCTACAACTGGAATTTTTATCAGCAAGCTTAGACTGTAGTAGCAGTGAACAATAAGATTTGTTCAATTTAAGATGATTAAACCATGTTGAAATTAAATGCATTCTCAAAGGAAGAGAATGTTAATAATTCTATCAAATAGAAATAAATCAAAAGTTAGTTGAGTAGATACAGAATAATTCCATACCTACTGAAGAAGTATTTTATTTTTATTGTTATTTATAAGATTGAGGAAGACTTGAAATTAGATTTTAAAAAAAAAGAAAAAAAAAGTTACTTTATTTAGGATTCTAATTTGTTAAAATATTTTTTTTAACCATCTAGGAGGAAAAAGGTTTAAATTATTTTGGATTTTGATTCTTCAATTTTTTTTTTTTTTTTTTTTTGCAGTAAGTCAAATATTGTCATCTGTGAATTTTCAAAGAAATTTTTAAACTAGTGCATACACACTGATTGGTCAATAAATGCAAAAAATACAGTTTCTTGAGCCAATTTTTTTTGCACAAAAATTAACACTTTTTTAGTATGGAAATCAGTTGATGAAACTGTTCTTTAACATTGGTATGGCAACCAGTCTAGAAGAAAAAATTCTCAATTCAAACCTGTTAAACTCTGTTTAAAAAATTGAGCTTGTGTTGCATTTGGCTTGTGGCTAAAGGGTTTGTGATTTTTAACAGAGGTCAAGTAAATGATTTAGATTGTAGTATGGACAAAAAGAGGAATGTTTTTGTACAGTGAATAAATTAAATGTACTAGAAAAAAATCTCCCCAGAAAAGTGTTGTCTGAAAAGAAACTTCAATTTTCTTGACATAATAATAATGATGAAATTAAAGCCAAGACTTGTAATTAGGAGAAAAATGTAATGAGTACAAATGACTTAGTAGTAATAAGCTATAAACTAAAATATTGTCTTGCTAGGTTGATATTAACTCTTGACTTTCAGATATTCTGTACCAGAGCTTACAATATTCCCTCCAGGCTGTATACATCTTTGTTTAAAGCTATCTCATCATTTCATTAAAAGATAATGAATGGTTGCAACATTAAGCCTTTTATTATTAGTGTTTCTGGAAGATATGGATCAGATTTCTCCAAAATAGAGATTGTACCTATATGCTGCAACATGTGTGTCTTTGATGATGTACAATTGCAGCAGCTGGGCAGCTCCAAAGGCAGCTATGGATAAGCTTGGTGCTTGCTACTATAAACACCTGAAAATTATAACTGGACAATGATGGCCAAACTGGCTAATCTCCAACAAGGTTCTGTACAAGATGTGCAACACCATTCCTTTATCAAAAAGGGTGGCACAACTATGATGGTTTTTGTTTGGTCATATGCAATGGATGCTCTAAGAAACACTTGGTACAAAACTCTGGAATTTGCTGTAATAGGATCCAAAACCTATCAGGCATGAAAGGGATGCCACTGAAGAAACTTGCTTGATAAACTGCAGACTCCCAAGATACTGGACAAGGAGAGCTAAAATCTAGCAAGTGGCTTAAGGAGCTGAAGACTCTTGCAAAATAAAAGGCAGAGTGGCTTCAAATAAAGAACAATTGAGTGCTTCTGTTGGATGTTTCAAACTACTACAGTGGCAGAATACAGATATGATCTCTCTGAGCTGGAAATATTGGGTTTATGATATTGTAAAGTAAAGCTTGCCTGAAATATCAGGCTTATGGGTTTAAAAAGTAAACAGTACCTTTTTTTTTTTTTTTTTTTTTTTTTTAGAAATAAACTTGTTGGTTATGATTGTAAACCTTTTCAATGCTTAAGAAATGTCATAATACAAAATAATTATCTCCCTTTACCTTTCATAAATTTCTACTCATGAAATGTTGGTCTAGTAAAATGTATTCACATTTTCAGTCTTCATATTCACAGCTTGATAGTTTCTGTCTAAAACCTAAATGAATTCTCATATTCATTGCAACTAAAATATTTAAAATCCAATATTTAGCAGTTTTATCTATTTTATTTTAGGCTTAAAGTAATAATTCTGGAAATAGATGAGAGCTATTTTTATCTTTTATTTTTTAATACTTGTTCCAGAAATGGCTGATCATTCTACATTGAATGTGAAAATGCGACCTTCACCCTCATAAAATGAAAAATAATTTTTCTTTTGAAAAAAAAAAAAAAAAAAAAATTACAAAATCTTTTTTCTCTGAACTTGAACAGGTGTATATGTAGAATGATATCACTTTGGGTACCCAATTGCTTGAAGAATTTTTTTTTTTTTTTTTTTTTTTTTTCCCCACCTTCTCTTTAGGGACAGTTATTAAATCTTAGAATCATAAAATTTTGTTTGATACCATTTTGCTTGATGCTTCTAGTCTTTTTTTTTTTTTTCTTATGGCAATGCATATTGTATCTGTTGAAGGTCTGAGAATGGATTGGTATAATTGTCTGAATCATTCTTTTTAACTTAATTGTGCAATTTACACTTTGTATGTATTGCAACAGCCTAGTTGGCCGTTGATGGTGGGGGCTATAGAATACACAGACTACATCTCTTCAGAGCAGTAAGGAACCCCCTCTAATAAGTGTCCCGGATATAGGAGGTGCCCGTGGTGTGATGGATATTGTCATAGGAAATGGACACGGCGACTCGAGTTCAAATCCTGGACGAGACTGATTGCATTTCACATAGCACTAATACCCTTAGGAAAGGTAGGAATCCAATCATTCTCCCTCCAGCTATGGGTAAATAGTAGGACAGACTAGATTCTTCAGCTTTGGTGAAGCAACTAGTCTAGGAGAAGGAAAACTCTGAATTCAAACCTGTTAAACTCTGCTTAAAAATTGACCTTGTGTCGTATCCTGCCCGAGCGGAGGGGTTGGTAAATAGAGCGTCCCGGATATGACATTAAACAATCTGATGGTGAGGTTCCAGTTGTGGAGTTCTAAGGAATGCAGAGTACCCTTTCATTGCCATTACTCTCAGGTCCACTGTGACCTGGAGTGGTAGTACCTAATAGGGTCCCATCTATGGTTCAAATAGAACTGTTTAACCACTCAACTGTGTGCAAACAAATGATCGATGTTAAATTTAATTGTTAGTGTTACATAGCAATAATTAAAACCATTTAACTGTGAAAACAAATGATTAATAGTAAATAGAATGATTTGTGTTAGTTATTGGCTTCAGGTATTCCTATCTATGTGCCAACAAATGATCAATAATAAATGGAATCATTGTTTGATTGGAGTACATGAAGCCATTTGACTGTGTGCAGGTTGATGAACTATGGTTTGTTTAAAACTGTTATCTACAAAATATGTTCACAAATCATACATTTAATATATATGTATAAAGAGGATTTGGCATTAAATAACCAACAAGGGTTGATATGCCATAAAACCCAACTAACCAACCGTATTGCAGATCAACAAATATTTTAATCAAAAAAGATTACATGTAAGCCTTACTCAATGCTATGATGCTTGGATTGATATAAAACAAATCAAAATCTGTTTTCATTTGTGTAAAAAATTTATCTGAAAATGCATATTTGATTTGTTTCCTATTTTGATATGAGTAAACAAGTTCAATAATGGAAAGTTTGAGGACATTTCAGTATTTTTTTAAAAACATTAAAAATCCCTAATTTTGTGTTTTACATAATTTATCAGCAGAGGATGTGTTCTCTCTCTTGGAATAAAGTGTTGCTACTCAGCACTTCTATCCAACCTATTGCTGAGGTTTAAAAATACATTGACCGTATACCTTGTTGCAGGATAAGAACTCTCTTTGGCGCTTCAAAAAATGAAAAAAAAAATGTTTCCACTATGATACTAAACTGCATTTTGTGATGAGGCTACAGTTTTGGATTTGTGAGGAGTATGGAAGTCACTTCTTTATTGCTGTTCCTCTCAGGTTCACTCTGACCTGGAGTGGTAGTACCTGTTAGGGTCTCATCCATAGGTCAAATAGATCTGTTTAAAAGTTATTCATATCAGATAAAAACATTTGATACCATATAACTGTTTGTAAATTGTCTGCATTAAGAATATTTATTTGAAGCTCTAATTATTTACTAAGGATTATTATTATAATTTGTTTTATTTGAAACCATATAACTGTGTGCAAACAAATAATTATTATTAAATAGGAATAATTACTTGAAACCATATAATTGTATAGGAATTATTAGTATTCGATAAGAATACTTGAAATCATACAATTGTGTGCAAATTATTTGTATTAGGTAGGAATACTTGATATCATATGACCCCCCCCCCAAAAAAAAACACGTAAGAAACAACTACACAAAAAATGTAAATATAAATGATTCTCTAACCTTTTGGCATAAAATAGCCGCAGACAGGTTGACATGCTGTTAAAATCAATGTGTAGGGAGTCATCTCTTCATTGTCTTTACTCCCAGAGTAGAATTACCTGTTAGGGTTGCATCTATAAGTCAAATAGGTCTGTTTGAAAATCATTAATACTTGATTAGAAAACTTGAAACTTTATAATTATTTGCAAAAAAATTATTAAATAGAAATAGTTACTTGAAACCCTGTAATTAAATAACCCAGTAGCATAAAATTGACCAGCACTTGGATCAGTATGTATTTAAGTTTGTATTTCCATGGTTTTCAAACACCATAACATTTCTATCAGGAATATATCACTTTCTTGTTAGACTTGTGTATTTGTTTACTCTATTGTAAGAAGATAGATTGAGAAACAAACTGAAAGAATTACTGTTCATTATTATATATGCGATTCATGTACACTGGGAGCTCTCATACTTATGGCCTTGTGCCAATCTATGCTTAGATATAAAATTCAAACTTATTTTATTCGAACTTGTTTATTACTTAGTGATTCTGTTATATGTATAGAGCAAGCATATAAATTTCTTTTCATTTAAATTTTTTTCAGATTGTCACATCAACAAATAGTTAAGAAAATTCAATGCATTTTTAAAACTTTTTTTCAAGACATATTTTCAAATCCTTTTATAAGTATTGAATTTGTTTGAGAACTTTTTGTTTTGATATTTTTGTGGGTGAGTATTGAACAGCTGACGAAGAATACATAGTTGATTAAGTCTTGAATAATTAGGTTTTTCGACTTTCATCTGTTATCACGTGACCTTTCGAAAATTGAGCCAATCAGAATTGAGTAAATTATTCACTCCGTAACTTGAACGGAAGTGCTTCCTCCACTTTGATGCTATAAGTGAAAGAAGCGAGGCGACTGTGACACTTTTTGTTGACGCCTTCTTCTATTTTTTTTTTCACCCCTCTATCTCACCGATGCTTGCTCTATGTTCTCCTGGCCCCGCTCTTCTTCCTTCGATTCGCTCATCAATCATTGCTCCAGTGTTAGTATCTTTAAGCGAAGCTGGAGTCACAGACGAGGGCTAATGTTGATTTTAAGCCGGTCAAAAGGATGAAGAAACGTCGTGAACTGGACGCCCTGGTTGGGCACGGTAAACTCCGAAGGAAATGTCGAGGTAGTGGCCAAGAGTTACTGCGACCGGCTGGTGAGGAAGATACCGACTCATCCGATACGGAGTTCACCGTCCCAGCTCAAAAAGCTATCAGTAGAAAGTAAGTTCGAACTCTAAAAAGAAATAACTTTTAAAATTATTCTATAGTGTGATTAGAAAAACAACTATTTTAGTTCAATTAATTTTTGTTACGGATGGCCATACTGACACATTTTTTGTTTCTTTCAAATCGAATCAGCTGTTTCACTGTTTATTTTTAAAAAATCCAGAAAGGATGGACAAGGAAGGGATATCTTTCAAAAATTGTATTTTGCTTGGGAAAAATTTGACCAATTTGTAATTAAATTCCTGGCTTAAAAAAAACCTACTGTTTTTAGTTTGGTGGTATTTGTCAGTTCTAAATAAGTACTTTTTAAAAAAAATTTTTTGAATTAAAAAAAATTCCCGAAATATTGTTCAATCATTAATCCAGTTTGAATTTAAACTTAAATTTGAAAAATGTTTTATGTATCGTAGTTTTTATTGACATATTTTCTTTACTTGGAGAATCAACAATTTTCTTTGGCACATGAGTTGATTGTAATCACCTTTCACTCAGCTGAGTTGATAATTTTCACTCAATATTCAAGCGACAGTGAAACAACAGTTTAAGAAAATAAAACATAATACAGAATTTGATGAATTATAAAACTTTCCTAAAATAACTTGTAATTTCTTAAATTCATTTTAAGAAAAATAAATAATTTACATTGCGATACCAATTTGGCAATGTTCACTCACCACTTGAAAAAGTAAAAATAAAACGTTGAAAGAAATAAGAATTTGCTTTACATATCGGCAAATTTTTCACGCTAACTTTTGTATTTTGGCCATTCGTAGTTTAGATGAATAATAAAAAAAAAAATGTATTGTATGTTTACTTGTCTAAAAAAAAAAATGTATTGTAAACTCTATTTTATACAATAACGGACAAAACTTTACTTGCCAGTGTGATTATTAGATGAAGAGTACATTATTTGTTTTAGTATTCTTTTAGTAGCTGCACTTGTATTAAAAAAGAAAAAAAAATTAAATGACAAACGTGCTGCATTTTTAATTCAAATGTCATAAAACAAAAAAAAAAAAAAAATCTTTTTTTTAACTGGATAAAAATAACCGTTTGGAATGAAGAGATAAATATTAAAATAGTTGATCGTGGCTTAATCGAAATGTTGATTTTTATTTATTTATTTATTTTTTTTTTTCCTTGATAATATTTTCTCGATATATAAATCTTTCATTTGGAATTCGATTTTTTTCCTACTAAATTTTGTGTATTGACAACTGGGATGAAGAAAAAGAATGTTTAAAGGAAAGCTTATATATATATATATATATATATATATCTCCAATTGAGAATATCGTTGTTGTTGTTGCCTGGTGGTGTTATGGAACCAAATTAGATCACAAGAAGAAAAAATAATTGATTAGATCATTCGGTGACGAACTGATATCGAAGGGGGAAAATAAGGGTATAAAACGGGTAGGATTTGTTTGGATTGAGAAAGGTGTTCTAGAAAACATCGAAAGATGTTTACTATTTTTATACTGTTTGTTGCATTACAAACTTCTAAAGACATCTTTAATTTTCCTCTAAGATTACATTTAAAAAAAAAATGTTTTACGTAACAATTAGATGTTACTTTTTTCTTTTAAATTTTTATTTATCGTTTTTATCAATGTTGTTATTATTATTACGTATGTAGCCTAGTCACATGTAAGAATAAGAAATACAAGGAATTTCAGATTTTTATTTCTTGAATCTATTTACCCCCCCCGTCCCCCCCCCAATAACATTGGTTTAATATTTCAAAATTTCTTTTTTTTTTTTCTTTTCTCTAACGGTGACTGAACACCAACCATATTATTTATTCATTAAAGCGGGGGCGGATGTGAACTACCCCCTTAAAAAAAAAAAAAGGCCAAAATTTGTGTCGTATAAATCGTGACACAATTCTTTCTCGTTTTATATTGGCTCTCATTTTTTTTGTTCTGTTCAAAGTTTACATTCGTTATTGTAATAAACTTTAAATTATTGTACAGAGAGGTTAAAAAAGTTTGTTACAAATGGTTGAAGAAAGATTTTGGATGGGGTGGGGGGGAAGAGTCATGTTTGTTCCATTTGAAATAGTTGACTTTAATAAAAATATGCTTGCTTGTAAAAAAAAAAAAAAAAAAAAAAAAAAAACCATTTTCTCTCGTCTGAAGCTATGACACCAAGATGAATGTAGACTAGTGGTATTTATCCAACTTCCCATGAGGCAAGAATGTGACACTAAGTCGGTTTAATGTGAGGTGCTGCTTGGAAAATGAACCTCCTGCAGGGCAGTGCAAAAAATTGCATAGAATTTATAGCGATGAGTGTGAAATGGTTATTTGTTTAACGCTATATTTTTTGGCACACAAATGAATTATGAAACTCTGTTTTAAAAAAACAACAACGAAGGTTCTTTATTTGCAGCTTTGAATATTTGGTTTGTTCTTGGTGCTGCAAGTCTCGTGGAGTTTAGGCTTGTTGGATGTTTGAGACGAAATGGCTTAGCGGGATGTTGAGATGGCAGCGTGTTGTTGGACGTGTGAGGGAAGTATTCAAAGTCACCGTGTAGTTTTGTGTGTCGAGAGCGGAGTGACGCTCGGATCGACATAGTCAATTTTTGGGGTGACAAGAAGTGGTGCCTGTGGAAGGCATGCGTATGTTTCTAATTTATGTTCCACTGGGATTCCTCGTAAAGAATCCATAAATTAGATGGTTCCCTCGTTGAGTGTCCATGTTGCTGCTGCTAGTGTTAAAGCCACAGTGAGATGTCCACACTGGGTGGCTTGTTTAGCTAAAAAGCATCGCTAAGCAGGGACGACCAGAGACACGTCTGTTCTTGGTCGCTGTCTCACGCCGAAGAGAGTGTGTTTGGCAGCTCACCCGTTTTGCTAGCCGGAAATGAAGGTCTGGGCTGAATAGGATAAGTCATCCTGATTGGGTGAAATTCAGTGTTGAATTAAATTGCGTGCCAAAACAAAATACGAGATTTTCCTCTTCTCTACATAGGTTGGCCCCAGAATTTCAGGTATGGAGTACCTGATATTCGATGCACAAAATTGTAAGAGAAGGGAAATGAAAGAAAAGAACCCCAAGTGTCACAACAAAAAAGAGCAAAATACAAACAATGAAAAATGCATACATATATACCAAACGAACAAAAGCAAATTAATAAAAAAGGCAAAGTGTCCTGTTTAGTTCTTTTTTTGTGTACCTCGTGGTACATTTTTTTTTTTATTTTTTTTTTTTTTTTTTTTTTTTTTAAACAAATTGTCACTTTGGGAAAAAAAGTTAATGAGCCGAGAAGATGGCATACAGAATTAGCAGTATATTTCAGAGGAGTAGTGAGTTTTTTTGGGTCCTCTGGAATTTATAGCAGTAGTTGGTGGTTTAGTGAGGTAGTGGGAGTGATAACCCATGTTGCTGAAGAAACCAAAATAGGAGTAGGGTGAGTGAAAGTTAAAAAGTTACCTATTTTGCGAGTTGGGAAGTGAAAAAGTGTGTTGATAGATAGTTTTGTTGAAAAAAAATTCCACGTTGTTTGGTATTTACGTCCATTTTGCATTGTCCTTGAAGTTAGTTCGGCAGGAACATTTGAAAATTTTTCTCGATGTTTCGCTGGTTTTTTTCTTTCGTGGTGGAATGATGCATGTTCGTAAGGCTGTGTTTCGTAAAGGCTGTATTTGTTATCAGAAGGTTGTTCGTTTACGAGGTTAATTTTAGTGATGTTTGAAGTGAGTATTATTGTTTAGTGGGAGGAAACCATTTTTGTAGCCAGAGTTTTGGTATGAGGTTTAGTGTAGAATAATTTTAGCTGGAGAAGTTGGTTTGTTAGCGAGGGAAAGTTGAGTGTAACGTATGTGTATTTACGTTGTGTTGTTTCCTTGCTGAGTGTTGTAAGGCCCTCGCTAATGCTTGTTGGAAATATAAAGGGTGGTTGAAGATGATGCAGATGAAGTAGGTCGAAAGGTGTTGTTATGAATAGTTTTTATTTGTTTCGCAATTCAAAAAGTGCCATTCGGGATCACCAATTTGTAGTGGTTTTGAGTGAAATGGTTTTTTTTTTTTTTTTTTGTTTTTTTTTTTTTGTTTAACGGTATATTTTTAAGGCAACACAAATGAATTACAAAACTTTGCTTTAACAAAACAACAACGAAAGTTCTTTATTTGCAGCTTTGAATATTTGGTTTGTTTTTGGTGCTGCAAGACTCTTGGTGTTTAGGCTTGTTGGATGTTTGAGACGAAATGGCTTAACGGGATGTTGAGATGGCAGCGTGTTGTTGGACGTGTGAGGGAAGTATTCAAAGTCACCGTGTAGTTTTGTGTGTCGAGAGCGGAGTGACGCTCGGATCGACATAGTCAATTTTTGGGGTGACAAGAAGTGGTGCCTGTGGAAGGCATGCGTATGTTTCTAATTTATGTTCCACTGGGATTCCTCGTAAAGAATCCATAAATTAGATGGTTCCCTCGTTGAGTGTCCATGTTGCTGCTGCTAGTGTTAAAGCCACAGTGAGATGTCCACACTGGGTGGCTTGTTTAGCTAAAAAGCATCGCTAAGCAGGGACGACCAGAGACACGTCTGTTCTGGTCGCCGTCTCAAGCCGAAGAGAGTGTGTTTGGCCGCTCACCCGTTTTGCTAGCCGGAAATGAAGGTCCGGGCTGAATAGGATAAGTCATCCTGATTGGGTGAAATTCAGTGTTGAATTAAATTGCGCGCCAAAACAAAATACAAGATTTTCCTCTTCTCTACAAATTCATTGGTGTTCCCCTTCCAGGACACTCTAGACAATAAACTCACCCATTTTAGACTATATGGAACTAAACTGTTATTGGTTTTACTTTGGTCTGGAAACCAGTCTAGACTGTTATGACTTATCTTGACCTCACTAAGTGTTTTGAATTGACTGTTTTATATTTTGGACAGTGTTGGAAATTATTTTATTTCAATAAATAAATTTGTTATAGTATTGAACTGACAGCAAATCCCCTTTTGCTCCAGTAACTCTGGACAAATTATGTTGAAGGTAATGTGAGCACATGTGATTGATAAAATTTCTATGGAATAAAATGTATAAAGTGCTTTTATTTCAAACAAAAGATTGTAAGTGTATCATCTTTTTTGTTCTTACTAGAATAAAATGGTTTTTTTTCTCAATAGTCTTGGGATGAAATTCAAGCAAAATAAAATGTTATAGACTCTTTTAATAAAAGCAATCCAGTCAGGTGGGACTGTGGAATACACTTCTGGGAGGGATATCCCCACCCCCGCCTCTCAACGTGTGTCTTGGATATGACATTAAACTGTCTGATGGTGAAACTCTAGCCTTAAAGATTTGGGGAATGTTGAGTATCCCTTCATTGCTATTGCATCCAGGTCCATTCTGACCCATAGTGCTAGCACCTGATAGTTCTTTTTGACCCATAGATAGGACCCTATGATGTGTACAAACAAATGATTGATGTTAAATTGTAACTTTCATATAGCAATACTTCAAACCATTTGACTGTGTGCAAAAAAGATCTCAGGTTTGTTTAAGAATGTTATCTATAAAATGTGTTTATAAATCACTTATTCAATGTATATGCATAAACAGATTCGGCACTAAATAACCTATGATGGTTGATATGCAATAAAATCAAATCTTTTAGATTTGATTTCTTCAACCGTAAGGGTTGAAGTTTGGAAACCAAATGTTAAAATGCAGGTTCTAGGGAATAAGTTCCCTTATTAAGTAAAGAAGAAAATAGTGTGGAGATAATATATGGTCTACCTCTGATATGTGTAATTGTATTTGTGAAAGATCAAGTGTAAAAATGTCTGCACCTATGGTTCATATTTATTGTATTCATCTGCTTGAATTGGGTATATATTATTTTTTTAAAAATCTGCAATGAATCCTTGTCACTATAACTTGTGAACCTTTGGAATCTGCTATAATGCCAGTCTTTTTAGTTGTAGTGCAATTTTTGGATAGTTTTTCCTTCTCTATTCAGAGGGAGGAAGTGTATTTTAGTCTGGCAAATACTAAAATAGTTTTTTGTTTTTTGTCTATTATGTATTGACAATAATAGTCCTGATTTATTTGACTATTCAAGTTTTTATTCAGGACAACAGAGATTTATTTATTTATTTTAGATACAAATGTTAGAATTTCGCTGTTTTTAGTTTAGAATTTTGTAAATGACCTCGATTAATCCATTACTTTCTTCTGTATAAATTACTTATTGAAAACATTTGTATAAAAAAAATCTCTGAAATAAAAGACATTTCATTTCTATACAAATCGCTATGAAAAGATAAATTCTATATCCCTTCTATACAATAACTTAAAAAAAAATATCTTTAAAAATTATTAAAAACATTGTTTGATCATGTAAGTTTTTATTTTATGAAATTTGTGCATAAGTCCGATAGTAAAGATCCTTTATTTTTCTGATGCACTTTTTAAAGAATTATAAGAGAATATTTTGCTTTTCCTTTTATATAATCATTTTTCTTAAGTAACCAACAACCCTGGAAATCTCATGAAGCTTTTATGTCTATTTTGTTTGTGTTGTAATGCTATATACTTTAAATATTTTACTTACAGTTCTGATTTGCTGTACTTAACTATAGAATAATAACACCAGTTTTGCAGTAGTGAATACCTCTTGTTTGAAGAGTAATGCTTAGTAAGTTAGTCTCATTGAAGAGAATTTGAACCTCACTTTATACCCACACTTGTGGCTTTGTACTATGAGGGAATTGGTGACCAGAAATTTTTCTAGCTACCTCCCTTCTCATTTCATAAAAAAAAAGTCACTTATGTCTGTTACACCAAAAGATACCAGAGGATTTTTTTTTAATATCTTCACCTTAAGACTTTTTTTATTTGTTACTATGTTAAATGGCCTAATTGGCTTGGGCTGTAGAATATGCTGAGTGCATCTCCTGAGGGGTAAGATCCCTCCCTCTAACAAGTGTCCTGGATATGATACTAAACTGCATCTGATGGTGGAGTTAGTCCTGGAGCTTTGGGGAATGTGGAGTATTCCTTTATTGCCATTACTCCCAGGTCCACTCTGGCTTGAGTGTTAGTACTTGTTCGTCTCATAGAAATATTTAACCATTTAACTGCGTGCAAATGAAGGAATAATGTTGACTAGAATTATTAGTGTAAAATAGTAATACTTTTGACTGTAAACAAATGAACTTTGTCTTGTTTAAAAAATGTCATCTACAAACTATTCCTTTACAAATCATATATTTAAAATATAAACATAAGGGTTGACATACCACGAAACACAACCCACTAACAACTGACTTTTTTTTTTCTATGTGTGTGTCTCTTGGTAAAAGAACTAAGCAAATTTTGTGTTGGTGATTTAATATTATTGATTCTTTGTTGTTGGACAAGTCTAAGCAAGAGTGAATTGCAACCTTCAAAGAACTAAATATAAACCCAGCTTGTTTGTTTAGCATGTTAGAAATCTTGATTACTTGAACACATTGCATTTTAATAAAATTAGCATTTTTCTTCTCGCCACTTTGATTGCTGATAAAATCAACTCTTTTTATTATATAAATCCTTACATAATCATAAAGTGTAAAAATTTTTGATAAAAGGTGACATTGTGCTTTATATTTTACTCATTATAGGATAGCACTATTTATACTATGCATATACAAATTCAAATTTGTATTTGAAGGGGTTAGAATATGCTGACTGTATGACACTAAACATCTAATTGTGAGGCTCCAGTTTTGTGAAATACCTCTTTATTGCCATTACTCCAAGTCCACTCTGACTTGGAGTGGTAGTACCTGTTATGATCTCATCTCTTGGTCAAATAAATCTGTTTGAAAATTATTTGTATTCAATAGGAATACTTCATACCATAAAACTGTAAATTATTTGTATGAAAAATATTTACTTGAAGCTATAATTGTTTACTAAGGATTATTATTTGTTACTTAAAACCATTTAACTGTGTGCAAACAAATGACAATTATGAAATAGAAATAATTATTTGAACCCACATCAGTATTAGATAGGAATACTCAAAATTAGATCATTGTGTTAGATAGGGTTATTTGATATATAACTGTGTGCAGAAAACTCTTCTGAAACAACTACACAAGAAATGTAACTGAAATGAATGCAATTCCCTAACCCCTAGGCATAAAATAATGCTAGATGACTTGACATGTCATTAAAATCAATCCTACATGGCTAAATTTACCTGGTAGCTTTGAAAATAAAACGATGACTTCTAATTGGAAATATTACAAAGATCTACTCATTAATATCTTTAAACTGTACTTTTTTTTTGATTATGCATGATTATAATTTTTTTTTTTTTTTTTTTTTTTTTTTTTTTACATCCTTGACTTGATAGGACATTCCCCTCCCTTCCTTGTGGGGTTGTAACCTTGCTTCTTAGTTTGTCAGTATTAAATCTTGTACATAACTTTTACCAGATTTAATAAATTTTTTAAATTTATTTTTAACTTGAGAATTCATTGATTACCATAGCCTTTTGGTTGCTAACAGTTCTAAAAAGTTTCAATAAAATATCTTTTTTAAAAACAAATGTTGCTGCTTTCTCTAATTTCCATTATAAACCATTAAATGTGTGGGTGGATCTCATTGTATTCGTGTTCATTAATTTAACAGCTGAAGGAGGAACGTTTTCTTGCTTACAAACAATTAAAAAAAAAAAGTGTATTTTGTGTGGTGGTGGTAGTGGTGGATAGAAGAAAGCTTTGTGTTGATGGTTCACAAGCCAAGTCAATTTTTGGATGATTTCCTAATAAAAAATTTAACTTGGCACCAGTTGTGGTGGAAAGCAGGTGAAGAGAACTTACACTTCACTCTCTTGTTTTCATAGTGGTATTTCCTCACTCCCCCACTACATTTTTACTTTTGATAGTTGTAAAACCTCTATCACAATTGACCACTGATGATTTAGCAGCTGAAGTTTGGTCTGGTTGCTATATTGATAGTTGCTGGTAGTTTCTTTTCATTTCATCCTAAACATTAGTTTCTTAGAAAAATGTTTATTTAAAGCCTAAAACACCATATCAATTCAAGATGGGGTTGAAGTATATGGAGGAAAAAAAAATCTGTATTCTGCTGTTGACAGGTGCAAATGATATGAAATGGTTGAAGATGCTATGATTTTTATCCCCTTAACCCATTTTTCAAATGTCTCTATGTTGAAAAGTGTTACTTTTATTTATTTATAAACATATACACTTTAATACATGCTAAAACTACATAACAAGGTGATGAAACAGCAACAAAGACATGTTTCTTGATGTGTGTAAATATCTTTTGTAGGTGTCAGTCTAGGAAGAAAGTTTGAATTTGGCAATATTCACCTTTTTTATATCTGAGACCACATAGTTATTTCGAATCATGACTATTCTGTGTATGATGTTACTAATTCAAGATGGTTCTGGAGGAATCCACAGCCAAGGGCAGATAACCTTGCTACTATCGTGGTTATTTTTTTTTATGTGACTGTATTACATTTAGAGTTCAAGAGCAATGATAATAAATTGGTGGGTCAGGTTTATCATTTAACTTTATAAACATGAAAAATCCACTCCTTCTCAAAAATAATGCATATTTTCATTAAAATTGACCTTTTTTTAATGTTTGTTAGTTTTATAAGTTTCGGGACAAATTTTAAAGGTTACATTTGTCTGAGAAGTTAATATAAACTTTTGTTATATTTTAAACTGATTTGTTTAAATTATTATACACTTGTGTCCATATCTTTGTTATTATAGTGAAAATATTTCTGCCATTGTATCTTCCATATTTCTTTAAGTATCTGTTGTAGTTGATAATCTTTTGGGAATTTGAATTGACCATTTTATTCTATCTATTGGTGTAGATTATTATTTCTGTCTATATTTGAAGGATATCTTGTTGAATTTTTAAATTCTTTCATATTGATTATCAAGATGTGAACTCAAGTCAGTACATCACAATATAATAATGATGATAATTCTTTAAGAAATTTGAATAATCTATTTTAACCTTTTGATTTAAAAACAAAAAAAAAATTGAGAATAATTGGAAAAACTTTCCATGAATTTTGTCAATCCAAAATGAAAGGGAATGTAAATATTTCATTGTAAACATGTAAAGTTTTGAGTATTGGCAAATTATGCCAGGTTCATTGGGAAGAGTTTTATAAAGATGTATTTTTTAAAAATGGGATAAAGCTAGTTTAAAATTTGTTTTTTCTATCTAGACTAGTTGCCTTACCAAGGCTAAAGAACCCACTTTGCCTGACTATTTATCTTTAGTTGGGGAGAGAAGAAAAGATGGTTTTGTAATTTTCCTAAGGGCATTATTGTAAAATAAAATATGCCAACAGCTTTATCCAAGATTTAAACTATGATTTATTAAAAGAGAAAAGTCAGCTGTTAAAAATAAAATTGGACTAGATAGCATCACTGTTTGTAATTTGTCTTCATGATTTAGCTCATAAAACTTTTGAAAGCCTCTATTGTATAAGAATTCCCTTTTGGAAATGTTTATTGTAAATCCTTTGTGTATAAAATCTGTAATTCTCCATTTGTTCTTGACTAATTTTTTAAAATCAGTTTCTAAAATTTTTTTCCTTTTATATTGAATAATAATGTAAGGATTATGATAATCCCAACTTGCTTGAAAATGGTCATAAAAAGGTATATATTTTTTAATAATTGATAATTTCAAAAAACATGTCAGTTGTTAGCATATATGCAAAATGAACAGAGTAAAAACAATCATTATAAAGTGTTCATTAAGTATTTTTATAATCATAGCTGAATACATAATTTATAGGGGTAAATACACCCCCTCAAAATTGTAAACTCCTCCCCCTCCATATTGACAACCTACCCAATCAAAGTGACAGTTTATTTATTATCTTGCATTTTAATAAGCAGCATGCAATTTTTATTTCATTTTGCAGAATTAAAAAAACAAGGAAAATTATGACATTTTTTTTCCAATTCTTTACTTGAATATGTTATTGTTTTGACAAAGTGATAAAATGAAAAGTAAATTACATAAAAATTTATAACTGGCCAAATTTTCTAATAAATTAAAACTTTGTTAAAATTTATTCAGGATTAATTTTCCAAGAATATTAAAAATCTGCTAATTATCAAAATTGTTATTTTATTTGTATGGGGAAAGTCAGAAATGTTTTAGCAAAAACATTCAACCATTTGAGAAAAAAAAAATGTAAGTAAACTTTTCTTTTTTTTTTTTCCATAAACCCTTTGATGGAAATGACAAAATTATTTTTAACTACAGAAATTGTTTGTTTTGGTTGCTTCTTTATATGTTCATACTTGTATAGCAGGGTTGAGGGATCTGTAAACTTGTAAAGGAAGTTTGGTCTTCCAATGGCTTGTCTAATAACGATTAAAATTGCACATTTCCACTTTAGAACGATATCCAAATGTTTTTTCATTGAAGTTCAAAGCATAATTAAATTGGTTGTACAGTTTTTCATTTAATTACACTTGGACTGTTGTTCAAAGTTGATATTTTGTTGAGTCTTATTAGTAGAAAATAAAGTCTCATATGGTGGTTAGACATGAAAATACCCAATCCTGTTGTGTATTATTGAATTTATATTTATCTAATTTTGGATTTCTGATCAAATTGTTAAACCTCAAGATTTTGGAATCTTTTTTAAAAGTAGGTACTTATTTTATTTGTAATAAGAATTTAAAAAATGGTATTTAATCTGTTTACAGTCTGAACATCTCGGACAGTGTTTGATGAAGAAAAAATCTAGATACTTAATCCTGTTATTGTTCCATGAGATGTTTAGATTATTGAATACTTCCTTCCTCCCCATTTTTTTGTTTGTTGCTAATATTGTTAAAATGGATTGGTTAAAATCTAATCCACTGGCTCATCTGACAAACTGTTGGAAATCCTTTAAAATCTATGAGGATAAATGAAAATGTTTTTTTATTTTGGTATAAATATACACACCAGTCTTTAGATCTGTCGTAATTCTATTGACATTGCTCTTAAATTAGGAATTGTTGTGCCTATCACACAGTAACAGGTGATATTATCCAACTGTTCTAATCTAATAAAGAATTTTAATTATGGAAGAACAAATAATGTCATGTGTTTTGACTTAATATTTTATTCCATTAGATTCAAACATCTTGGAAATAGGGAAACAATACTTGAATCTTGTTTAGGCATAAAAATATCACAAGGGATAAAATATTACTTGTTTGCATAAATGTTTTTATAATCCCTCAATGTAAATATTGGCTAATGAAAGAAACACATGATCTTGTTGGAATATTTTCTGGAATCATCATGTCGTGCCGCCAGCACGGATATCCCTGACCCTCTCTCGCCACTTCTCCCTATCATTCATCACTTTTGGCAGGTCTTCAGGGTTACATCCCGTATCCTCACATAGCTGCTGTATGTATGTTTGAGCTGGTCGTCCTACTTTTGCTTGGCCATATGCGGGGGTCCATAGTACATCACTGATGAATTTGTCCTTGCTTCTCCAGCAGTGTCCTGCGTGTCTGGTTCGTCTAACTTGTATAGTTTTCGTGATGGGCGGCTAGTGGCCGTATATTTGGTGTCTTGTAGGGTGTTGACGCCAGGACTTGTTCAATATTGCTCTCAACATTCTTGTGTAGTTGCCATCTAGTTTCTTCTTCAGCCGTTTAGTTAGCGTCCAAGTAGTGCATCCATATAGTAGTATTGATACAGCCGCTGCCTGGAAGAAACTGCGTTTCATTTTATAGGTCAGGTCTGATTTCCATATGATCGAGAGCCTATCGATAGCTGTCCATGCTTTCGTTAGTCGTGTCTGTCTTTTTGGTTGATGAGATGCTACTTCCTAGGTAGGTGAATTTGTCTACTAGTTTTAGAGAGGTTCCGTCTAGTGTGGAAATGTCGCCTGTTTGGTTGTAACACATATATTCAGTTTTGTGTGCATTGACGTGGAGGCCAATGCCTGCAGCAGCTTGTTCCAAATTATGCAGCAGTGTCTCGACTTGGTTAGGCTTATTCGCCAGTAACGCTATGTCATCGGCATAGTTGGCGTCGGTAATTGTTTTTGCGGGGTACCTTCTGCTTCTTTTCTTTGTCAGTTTGAAGCACTAAAATGAAGATTTGTTAAAGTTAGGATTTTTTTTTTTTTTTTTTAGAATAAAATTCTCGGGAAAGTTATGCATTGGTGTAATAATGGTTGTTGGTAAAGAAAATGCAATTAAAAAGTCAAGTTCTGGCTGAGGCTGTTGGTGTTTGCTTTTTTATTAATACCTCAACAAACAAATAATTAATATTAGATTGAATTATTAGAATTAAATAGCAATGCTTGAAGCCATTTATCTGTGTCCAAATGTCTAATGTTGACTAGAATTATTATTGTTAGATAACAATACTAGAAACTGCTTAGTGTCATGGGAATGACATTAAGCTGCATCTGATGGTGAGGCTCCAGTCTTCATTACCATTACTCCCAGGTCCACTCTGACCTGGAGTGGTAATACCTGTTAGGGTCCCATCTATGAGTCAAATAAGACTGTTCAGTCTTTTACTAGGGATTATTATTAATATTAAATAGATTATTAGTGTCAAATAGCAAAACTTGAAATCATTTAAGTGCGTACAAACAAATGATTAGTATTGGATAATAATTCTATTTATCAAATATTGTTCATGTTAAATAGCAAAATATTTGAAACCATTTAGGAGGGGGGAGTCTCTCTGTGGGGCATAATGGTTAAAATTCTGGACTGCAGCCTTGAAGTGAGTTTGAACTTCTATTGCATTATTATGTTCACTTTCACACTAATAATCTTGGGAAAGGCATGAACCCCTTTATGCCTCTAGCCATGGATTAAATAGTATCACTGCTGTTTTTCTACAAGAATAGCTTTAGCATTAAATAACCCATGAAGGTTGATAGGCCATTAAACAAAGAAATAAATAAAAAATTTCACTGTGTGCAAACAAATAAGCTCTGGCTTGTTTAAAAATGTTACCTACAAGTTATTCACTTGTATGTACAAGCAGAATTTTGGTATTAAATAACCATCAAAGGTTGATATGCCATCAACCCAAATAACCATTATAATAATGCCTTTGAGAAAGGCCTGAATCCATTTCTTCTTTTTTCCAGCTAGGGGGTAAAATAGTCAAGCAGACTGGATTCTCTAGATTTTGTGGAGAAATTAGTTTAGGAGCATTTGAATACCCTACCATGTTATGGGGCCTGCATGGTAAGGTAATGTCCATTACTTCTTGTGTCCCTGACTTAAGGGAATATCCAAATCCTGCTGTAGATTGATAAAAAGGTTGATGTATCATCAAATTATGCTGATAGCACAGTTTCTTGACTCTCTATTGTTCATCACACTTGGCAGCCCTCCCTATATGGCATACAGTGTTCATACATGGACACATCAGTGTATGTCTATGTGTAGTAGTCCACAGGAAAATGTTGCTTATGAGTTGGTTCATACTTCTACAACAGCGTCCAGCATGTCTTGCTTGCCTTACTTGGATGCTTTGTGAGATGGGAGGCAGGTAATCGTACAGCTACTGCTGCTTTCAGGATTTATTCAAAACAGCATGTAGCATTCTTGTGTAGTTCCCATCTATCTTTTTCTCCAAGAATATCTTTAGAGTCCAGATGGTGCAGCCATACAGTAGTATTGACACAACTACAGCTTGGAAGAAATTGCGTTTTATTTTATCAGAGATCAGATTTCTATATGATTAACAATCTCTCAATAGCTGTCCACATCTTCCCTGTCTGTGTTGACAATGCTTTCAGTAGATGAGATATTGCTACCAAATTATGTGAACTGGTCTACTAATTTCAGAAGCTTGCTATTTAGAGTAGAAATGAATTTTATCATTGTTATCACCTGTCTACAGTGATGAACTGCTATCCATTTAAAAACAATTGGACTGAAGCTTGAATCTTTTGAGTTTAAAAATATTGTAAATATATCATTTGAAATGTTTTTTTCTTTTTAGATTTAAAATTCTCAACTGTTGTTTAGTATGTTTTAGTAAGAGATTTTCTTACCACTTCATCTATTGAAATATCCAGAGTAGCGGTTAGAGTGTTCGCCAATCCCCCGGGAGACCTGGGTTCAATCCCAGGTCGAGTCATACCAAAGACTCAAAAAATGGTACTTGATGCCTCCTTGCTTAACACTCAGCATTATAAGGTACGGATCAAGGGTAAAGTGGAGCAATCCAGGGAAAGGAGTAGCGCCCTCCCCTACACCTTGGTGTAGTAAGCTATCGAAAAGGGAGCCTTTGGGTCACCCTCGACTATGGTCACCTACTTTACTTTACTTATTGTTATCTACATTTCTTTATGTACATTAAGATTGACTTATTTCTTGAAAAAGAGACTCCATTCTAATAAGAATTTTCACTCAAGATCCTTTCAATGATGATGATGATGATGATGATGACATTCAATGATTGTCAACTTGGATTTTGTTCTCATCAATCTATGATTAAAGCTTTAGTCATCTGTACGCTTTTGGGTGTTTCCATTTTTGTTTCCATTTTCAGTCGATTTATTACTCTTTTTAATTGTAGACTTGATCATTTCAGCTGAAACATGGTCGATTGTACTCTTCCTCCTTGTTTGACAACCTCATCTACTGAGTAATTATTGATTCGTTTTTGCTGATCAGTTTTGGTGTATTGTAAAGTGAATGGAGGTCAATTTTTAAATGTCACCAAATGATTGTTTTCAGTCAAGTAGGGAGTGGAGGAGAGGGAGCAGGTGTCAGCCTGGAATTATATTCACTACCTTTCTTTCAGCCCCTCCCTCCCATTCTTCCACCCAACTGCTACATCATTTTGTGTACTACTCTTATATTTCAGTTTTATCAATATTAGATTAACTGAGAGAAATTTACAAATACATCCAAAGAGAGGAAGATGAGATTTGTCTTATTTGCCACATAGTATTTATCTTTGTGTTTTCCTTAGTGTACCCCAGCAAAAATAGCACACCTTGTAGGACAATTTTTGTTTGTACAACATAGTTAAAATGCTTTAACATGGAGAAGAATAAAGCAATTTCCAATTCACTTTGCCAATATTTTCTGAATTGATTTTTGATTAGATATAAATTTACCTATTCCCCCCCCCCAATGTTTATAATAACTACCAGCACAGACCCTAGCATAAGCACACCAGTAAATAATAAATCTCTATCTTAAAGATTTGGGTAATATTTTATTTATTGTGTTAAAAAAAAAAGTTACATATATTAATATCAGTTGAAGATGTTTTCTTATTTTAATCAACCTCAGCTTCATATTTAGCATTATTGGGAAGCTTTAATGAGTCAACTATTTATTATAGAATATTTATTATATTTATTATAGAATATAATTATTTGGTTCATTTATATGAGTGTTCAATATGGGTGACATATAAATCTAATTTTTAATAGACAATCACTTGGTTTGATCTGATGAGGTAAGAAACTGAGTTGCCAAATGCCATTGACTCTGTCTACACTATTAAAACTTGCATATAATAGGTGAATAAACATATTTAAAAACATTTTTCTTAAATCAAAGTGTTCAAATACTGGCCAGTTTAGCTGAATAAAATGTAAAAGTAATTGATCTTACCTTCTTGTTGACTTCATTATTTAAAGTTTCACATATCAAAAATACAATCATTGGATTATTGTAATTTATATATATTCTGAAAATTTACATGTAGTTAAACTTAAAAAAAAACTAAAAAAAAAGTTAAATGTATATTCAAGCAGTACGCTGATGCTAAAATTTTGCAAAAACACATGACAATCTTTTTAAATATTTAAAATTCTATTTTAAAATAATGCCCTTCAAACACAGCACTTTCTTCCTGATGCAATAACTTATATGCATTAAAATTTCTTTACTGGTTGTTTTTTTGTTTTTGTTCAAGCTTGTCATTTAAAAAGTAATTAGTTGTTCAAGTGATGTTGATTGGACAGAGTTGTGAAGGACATAATAGCTAAATTAGTTTATTCTGTCTGTCTTTTAAGTGATCTTTGTTAGATACATTATCAAATGTAGAAATATGAGCTTGAGGTACTGTCACAATGGCTTCTGTATGTGGGATTGGTTTCAACTAAATAAATGCTTGTGACAACTAAGAAAACTGGTGTAGTTGTACTAGTGTCCTCTTTTTATTTATTTATTTTTTTAACATCTTTCAAGTTATTTATTGCATTCTCTTGTCACCTTCAAATGTTTATTGTAGTTAGAAACTTGGAAATTTTAAACTAAACCCCTTTTATTCTTGCTCTGTCAACTGGGCTTAGAATATGCTCAATGTATCCCATGCTGAGGGATAAAATGTTGATTGGGTGGATGTCCACTTGAATCCAGAATACTTGTTACAATCCCCATATATGTGAAAATGATTTAATATTAAATAGAAATGCTTTGATATCATAGGACCATGTAGTGTTTGTATTAACACTAGTTGTTTACTAAGGATTATTAATTACTTGAAACCATACAACTGTGTGCAAATTATCTGTATTGAATTGGAATATTTGATATATAACTGTGCAAAAACCTTAAACTACACTAAAAATGTAAATATGAACAGACAATATACTCGAGTTTCTAATCTCTACTCATGAAATAACCCTAGACAGGTTAACATGTCATTAAAATTGGTCAATCAACTCCTGGCAACTAAGTACATTCTAACTAATGCTTTCTCCATAACGTTATCGTTCTGTCAACTGAAATGTGACTAATTATGAAAATGAGATTTGTCGTCAGTACAAAGGTGAATAATAATCATTTGTACTCCTAGAAATTTTAGGCAAAAAGAAATGATTCTTTCTAAAACTTTTAATTTGAAACGGGTCTTAGGGGTCAAGAGATATTGATATTCTCTTTTTAAGTGAGGATTGAATAACTACTGTCTGGCTATTAGAATAGAAAAAAAATTTAGAAATAACTTTGATAAAAAAGGAATTATGATTGTTTTTTTTTTCTAATTAATAGATGTTTAATTTTTAGCCATTTTATGTCTAGCTATGTCAACTGCTGTGCTCAGCTTTTGATTCAAATATTATTTGCTTTAGAAATACTTTTCTATTTCAGTCAATGGCTGCCTCTAGTTGAAGGACTCAGACTTAATGTTTTTGTTGATGGGCAAAGAGACTGGGTGTTGGCTTTGTAGGAATGTTTAAGAGGAGGAAGAAGATACTTATTTTATTTGGTTCCTTTAAATGTATTTTAGGATCTAGAAAGTCCTCTTGAATCCTAAAGAAAGTCTTGAGCCTCAGTAAATTTTTCTTTGTTCTTTATATTCAGATGTACATAGTATAATGCATTCCTCCTTTTAATTTTCAAATGTGTAAATTGCTAGAAGAACTTAAAAGATGGATAAAGCCCGCCCTTCACCAAAAGGGGAAAAAGGGGTGTCTTGGGTATGACCTGAAGCTGCATTTGATGGTGAGGTTCCGCTTCTGGAAACCTATGGATTCATTCTGTCCCAGAGTGATAGTACCTGTTAGGGTTCAATCTATTGCTCTAATAGATCTGTTTGAAAAGGATATAAGTATTAGAGAGAAATACTTGAAACCATATAACTGTGTGCAACTAAATGATTATTATTGAATAGAAATGGTTAATTGAAACCTTGTAATTATTTGTATTAGATAGGAATACTTGCTATTATATAACTGTGTGAAAAAAACCTCTGAAACAATAACACAAAAAATGTAGATGCAGTGATACCTCGAGATATGAAATTATTTCATTCCAGAGGGAATTTTCTATTTTTGAATTTTCTTATAGGATAAGATTTACCCTATAAATGGCATAATTCACTGCAGCCCCCCCAAAATGGTTTTATAAAGTGTAAATATTATACCCACCCGAAGGAGTATGTTTGTTAATGACAAGTCATTTACATGAATGTTGAAAAAACAAGAAAATCAATGAAAAATAAAAAATGTTACAAATAATGACACTTGACCTTTTGAGTCAGATGCTTTTCGGTTTTCGTATCTTGAATATTTTTTTGTTAAATGGGACGGAAATTTCTACAAAGCTCATTTTGTATTCTGAATTTTTCCTATGTCGAGGTTCTACTGTTATGAATGTATAAAGAAACATTTATTCCCTAACCTCTTGGCATAGAATAACTTTAGATATGTTGACATGGTATTAGAATCAAAATGTGTAAAATTACAATTAACATTTCTAAACATATTACCAGTGTAAAAGACAAATATTTTTCAGATTTAATTTTTACTTTTCTTTTCTTTTAATTTTTAATCCATGAAAAAAGAAACTTCTTAAAATTGATTGACAATGCTTCATCTAAAAAAAAAAAAATTTAGGATTTGCTGATTCTTCTGTTTCTTTTATGATCATTCAAGCTGATTTGACTTGTATATAAAGTTTGTCTTTTTTGGGTATAAATATCAGTTTAATTATTATATAAAGTGAACCTGATTTCTTTCTAAACAATACTCAAGATATTAACTGTTCACAAAAGACTTTTTAAAAATATTAGAATTCTGTTTTCTTAATTAACCTGCCACTTGGATAGGAACTTATTGGAATTAATTTATTCTATTAGATTTCCACATGTTTAATTACTGAAACAATATAGACTTATTAAACACAACTCATTATAAGTATATAAACCTTTTTAAGCTATTAAAAATACTTTTCTGGCTTAGAAAAAAGTAATTACTCTGGAGATTTGCTATTGAATTAATAATTATTACTTTCTATCAGAAATACTTAAAGAACAAAATAAAAACAATTCTTTAATTTTAATTAACTTTTCATTTTAAAATATTAATTTTTAATTCTTGAATAGCATACTTAAATGCAATTAGAGTACATTTAAACAAATATCACATTTTAAAGAATGTATACCTCTCTCTGTCATATTTAAATATATGTGTATATATGTATTTGAAAGAGTGTATATTTAGGCAGCAAGTTATTATTCAAAACGACAGAACACTGTTTATATGCTTTGTGTGTGTGTGTGTGTGTATGTATATATATATATATATATATATATATATATATATATATGTGCCCAGGTGGTTGAGGTTGTAGAATACACCGACTGCACCTCTGCAGAGGGGTAAGACCCCCCCCTCCCCAATGAGTGTCCTGGATATTGCACTAAACAATCTGATGGTGAGGTTCCAGTAATGCCGGAGTTTTAGGGAATATGGAGCACCCCTTCATTGCCATTGCTCCCAGGTTCACTCTGGCCTCAAGTGGTACACCTGATAGGGCCCTATCTATGGGTTAAATAGAACTAAACTGCATACTTATACTAAACTGAATTGTTTGAATAAGAACTGTTTGACTAAATCGAATAGCTTGAAATAGAAGTGTGTATGTGTGTATATATATATATATATATATATATATATATATATATATATATATATATATATATATATATATATATATATAGTGTGTATTTTCTTTGCAAAGATCTTTTAAAGGTTGATGTGGGGAGTAGGCATAATAAACAAATGATAATAATACTGTTAGTGATAAAAGTTGTTTGTTCATTTCGTGAAAGGAGCTACAATTACTATGTTTAATTTGATTTACTTTTCATTTGGCATGAGAGATTCTAACTTTTTTTGGCAATGCTTTTTACCTTGTCTGCCAGAAAGTATCAAATGTCTGATCTGGTTTTTGTCCCTCCAGCCTCTGATCTTTTTCTTTCGTATATCTTAATGCGTAGAGATTTACTCTTGAATTAATCTCCATTGGCAGTTTAACTTGGGTGTTAGAAATCAACAGATTATATGAAAATAATTCTGTTTGGTTTTTGCATTTGGAGTGTTTCAATAAGGATAAAAACAATAGATATTGG
This sequence comes from Sepioteuthis lessoniana, assembly GCA_963585895.1. Lineage (NCBI taxonomy): Eukaryota > Metazoa > Mollusca > Cephalopoda > Myopsida > Loliginidae > Sepioteuthis > Sepioteuthis lessoniana. The sequence goes on from OY757917.1 coordinate 2,136,671, forward strand.
TTTTTTTTAATCTCAGATATAAATGTAAGACTGTGCTGCACCTAACCCCAGATGTTATTGTAGATGATTCTACATTTGGCCCTATGAACATTTATCTTTTTAAGACTGGCACATTGCATTTGATGTATTTCAAGAATAATCTGATATATAAATCTTATTTTTTAAAAATTTTATTCAGTTGTAACAAAAAGGAAAGTTGTTTAAAGATGATTTCTAAAAGGTTATCACTTTGTCTAACATTAAAAGAGAAGGAATAATATGAATAGAAATAAGTTGAAGACAAACATGAAAAAAAATCTAGAAAACAAAACTGGCATGAAAGACTTCTGTATGGATGCTTCAGGTGACAAAAGTTTCACACAAGATGACCTGGACATGGTTAAGAGAAAACCTCAAAAGAGAAACTGAATCTCTTTTTGATAACAGCACAAAATAATGTTATAAGAACCAGTGATAAAAAGTAAAAATTGTTATAATGTTATAAGAACCAGTGATATCAAATTAAAAATTGATTTACAAAAAGAATATCAAGTGTATGTTATGATGTGATTAAAATGAAATGGTGAATCACATAAGTGAACGCAGCAAATTAACTCAAAAGGAAATCAAGATATGACTGGATGGAAAAAATAATCCTTTCAGTATTGTACAAGATTAAAATTTGACCATGATCACAAATGGTGTAAATAGGCATAAACCAGAATCCATCCTAGAAAATGACACTCATAAAATTCTCTGAGATACAAATGGATCTCCTAATCCTGGCCAGAAGACCAGATCTAATATTAATTAAGTAGTAAAAAAGTTGGTTAATAGATTCTGTCATTTCAGATCAAGTGAAAGAAGAAAGACATATACTTAGATCTTGCTAAGCTCTACTTGTTTATAACAGGAGTAGTATGTGACAGTCTTAGTAGTTGCAATGAAAAACAATTAAAAAGAAATACTAGTTGAATAACAGATAATACTTCATCTATATATTTTCTTAAATTTTCTTTTCTTTTTTTTCTTTTTTTTTTATATAAATCATAACCTAGTGAAAATGACAAATGCTAGCAAAATTTTTATTTGAGCAATTCTCTTAAAATCCTTTTAGAAAATAAAGCAATTTTCAGTTCAATTTTTGTTTTTTAATTGAAAAATAAATTTAAAAAAAACAAACTGTATGGGACTTTAGGAATAGCTTGTTGGAATAATCAAAATGGCTGAATACTTTTCAACTGAGTTGTATTATTCAACTGTTACTTTCAAATCCAAATAGCTCATTGTACTGGAAAAATGTTAAATTTTTAATTATTCTTTTTGATTTTCTTTAAAGGGTCAAACATCTTCATTTAGCAGGATGTGGCCTTTAAAAAAAAAAAAAAAATTACAAGAATAATTTTTGTATGTTTTGGATTTTGAATTGCATACACAAATGATCAGGCTAAGAATCTAAAGTGCAAGTTATTGTTCTAAATGCCTGACTCATGGTTTCAAATTCCAATTACATTTTATACTAAATTATCTCAAGATTATACAGAGTTTTAACTGTCAAAAATACAAACCAATAAACATTAATAATATAGAACTCTTTTCTATATTATTACACTTTTTTTTTTCTTTTCAAATGCAAAGTTTCAGTGTTCATTTGATTTATTACTTGTCTTTATTTCATTTTCTTTTCATTGAATAATAATCCCTTGTAACTATTTTATATATTTCTTTTATTGTACCTTACTCATATGTGCTGCTGCATTAATTTTTATGTTCCCAGAGAATATTAAAGATTATTATTGAATATAGAAAACTTTTATGGTTTGCTGCTCTCAAAGATTTCTAATCCAAAGTATTTAAAAATTGCTTTCTACTTTGATTTATTTCTCTGTATATTATAATGGGTTTCCTTGTTTTTCTTATCTAAATATTGATTTTTGAGAAATAAAACTAATCCATGAAAATTTTATGAAACTAAAGGAGCATCTTGTAATTATGAAAAATAAAATGAAAAGATGTTTGAACTTGTTCAATGAAATTATACACTTAAAAAATATTGTTGGATGTCTATGCCACCAAAATTGTAGCCTCATAATAACTTTATCAGTGCTAAAATAAATGTCTACAATTTAATGGTAATATTCAAATGCAAAAGAAAGAGTTATAATAGTTGTCATTTTGAATTTTCTTTTAAAAGTCATGAAAATATTCTGTAGTTTTAAACCTGTAATCAAAGTATATAGTAGTTAATTACTCAGACTAGCTTAGTTTGGGGCACCCAGTGAGAATTAAACTTGCTAATCATTAAACTGCTGACCTTATTCAAAGGTAATTGTCTTTATTGGGAATCCTTTTGAGATGAGGTTTCTTAATCTGAGAATTAATTTTTTTTATTTATTGCGGACTTTCTGTCCTCATCTTGGTAGTTTTTTTGTTGTTTCTTCTTTTCACTACGTTTCAGCCAGATTTCACCTCTGGCCTTCTTCAGGTGATACGATTACAACACTCAGCATTCCTATCCGAGGTCGCAGTTAATCACCTGAAGAAGGCCAGAGGTGAAATCTGGCTGAAATGTAGTGAAAGAAGAAACAACAAAAAAACTACCAAGATGAGGACAAAAAGTTTGCAATGAATAAAAAAAAAAAAAATTTATTCAAAGGTGACCTGAAATATCCCTCTTCAATAGCTACTACATCAAAGTCTAAGGGAGGGTGCCACTCCTTTCCCTGGATTGCTTCACTTTACCCTTGATCTCTACCTTATAATGCTGAGTGTTTAGCAAGGGGGCATCAAGATTTTGGTATAACTCGACCTGGTCTCTCAGGCCATTTGACCAGTCTCTTTGTTGACTAATATAAAAATGATTTGATTTGTAAGAATTCAAAACAAATATCAAAATCAGCAGACTAAATGAAAAGGGGGGGGGGGCATGAGAATCATGGGGCTTGTCTCTGATTCCTTCACTTGCTACCAACCTCTTTATCATACACATTTTTTAAAAACTTTTGCCTTGAAACAAATTTTAAACTTTGATAATGATTATCACCGACCCATTACCTCTAAGCTAAATTCCTGTTATTCTTTTAATTAATAAGAAATAGGAAAGAATTAGATATGAAAGATTTTATCTAAGATATATAGTCCTTTTTAAAGCATCATAAGAGTAACCTGAAGCCAAATGCTTGTTTTTGGGGGAGTTTTTTTTTAAATTTTTTTTATCACTGTTTCTCCAATGCAGATATCATTTGGAATGAATGTTTTTCTCCCCTTCCTTGCTTCTAATGATAATTGCACTAATAATCATGCATCCTCTTCTCACTACAGAATAATTGAGAAATTCTATTATGGGGAAGATGAGATATATATTCGACATCACATGAGATAAAGTTACATTGCAAAAAGCTTTGCATACAGCTTCAAAATTGGACCAAAGATTGATATTTAGACAACAAAAGATAATTAAAAAAAAAAAAAAAAAAAAAGACATCTTATTTCAATATTTGTTTTTTGTTTTTCTATTTGTGGTATTAATTTTTTTTGTCAATTAGAAGCTATTAGTATAGGATTTTATAAATTTATTCATTAGAAAATTTAACTACCAGACTTCGTTATTAATCAACTCCTAATTTTATTTTATTTTTTTAAATTCAAGTTTTGTATCAATTCTAGTTTAAGAAAAGGGAATGAGCAAATAAAGAATATATGTATTTATTTTTTCTTATTAATTTTTGTTGGTCTATATATTTTTACTAGAATGACTGTAATATCTTTATTTTGCTAAGTGTCAGTGTCAAGCACATTGATCACAAATATATCTGTATCTTAGGAAATCTTAAATATATTATTAAAATTGTCATGTGTAGTATTTATTTTTGAGAAAGTATTAAATTTTATGATCGTTCAAATGTTTTCATCTGTATAATTTGTTTTAGTATTTAAAATAACCATTAGATTTCCATAGGTACAGATAATATACTCTGATGATAAGCAAAAGTTGGTATCTATGTGTAAATAATAACACATAAAATTGAGGGGAACAATGCTAGTAAAATCGTGTGATAGGAAAATTGAACTCTTTATAATCCATTTATATTCAAGATACCTTTTTTTTCGACCCCCTATTCTTTGACATCTTAAAACAACAAAATAACACCCATTAAAAGCTTTATTTGAATTTAGTGCAAGAATTTGTTAATTGCTGCAATAATTAAGATATTTTAATAGCAAATCATTTCATATGATGAAAAGTAAATATTGATTTTCCATTCTTATGACTTCAGGTCTCTTTTTTTTTTTTTTTTTTTTTTTTTTTAATTAGTCATTGACCCTTATCAAGTTATGTACAATATCACAAAGTTGAGAGTTGAAGTGTATCCAAAATCTGAGTATTTTGGATACACTTCAAGTTTCTAGTAATTTAGAAGAACGAATACCAATAATTGAGAAAATGTAAAGGAAAATCCCTCAAATAAGGTAAAAATTGTAATTTCTAATAAAGAAACTGTGTTAAAGCAGTCTGAGAAGTTTTTCAAATTTCTTAGGAAATCCTTTAAAATGTATGTGGAATTGAAACTGAAGAAATTTCACTGTAAAATTGTATGCAAAATAAGTTTTTTGGAAAATATAGCTGACTTGATACAAAGGAATGGATGCTTGAATGAGGTTGGTGCATGCCTCAATAATTTCTGTAAGATACTCTTATATCTGCATACAGTGTGGCAATGTCATTAATATTGTTCAGATTTATGCAATCCTCTTATTATGGTCACTTCCTTTATGAAACATTCTATGTAAGATGCACTTTTTCTTTCTTTTAAGAAAAGGTCCAAGTATTACAGTACAAGTTGGTATTATAAATTAGAAGTTGATTACTGATTAATTTGACTTACGCAGTAAAAAAATACACCATAAATATTGTGTGTGTATGTATGTATGTATGTGTGTGTGTGTTTTTATATATATATATATATATATATATATATATATATACACACACACTAACAATTGTTTTTTTAACGTTCATATAAACAAAACTGACTTCAGTCTTATCTTGCATATGAACAATGCTTCAAGAGTAATGAATTGATAAGTCTATAATATTGGACATATTTCATTAAACTGGTGTACAATCAAAAGCGCTCAGGCTGGCCATCTTTGATTGTCAAAGTTTTCTATTTAATCCCACCTCCAGTAAATCTTACAAAGCTATCTTCATCACAGATTGTGTCTCTATAATTTGTGTACAAGTTGTGAAAAGAAAGGTTGCATTGTTTTTTGAAATGCAGGCCAGCAACTTGTATGTATGTGAATTTTGTTTTATATATTCTCATTTTAAGCAATGTTAAAGAATATATTGTTTTTTTTTGTTTTTTTTTTCCAAATGACTTTCTTTTGAATAAGTTTTTTTGTATTTCTATTTTATTTAGAGTAAAAATAATGTTTTAAAAACATTTTAAGTAAAGATTTCCATCAGTTATCAAAGTACAAATCCATTTCTTTTTCTTCCTTGCCCTCAAGACATTCTTGTTCAGTTTTTATTCCTTTATTCTTGATCTAATCTTAAAGATGGCAGTTTGTCACTTCTGTTTAGTGATTTTTGCCTTGTACCATTTAATGTTTTGGGTTTACCCCCCCTCCCAACTCCATTCATAGAAAATGGAATTTTTTTTTCTTTCTAGTATTGGTTGTCATATTGTCTAACTCTATGAATTATTTTCACTTGAAGAAATTGATGGAATTTTTTCAATAACAATCTCTTGATAAAGTACACATCACAATATAATACTGTTTAGTTTATCATATTTAAAATATTTAGTTTCATAATATTTTGTCCATAATTTTTATACCTCCATTAATATATCTGTAGATTGTTTTGTTTCAAGCATATCAGCAAAGATTTAGTTTTTGGAATTTTTAACTTCATTTTCCACCTTGTCTGTATAACTATACTGACTGTATATCCTCTGCAAATGGGTAAGGCACCTCCTCAAAAAAGGGTGTGTCTTAAGTATAACACTAAACTGCATTTGATGGTGAGGATCCAGTTCTGAAGATTTGGGGAATGTGGAGTATTTATTCATTGCTATTACTCCCAGGTCCACTTTGACCCTGAAGTACTTGTTAGGGTCCCATCTATGTATCAAATAAATTTGTAAAAATTATTTGTATTCGATAGGACTGTGTGGAGAGGTGGGGGAACTCCTTAGAAACAACAACTCAAAAAATGTAAATATCTACTCTGAACACTATTCCCTATCCTCAGGCATAAAATAATCCTGGATGGGTTGACCTGCCATTAAAAGCAATCACCAAAAAGTAACCTTCATTTTCATGGTATATTCATTCAGTCACTTGAGGGTTTTTTTTTTGTGGTCTCTAGCCTAATATTGCCACTCAAATATGCTCAAAGAAAAAAGGACTCTGTTACAAAATCATTGTTATAAATATCTTTATGTACTTGCTTGAATGGAAAGAGAAAAAAAAATTGTATAATTATTTCAAATCTTTCCAGGGGAGGGCTTATTTAAATTAATGAATTTAATAATCTAAGTGCTGGAAGTGATTCATGTGTTAATTATAATGCAGCCAATTAATTTGATGCATTGATTTTTCATTTGTATTGATTTTTTTTTTATTTAAAAAATTTTTTTTTTTTTTTAACTTTCTTAACTTCCAATTGTTAGTATGTTCCAGAAGGAATAACAGGCTTTAACATGTTTGAACATTGTTCAATGTTAATTATTTCAAATTCTACATTCCTCTTTAAATGAGGACTGGACAAGGTTTTTAGTTAACATGACTCTAGTTTAACCCATTATACATGAAGATAGGATTGTGTATTAAAAACAAATAAAAGGATTTAAAAGCCTTAGATTTTATTTCAACTTGACTGTGATTACTCTGTCAGTAATACATACATTCAATATTTCACTACTGACACACTTTATTTTTCTGTACAAAACCTACAGAATGAGTATCTACTAAGAAAACAATTTTTAAACAAATAAAACCTGCACAATTTATCTTTTTAATCATTAAATTCTTCTTTTAATCAATGTTATTCTGAGGATTTTCATTCCTTTTAAAGTCTAGTGAGCAACATAGTTTTTGATATCAATAATTATACATTCATTGATATTTTACCTAAAAGAAAATGCTGATATAGATATATTTGAACAGGTTCTGAAATAAGGTTTGTTTCAAAACATGCTCTACTCTACTCTTGTCAAAATCTGTCATGTTTCAAGGTGTTGCAGTGTTTTTTTTTTCTCTCAATATATAATCAATATAAATATTTTAAAATGAATTATTTTGTTTAATTAGTGTTTTAAGCTATTTTATATATTTATTTTTGTCTCTCAAATTATTAAATTTACTTTTTGTTATTAAAAATGTTCACTATTAACATTGATGAATTGATGGTGGAAAGAATTGTAGTTTTAAAAAATCATTAACATGATTTTTTAAAAATTCATTTTTATTTAGGAAAAAGAACCTGATTATTTTACTGCCTTGTCAGCCTAGAGACTATAGAATAGGCTGACTGCATCTCTGTAGAGGATTAAGACCTCCCCTTCCTTACCAACAAAACCACCTGTTGGCCATGGGTGGTGATTTGTAATGCTGGGATAGATGGAATCCTGGTAGCTGAGCAGTCCTTGACTTAGCAACTGAGTAGTCAAGTGACTTGCAAGACTTCACTTTGGCTCTTATTGGGCTAGACAGGCAGTTTGACAGGCCCTATCCAATCAATCAGCTGGTCTTGTCAAACCCTAACACCTATATGTTTAGTCCTGACTGTATTCTTCAATTTACACTTGCAGCAAACTCCTAATGTTTGTATTTTATAGGTGCTAGAAGACAGTGGCTGAGGGCCATTTGCATTGAGAGAATGACTGACTACTGTTAAATTGTATGGCAATAAGTCTTGTTTAATGAAAGCCTGAAATTGGCTGTAGCTCAAAATCCTCTTCTCAGTTTGAGAGTATATTGGTTATGTATCCTTGCCTCAACAAAAGCAAATGGGTTTCCCCCCTTAGTAAATTCCCAACACAAGTTGGACTCCATGGTGGGTGGTGGGGCAACAGGACCACTTTTTATGCTTTGTTTAAAAAATTTTTAAATTTTTATATAAACAAAAAGCAAAATTTAATCTGTCTGATTTGGAGAATGGGGCTGCAGCATTCCAAAGATTCATTCAACTTTAATCTTTGGAAGAGACCAGCCTCGCCAAATTACCTTCATTCCTCATAGAGAAGGTTAATTCAAGCAGAGAATTGTCAAAAAGACTAGAAATAGCAATTTGCTCATGGAGGTGAACAGCCAGTGGCATGCCAAAAATATCTTCAAAATGTTCCTCCATACTACAAAATGCAAAGTATATCCTCATGAGACTTAATGTCTCAAAAGGAGCAGGGACTTTGTCTTTGGTTACATCAGAGGAGATAAGAGAAGCTTTGAGAAAACAGGGTGTCATGGACTACAAAAGAATTATCCTTGGAAGGGATGAAGAAGTAATACAAATCCAAACTTTCAACAAACCCTAAGAAGTAAAAATTGAATATTGCCTTTTGTGGAACAATACATCTCTGTATCCTTGAGGTGCTTTAGATGAAATGGCCACCACAGAGAGGGCTGCTGAGGATGTCAGACGTGGAAGATGAAGCCACAGAGGAAGATTACCTAAATGAAACTAAATGCCCAAGCTGTCAAGAAAACCACTTCACTTTATCAAGATTGTGACATATATATATATATATATATATATATATATATATATATATATAAAAAAAAAAAAAAAAAAAATGAAACCTTATTTTTTAAATTTAGTTTAATTTATTTTTTAATGCTAGTATAGTAGTCTTACATGGGAGAGAATACTTACGCTACTATAGCAGGGAGGGGGAACCCAATCAAAAACAGTAATTGACAATTGCAGAGCTCTTGTTGAGAAACTAATCCAATTGGAACCAAATGATTTGCCAAAATTTCAGGAGTTGCTGAAATTCATCAAACAAGCACAAAGTAAAAGAATTCGCCACAAACATTGAAATAAAGAAAAAACATACAAAATCCCCCCAAAATACTAAATCTTCTACAAAATCACATAGATTGCCAATCTGTTCCCCAAAAATAATTTCTGACAAATCTTGTCTCCCAAAAAGCCAGAACCAATCAAACAAAAACCAGAAGCTCCCATGATCAGTCTAGAAAAACTATCAACACCAAAATGAATAATGAAAGACCAGGAAGCTCATTCAAACTGCTCTTGTCCAAACTTAATAGAGAACCCCTAACCTCCAAGAATAAAATCACCTAAAAGAATTAATAAACAATGCAATGCTCTGGGATCAACCAAATCCCTAAATAGATCCTACTGTGTAGAAAGTATGGATATTAAAATTGACACCATAGTAGCAAACCCTTTATCTAAAAGATAAGGTATATCTGAAGGCAATTGACATTGCAACACTTAAAACCATTTAAGTGTGTACATACAAATGAGCTTTAACCTATTTAAACAGTTACCTATAAATCATTCACTTAAAAATGATATGAACATGATTTAGCTTTGAATAACCATCAAGGGTTGATATGCCATTAAACCAAATAATCTATCCTGATTATTATAATAGTTGAAGACTATTTTTGAAAAATTGATAATTTCTTTTCAAATATTTAACTTGTTGGTCATTCCAAAACAAAATAACAAAATTGTTCCATTCTGGAATTTTGTTTTAAGTATGTTTAAAATTTATAAATATTTAAGTTCATGATGACTTTTTCTTTTAATATTATCCCAACCCTATTTGATTGATTTTTCATTTTGTTATAGTTTACAAGTTGAAGGTCCACTCATGTGACTGTATTTACTATATCCTTCCATTTTTGTCTAGATATTCATATTTTTATTATTTCATATCTTGCTTATTAATATAAACTGAAAGTTGTTGAATTTTATTTCACTGTTGAACTAATTATTTCAGAAAAATTATTGACTAGTTTTTTTTTTTGCCTTTTTTCACCCATTTAATAATTTTTGTTAGATTCCAAGAAAAAAATGTTTTCTTTTGGTTTTTAACAATTTTTTATCATAAGAAATGGATACAGAATTTATTCCTTGTCTCTTATAAAATTTGATGTCATGATGACGCAAATTGATACATTAGAAAATCTCTACAAAAATGGCTGCTTTTAAGTTTTTGAAATCTTCCTTTTGATTTGGTTGTTTAGATTTTTTTTTTGTGTGCATTCAAAACTTTTTTGTCTCTAAGTTAGAAATGTTTTTTAGACAAATTTGATTCACTTTGAATTTTGCATTTTTGTTATCAGATGTCATCTTCCTTTTTGCACTTTTTTTTTTTTTTTTTTTTTTTTTTTTAAATATTCTTTTGTCTTTTCTTTCCTACAATAGATGTGGAGTAGAAGATTAAAAACAATTAAATCTTGGTTTGAATTTTGTTTCATAAAATGACTGGTTTTATTTTCATGTTTCTGTGACTTATATAGGTCTTCATGAAGGTCTTCATTTTATCGAAATAATTTTATTGAAATTGATAACTGAATTTTTAATGAAACTACTCATTTTATTTGTTTCAACCTAAAACAAATTTTGAGACTTTTTTTTCTACCAAAAACTAACAACCACAAAATTAAAGTATGGAAGCCTAAAAATGTATTTCCTTTTTCTCAATGAAGGTCTAAGTTAGTTCCTACTATGAACACTGACCTGAAACCCTTAACCTGGATTGGGAGGAGATTACTATCAAGATATGTTTGACATATTTTGCTCTTCTATTAAGTTAAAAGCTTTAAAATATGCCCTATATTCATCAATACTCACACCAACCTTGTTGACATTTGCTTTTTAGTGGGTTCTGTCTGAAAAAGCTTATAAAATTACTATAAACTTATAAAATCCTGTCAAACCATGCATCAAATGAAAGGAAATTGATTTATCTACAAATTTATTAAGGTTATTTATGTGTGTATTGTTTTTCTATAATTCCTCAATGAGAAAAAATAGCCTTTAACATAGTCTGTTAACAGTTTAGATTGATTAGTAACTTTTTGTTGAAAGCCATTCTCAAAGTTCAGCTTTTGTGGCACAGTAACTTTTGCTGACTTGAAAATAAACACTTTTACTTTATATGTTAAAACTTTGATGTAAAATCAATTAACATTTTTTTCCCTTTTTTATTTTTATAATATCAAAGATTTTTTTAGCTATTCCCTTAAAATTATAAATCTCACTACAACTTTCAGAGTAAGATTCAAGCTTATATTCATAAGTTGGAAATATCTCCCTTGTCCCAATAAAAATTTGACATTAAAGCAGGTAGTGGCTTGAGAGAATTCTGCTGATTTTAAAGGTAAATCTGTTGATGATGCATGCTTTTTATAGTGATTACAAACTACTGAACAAAAAAATGCATGAAAAATAAAGTCTGTTTCATTGATTTTTGATTGAGAGGAATTTTTCCAATGAAAATTTCTTATGCTACAGAAACTGAACTTGAGAAGAGCTTATAACAAAAGTAACTAATCAATCTAATCAGTCTGCTGGGACTGTAGAATACATCAACTGTATCTCTGCAGAGGGGTAAGATCCCTCGCACCCCCCTCTTAATGAGTGTCCTGGATATGATACTTAACCATCTGGTGGTGAGGCTCCAGCCCTGCAGCTTTGGAGAATGTGTAGTACTCCTTCATTACCATTGATCCCAGTCTACTCTGACCTTGATTGGGGCCTATCTATGGGTCAAATAGAGCTGTTTAACATTTTAACTGTATGTAAACAAATCACTGATGTTTAATTGAATTGTTAGTGATACATAGCAATACTCGGAACCATTTAACTGTGTGCTAAAAAAACTGAGCTCAGGCTAGTTTAAAAATGTTATCGACAAAATGTGTTAACAAATCACACACACACACATATTAGATTTACATATTTAATGTCATGGAAATTTGTCAGCGACCTTTGGTTTCATGTAGTTTTTACAAACAACAATCTTCAGGCATATAACAAAATGAATAAATCGAAAAATAGTCAAAAACCATTGGGGTTGTGTAGAAATCTTTTGCATGTGGGTTATACTCACGTATTATTGTGTGTATATATGTAAAGGTACATGCGCAGCGCATTTTTTAACTGGATGGGCGACGTCAATGTATCTAATGTTGCTACAGTAGAGGCAAAAAAAAATTTCTTTATTTCTATATGTGTAGGTGATTATAACTAAGGAACAAAACATCATCATTGCATATCGAGGGAAATAAATAAAGATTTGATTTGTAAGCATATTTAAGCGAGTGTAGTATGGTAGGCCAGAATCACAGTAAATATGGGGTAGGGATATGTTGTATTGCAATATACTATGGAATATTGTACAATATTGGTAATTTATGTAGGGAAGAGATTTGAGCTAGATTACAATAATAATTTGTATTGTGTTGGTGATATGTTTTTTATATATTATAGTTATCCATAATAGTACGTACATAATGAATATAATTGAAGGGGTTACAATAATAGTTAATATTAGCTATGATTGTTTTTTTTTTTTTTTTAATATATGTATGATGATTATAACTGAAGAGCAAAGTGTTATAAAATTAAGGAAATAGATGGTGAGTTTGGGTGGTATGGGTAATAGTTGGAGTTGTTGTGATGGTTATTAATAGTTATCTGGTTTGTGTTATTATTATGACTTATAAGTTATTGTAATAAATGATGCTGTGTACGTGGTAGATAAGATGAATGTACTGTGTTGAGGCCTATTATTAACGCTCATGAAAGCATAATGTCAACAGATAGTGGAGGCGTATAAAGAAGGGTATGGGGATTAGTGGAGAAAGATGGTATATACATTATATCGCACTTGGTTTGCCATAAACCCACAAAGTGAATTAGTGACAACCAACACTTACTCTCTCTCTCTCTCTCTCTCTCTCTATATATATATATATATATATATATATATATATATATATATATATATATATAATGATTTGGCATTAAATTACCTACAAGGGTTGATATGCCATAAAAGCAAACTAATTTAAACAGCTAATAAAATTTATTAAATGGCATTCTTTATTTTATTTTTCTGCCAAATTTGATTAGATTATGATGAGTTTTTGTAAATAAGCAATGTATATTAACACCTCCTTCTGCAATACATGGTGAGGGGGAAAGGAAAAAAAATCTGGGTATTAGAATATTCATTACTTTTTTCGTCCTCTCTTATCAATAAAAAGTTATAAAAAATACACATTAACAAGCTTGATAAACTTGTAGATTAATTAATTTCCTTTCATTTGATGTTTGGTTTAATAAGATTTTATGGGTTTATAGTGATTTTTATAAACATTTTTCTGATGGAATCTACCAAAAATGCAAATGTTTACAGCATTTTAGGGTTCTGTGAGTATTGTTTCTAATAAAAAAACTCAAATGATGAGTCTTTTTTTTTTTTTAATGATTCCATAATATCAAAAATTTTTCCATATCTATGCCAAATTTTATTGTTCACATAGGTTTTGCTGTAAATGGGATTTGTCAATGAAAACAATGTTCAAAGATTAAAAAAAAAAAAAAAAAAATTCTCACCCCACTTTTTTTTTTCCTTTTGTCTGTTTAGTTTGTCCAACTTGAAGTGTTTTATATTTTAATCTTATGGATGGATTTTGCTTATTTAAAAACTCAAAATTTTATATCAACCTATATTATATAAAATTGCAAAATTCTTTTAAATTTTTTTGTGCACATTGCTACTACAGGATTGTTATCTTACTGTATGGACTAAGCTGAAAAAACAAAAAGACATACCATTTTTTTTTTTTTTTTTTTTTAAAGATATACTTTTAAAACTGATTGTTTGAGATAAAGGTCAAAATGTTTTCAGACTTTACAATGAAATTGCTGTTAAAATTTGACCCCCTAACTCACACCATGAATTTCGTTCCTAGTCAATGAGAAAAAGAAAATGCAATTTTTTTTTTCCCATACCTTCATAATTTAAAATTATTGATGTTAGCCTTTGGTTGAAACTCCTGAAAAAGCTCTCTCCCATCTTAATTCTCATAAAATGGTGGTTTTAAAAAATATGCTATAAATGATCACCATTATAGATTGTATAAGCCTTTCATTATTTGTTTGTTGTCAGCCATTTAAAATAGAATTTCTTTTCGGCTTTGTTAGTAGCCTGTAATTAAAGTTTCCATTCAAAGGAAAGAGAGTAGGAAATTTGCTCCTTGTCTCCTCTTCTTAGATAGAGGTTGGTTTGAATATTAATTGATGGTACTCAAGTTTTTTTTTTTTTTTTTTTTTAAACCCTCTTTTGGGTGGACACATGAGAAATAAAACATTACAAAAAAAAAGAAAAAAAAAAGACTAGTCACCTAACAACTTAGCAGCCACTGGCTGACTTGATGTCTGCCCTTTTGATCTCTTTTTGGAATGTAGCCTTTCAGTTAGAAAAGAAAACTTGACTGTTTTATTGCTAGAAATAGTCTTGAAGGGTCAGGTGTTAAGGAAACTTTTATTTAGGGATAGATTTAGTTTTCTCTTTCCCCCCTTTAACATAGAAATAACTTGGGTTTAAAAGTGATTTATTTCTCACTGCTGCCATAGTGACATCTTCAAGAGTGAGTACATTGAAAGCTTTTAGATATGAGGTGCACAAATACTATGTTGTAGAGGAAGAGAGTTTGATAATCTTTAATTAATGGCTTGCTATTTGTGGGTTGGCAATGGAAGAGGAGTAGCATTTCCTGATCAAATGATAAAATCCTCTAAAATTATTCATATTTTGAATATATATATATATATTTTTTATTTTTTATTTTTATTTTTTTTTAATATATGCAGGGTTGGTTGAAAAGTTCATAGGCTGACCAAGATATTCACATGGAATATGACCAAATGAGGTTTATTTTTCAACATTGTCCCTCTTATAGTCCACACAATTCTTTCATCCTGTTGCAGTGCTTGAATTCAGTTGTTAAAAAAGTTATCAACAGCAAATATGACATCATATGAACTTTTCAGCCTACCCTTGTAGTATATACAAAAAAGAGCAAAAAGGAGTGTGTTTGTGGTAGTGGGGTGTCTGAAAATTACTTTAAATCTTATATGCCATTTTACATATCCACTTGTATTTTTCAACATATATTGGCCATTTTTAACTAACTTATTCTCATATTAGCTTTTATAAGTGATTAGATTAAACTTTGATTATGTTGCTGCTTGTTATGTATCTTATTGGTTTCCTTTTTGGCTTCACATATATATATATATTTTTTTTTTTTTCAGAACATTGACTAAAAACTTAGTAATTTAAAGTTATTAGAAATGAAGTAAATCCACTTTTGTGTTTGTCAGCCTGCAAAAAAAAGCAGCACACCTAATTTTTTGCTCACTCCTACCATTTACAAAGCAGATGATAATTTGAGAAGAAATGCAGATTTTTTTTTTTTTTTTTTTTTTTTTTTAAATTATTCATCAGAAAAATAGTTGAATTGCTACTAAATTGACTTCCATCTTTTTCTTTCTTGAACATTGATCATCTTGTCTCTTTTCTGAGACAACTTAAGTCCCTATCCGAGGTTGTCTTCATTGTGATATTGAAAGTCCTGCTTGTAAAGGGGGTGGTCTTAGACGGTTGGATGAAGACCCTTGATATTCATCTTAGGTTTGGCTTCTTGAAGAGCTTTAAACAGAGCCAGCCAGCGTTCATCATTTTGCCTCCTTCATCTTCTCTCTGCTTTTCCCTGTATATGATCTGTAGACATTTGCTGTTTCTTCCTCATCTCTTGCTGAAATCCTGATAAACTGCTGTTATTTCTATAAGCTTTTCATGTATCTCAAAATCCCTTGGCCAATTGTCCTCACATCTTGTTATAGCTTGGGAATAATATTCTCTCTTGTATTCTTCTGACTTTCTTATTTGAACTTGTTCTCTGAATTTTTCATCTTGGTATTTGGCTTGGCCAATAAGACAAAAATGTTCAATATTTTCTGCACAAGTCCCTTCATTCTTTCCATCTAATGACTATTTGACCTCCTTGAAAGACCAGCGCCTTTTGTTAGAAAAATGACGTTTCAGCCAGAACATACTAAAGATAAAACATTATATATAATATCATACAGTGATAGGTACTATTTACCAACCCCTCCGCTCGGGCAGGATATGACACAAGGTCAATTTTTAAGCGGAGTTTAACAGGTTTGAATTCAGAGTTTTCCTTCTCCTAGACTAGTTGCCTCACCAAGGCTGAAGAACCTAGTCCGTCCTACTATTTACCCATAGCTGGAGGGAGAATAAGGGGGTTCATACCTTTCCCAAGGGTATTTGCCCGAAAGTGAACGTAATAGCGCGACTGGAGTACGAACTCGCGTACTACGATTCCAATGGAATCATACAGTGATAGGTAGTCTGCCCTAAACAGATGCAACCACTATTTATTATCAAAAAGTTCTTTTAAAAAGTGAACAAAATATCCTAGGTTTTTGTTGCTAATGTAAATGGTCATAGTTGGTTGGGTCAATTATTTGAGTCACAATTGTCCAGGAGTTACAAGCTGCTATTTTACTGAACCTATTTTTGTTAGATATTTTTCTTTCTCTGCTGCTGTTTCTTGTTGCATGGAGATATATCTCTTTAAAAACAGGTGGGTTTCTAGTGATATCATTTTTCAGATATTAACATAAAATCATTATAAAGAGGTCAACTCCCATGTTTTTTCCATTGAATATATTTCCAAAATGTCTTAATGGATTTTGGTGAAAGTCTGGATGATGGAATTAGTAGTGCTAAAATCTTGGTGATGGTGGGGGGGTTCAGACAGTTATTTCTTGGCTTAATTACAGGTTTTTTTGTTTTTTTTTGCCTAATAGTTTTTATGCCATTGTGATTACACTGGATAATAAAGTTTTTTTAGTTAGATTTGATACTTGTCTGATTAACTTTTGCCTTTAGGATCCAAAAATAATCCCAGTTTTTTTGTATCACATTGATTTTTTTTTTTTTTTTTTTTTTTTTTTTGAGCAACAGGGTATCTTTGTTTCATCTTGAAAACCATTAAAAATACTATTTATTTGTGCTTATTCAAGAGAATGTTTTAAGAATTTACATACAGTGGAAAGTAATAAAATGTTGCTTGACTACTGTTTGTACAAACTTTTGTTCATACTAAGGATATTGTTACTATTCGTCAAATTTGTATACTTTTAAAGTTAAAATTTAAGTTTATGCTTATAACTATTCCTAGTGTGTTCAGTCTGTGGACAATTTTGCTTTATGCTTTAGCAATAGTCAGCCATCATATTTACATCCCATCTGCCCTGATACCTTTCCTCCATGGCCTTCAAATCTTGGTAGAATCATTTATCTTGCTCATTGCTGATCTTGTCAAGGTTTTCTGAGAAGTTAGCAAGAAGTCTATGCTGAAAATGCAACTTGCTCATGTTGCACCCAAACATTTTGTAGCTCTCTGATAGTTTTTGAACAATTTCATTATAATTCTTTGCTCTTTTATTTTCAAGAAAGTTTTTGACAAAGTCTTTGAATGATGACCAAGCATCCACCCCCTGCCACAATGTTTTAACATTGTCTTGATGAAATGTTTATCTTTTGATGAGCTGTTGAATGTGGACTATCAAACACACTGGCCTTGGTTTTTATTTTGTCAACTGACAGGCCAGGAAATGTTGGGATGTCGTACTTGAAACAGTTATCAATGTTATCACGATTTGCTTCATAAAACTCGACTTCATGTGCTGAGATGGGAATATTCTTAATGTCAACAAATATGTAGAATGTTGGGTTCACCAGGTTGAGGGTCAGATCTTAGAGGCCAATTCTTCTGCATCCAATGCTTTTCTTGAGCTCTATTGTCTCACATGCTTATAAAGCAAGGGATACTTGGTGTATCTGTGTTGCTGACCAACACTGATGAACCAATAATGTTTGTGATATTGCAACAACTTTATGACCCTTTGTCTTGACATTTTTCACAAAGATATACTGTGAATGCCCAATTGGGACTGCACTATAGAAATTACCATTGTGGAGGAGAAAATTCTTTAAGCTATTGATAAACAGTTAGCATTCATTTGAGTCATAGATCAGATTTCCCAATTCCTCCAATGACCCCTGCAAGTTATAGCATTACAAACTTACCATCACTTTCAAAGTATTGCAGAAATCCACTTTCTCTGGATTTGAAAGTAGGATACTTTGCTCCTTTTCTTAGCAAGTTTTTCTCATTCAGTCTTGTTGCTAGTTCCAAAGTTTTTATTAATCGTCTTGAATCTTGTGCTAATTTTTCTAGTGCTGATTTGAATCCTTTACGAGCTGACTCAATTTCAAAATCTGCATTATTGCTGTCTCTGAGGAGTTCTTCATGACCCCAGATCTTCAAGAGAGGGTAGTTGAACAAAAACTGGCATTGGGATTTCAACTGAATGAGGCACTGGATGTAGACTAGGATACTCAATTCTATATTTGTTTTTTGTTATATCCTAAAGTTTTCTCTAAATAAAGTAACAGTCTGTACTTTGATCTTTTGACTCTCACCTAATCATTGGTATATCATATGCCAACTTATATATCCCCTTGGTGGTCCACATCTGTAAACTCTTGAAACAGGAAATTTATTCTTAAAGGCTAAAAACTGGCTGAGGCATCTTATTGGTCAATAATCATGACTGACTTTTTAGAGGGAAATTTGAAACTGACTATGGGGTTGCCATGCTGATCAATAAAATAATAAAAGAAATCAGCTGAAAAGTCCTATTACTTATAGACAATTGTACTTTATTCAAAGTGTAAGCTGTTGGGAAGAAACTTGAAATGATAAAAGAAAACTGCTGATTTGAAATCTGCCAATTTCAGTCAAAATCACCTGAAAAATCAAACTCGATAGAAATTATGTTCAAAATTGTTGCCCAGTGTTATTTTTTTGCAAATATCTCTTTCTATAAAGTTTACCCCCCCCTTTATAACCAGTATTTTTCTAATCTTATAAATGTCAAAAAATTTTTAACTATGAAACTTTTATTCTAAGTTTTGAATTTTTCCCCATTAGGTGTAGATATTTTCCTCCAAATGTTTGGTACTTCCTATGTATCATTTGGTATGATATATCAAAATGTTTTTTCCTCCTTATATCTCTTCTTGCCCTCTTGTGTCTGTGTGTTGCAGTAGGTAGGCTTTTTCCTACCATTGCAGGTTGTTGGTAGTGATTAACACAACTCTCACCTACTAGCTTCACTTATTTTTACGCCTTCTTTCATCTCTTCTATCTTAACTAATTCAAACACTTTCTGTCATTCCCCCTCTTCCTGTTTGTTACTGATTAATCACCCCCCCCCACACACCGTTACTTTCTTTCCCTTGATGAGTAGATAGCCTATAAAATAAACACAAACAGGCATCAATTTTTGACGTATATTCAAGTTTTCTTAACTGAGATTCTTTACTTCATCCAGAGTCAATGACATTTTTCTTTTATCAGTTTGAAATGTTTTATATGAATTTTATTTTACTCAAGAAAATGTCGTATATTTTTTATGTTATACAATGTCTGCAAAGTTACAAAATTAAAAAGATTAACATTCTAACTCTTACAGGAAGAAAACTGACATTTCAATGTTGATATTTTTTAGAATTTATGAATTTAACTTTTTTAATTTTTTTACAAACATGGTCCTGTCCAACTCGGCACAGATAATTAGAACATTTATAAAGAGTTTGGAGAGTAGAATGCTGAAATGCAATAAATGGACATGTTTGCTTGGAATTCATTGTTTGGATTTAACATGTTTGATGACCCCCCCCCTAAAATGGCTTAAGAGATTTGTTGTCCAGACCTCACATTGGTTAGAATAAAAATAAGAATTTATAGAAGTGCATTTATTTTATTGATTTTCCCTTTGGATATGAAGTGGGGAGTTTGATGTCATTAGGTATATTACATTTTCTTTCAAATGATCTCAACACTGCTTTTATAGTAGAACCGCATTTGATTTCCCCTAGTAGATGAGTTGATGTAGGTAATAACAAAATATCACTTTTTTTCTGTTAAAACGAATTAAAGAAAATAAGGAAAGTTATTTAAAATTAAATTTAAGTTTTATTTGAAAGATAGTAACATAGTTATCAGTATTAAAAGCAAAATATCTAATTAATTTTTGATACATTTTAAAGATTGAAATTCACGAAAAGTTAACAATTTTACCCAACTAGAAATTATATAAATAAAAAAAATATTAAAATTTAAAAATACTTTTAATTTCTTTTTAAAAAACGAAATTAGTAACTTGAAACATTAATAAACTGATTTTTATGTAAAAATATTACTTATATGTTGATAACTATATCACTTACTATGGTATTTAAATCCAAATAGGTCAAAATTAATGACAAGATAGTTTGTCATTTTGCATACAGCTATTAAGGAATGCTTTAGATTTCTGCTGAAAATTCTAAGTATGGAAGGCCAACAACATACATGAAAAACTGAACTTTTTATAAGTATAGAAAATATTAGCAATAGTTTTTTTTGGGGGGTGGGTGGGGTTGTATTTAATCTTGAAAAAATAAAGTAAGTATATTATAATTTTTGAAAACTACAATTAAGAAAAACTCAATGAAATAATTACTTTTAATTTATTAAAATATTGAAATAATACTTAATTGCCCTTTTTAATAGTTGATTTTTTTTGACCTAGTAATAATCAACAAATCTTTCATTACTCCTAAAACACTAATTTTTTTCATTTTTTAAATTTCCTATTTCCATAAGATTTTAAAAATTTTTCATACATTTCTAAAAGCTTTTCAGAGAATAAACAAATTTACTTTAAATTTAAGTTTTATGTATGGTAACATTACAAGCATGTAGTTTAAAAGGAAAAACTACTTATTTAGCAGTTCATAAGTTAAAATTTAAGATATTAAATAATTTGAATTAAAATGAGTTTTGAAAAGAAATAAGTGAACTGCTTTTTTGAAACTAAGATACAAAAATCTCTCAAAATATTATACTAGAGAAATTGCAAGTAATAGCAAAGTGTACTAAAAATAGAATTTTTCAACCTAAATACAATGAACAAAACTGGAAATTGCTTAACAACTGATTGTTATTGTAGGTTTCCATACATTTTTTTTTTTGGTCAAACATTTTTTCATTTTTTAAAAAGACAGCTTCTAGTTTCTTGCTTTGAAATTTATATTTTTCAATTAGTAAAAATAATCTTTATTCAATAACTCAGATTTCACCTGTGATTGAAAAAAAAAAAATTGTCAAAATCTAGTGCAAATTTAAGAAAATTCTCTCCCCACTTTTAAGCAGAACAAATATCAATACAGAATTATTTCTCTAATCTAAAAGAAAATCTTTTCTATTAAATCATAGTATTAAACGCTTTCAAAACATTAAAAAGATTTAAAAAAATTTTTTTTATTAAATATAATATTCACATTTGGGGTACTATTTTCTTCCACCAGTTAACAATTAAAATTTTTTTCAATTTCTACACACATTCAGACTTTTGTCATATGATATGCAGAAAGTATATGCCATATCCTATATCCCTACTGATCAAATAGTGCTATTCACATGGGAATGGATAAAGTTTAAATGACCTAAAATAAATCAGCTTTTTTTTTTCTTTTTTTTTCCCCCTCACTCCCAATAATAAAATAACTAATATAAATGAACCTTGAAAATTTAATTAAAATTGGATAATTTCTTGATTTTTGGTGATTCCCCACCCCCAATCAAGAGTTGTGATTTGTGACAGAATAAAAGATCCATGTTGTTAGTACCTCAGTTAATGACATATCATTTATCTTTATTTAATTTGGTTTCTTTTTAAGACCAACCAAATTTTTCTTATCTCTATCAACATTGAAACGTTTTTTGTTTTTCTTGTTTTTTTTTCTGTTTCCCTCCAGTGTTTTGACACAGGGTTTTGCAGCTTTTTAACTCCACTAACAGCTTCCTCCCTATTTATTTCTAGACGCAGTCGTTCGAGTGTCTGCACGACATGCTTGACTGTCTCGGGGTTTTTAGTCTTGGTAGCTTGTCTTGTTGCCTGCGGAACGTTACTTTGGATGCATTTCGCATTGAGGAAAAATCTCAACTACTTCCAGAAAAAGTTAGAGAGAGGTAAATTTTGACCAATTCCATGGATGTATGTGCGTGTTTATTTTGTCAAAAACAAACTTGCTCGCCTTCGAATTGTCTTTTTCTTTTTTAAATTTTCTGTGTTTATGAATTTTATTTTTGTCATATCTTCAACTTATTTTTTTTCTATTACAGGAAGACTTTTGATATTTGGCTGTTTTTTAAAATTTTTTTGTTTAAATTTGTTTCAAATTATCATTTTTTATGTCTTAGTTTTATACATGAAATTTTAAAACTGTTTTGTTTTTTGTTAAAACGGAATTGGGAGGGGTAGGTAGGTGTTGTCATAAATTATTCGGCAATTTCTTGATTGTTGATTTGATTTCTTAAAAATTTAGAAGAATATGGTAAAAATAGTTATAGACATTTATTTTTACATTTTAAACCTTAGGTATCAATTAAAATTTTTTTCTATTTATCTCTAAAAATATACAAAGAATGCAGTGTGGGGTTGTATAATAATTTTTTTTTTTTACAGTTGAAATTCTTAATTTATTTGCTCTACCATATTATCATCAATCATTTGTATCTTGTGATTTTCTTGTTTAAAAATTGAATATATTGATTACCACCTTCAACACTTGATTCAATTATTGAAAAGCTTATACTGGGTTTACTGCTTGAAATATTTAATGTTAGATTTTTAAAGGTGATGACATGAAACACAATCTCAATACAAAATTAAAATTTCATTGAATATATTTCTACTTTTTTCTATTTAAAAATAACCAGCATTTGTGTGATGGTAAAGTGATAATAAAAAACAAAAAAATCCTGTTGTATTTCCTGTTTATAATGATTATGCTGTGTGTATGTGTGTGTCAAATTATATAAGTTTACACTGTAATCCACTGAAGAATTGTCAAGAAGCAACATTTACATCCTAATTAGATTATGCAGATAGTGTTATTCTTGGTAGAAATGAAACTCCTATACATCAATAATCCTGTTATATTTTATGGGTACTATGCTGCTACCATAGGTAAGACAGTATTACTAGTAAAATAACTTGGTCGTCATGATACTAAAAAGATTTTTTCTCAAAACAAATGGAATCTAATGTTCATGGTGAATCCATGTTGATTTTAATTGATACAATTTGGGGTTGTCTGTTTTCATTAGTTTTCTTCAGTTTGTCATAAGAAATGCTAGCCTTTTTGAAGGGTTAGTGATAAGTATTTATAGGATGAAAATTATACAGTAATAATTGTTTCCTGCCCACCAAAATTAAAGTCCATTTTAAAAAAAAAAAAAAAAAAAAAAAAAAAAAAATTGAAGTTCAATGTCATGATCTGTGTTTGTGTAAATAATGGTTGTCAGATTTCTTTAATATTTGCCAGTTTAGAATTTGTTGTACTTTTTTTTTATGTTTAACAAAAAGATTTTTTTCTCCCACCCCAAGGATTTATAAAATTTTAATTTACAAGCCCAAAGTAAAATTGATTTTTCATTTTGGTTGCTTTTCATTATTTTATTTCCAGTCTTTCTACATTTAAAATTATACACATTTACTTTATTTCTGTCAGCTTTATTTTTAGGTAATGTGAAAAAACTTGACTAAGAAGATTATTTTTCACTACAAAAGAAAAAAAAAAAAAAGATTCTTGTTGAAAGTTCATTATTTCAAGAGAAGAAAAACCAAAAACCTTTTATATATATTCTAAATTTTTTTGTATTTTAGCCTTTATTATCATGTTCTCTTTGGCTATAACAAAAAAAACCCTGATTTTTTAATCTTTAGATTTTCATAATTATTACTTTGTTCTTATGTCTGTTTTTATATATATATATATATATATATATATAACTTCGGTATATTTAATTTTAGATAATTTCACTGGAGTTGTTAAATTAAGATGCTATTGTTTGAAACTAGAGGCTTGAAGTAAGCAGCTGTTACTATGGAAACTGTTCACTCTCTGTGTGTGTGTATATATAATTTTTTTTCTCCTATCATTTAAGTTATTACTTAATATATTTTTGTAAAGGTTAAATAGCATTGTGTTGTGGCCTAGAAATTTCCTCAATAGTTTGGTCTTTTGGTTGTGGCATAGAATTTTTTTTTTTTTAACTGGTTTCTGATTTCATGTAACCATTGCAATTCCTTAGTCATACAATCTGTAGCAACTTGTTTCTACTAGAACAAGAAAATGAGCATTGTTTTTTCCTATTTCTAATCTGAATAAATGGGGTGTATATATGTGTGTATTTTAATGGATTGTTTGACCTTGGTCACTTATCTTGAGTGGACATGATTCAAACTGGTCATTTAAATCAATAGAACTTGTTTTTGAGGAGGGGGAGAAAAATGTTTTTTCCTCTTCAATAACTCTTCACTGAATGACATAGATTTTAAGTTAAAGCAATTCTCATTTCTTAACTTTTAACAAGGGTGTAAATTCCTCTTATTGTTTAAGGAAGATGGCAGCTTTTGTGTAGGATGTAACAGCAGTTGTTTAATGAATAAAATATCAGTGAGAAGTGTTTAATCCACTCTGTGACCCACATAAGCAAAGCTGTGTGAGACAATAAATAAAAGGCCACATTTTCTGTTCATTTGAAATTGTAGTAGTTAATCTTTTCCAAATTTATTTTACATGTAAAAATATTCTCTTTTTATTTTTCTCTAATTGAAGTCTCTTTCCCTACTTGTAAAATATCAAATTAAAAAAAAAAAAAAGGTAAAAGATGGGTGACTTTGTGAAAAGTGATATTAATAACATTTATTTCTATGGCGATCTGGGGGCCCCCTCCCAAGTGTATACCCTCCCAGCACAAACAGGATGTGTGACACAAGGACAATTCTGAAGTGGAGTAAAGCTAGTTTGAATTCAGTTTTCCTTTTCCTAGACTAGTTGACTAACCAAAGTTAAAGAATCCTTTCTGCCTTACTATTTATCCATAACTGGAAGGATAACAAATGGATTCCATTTCTTTTTCCCCCGAGGACATAAGCACAAAATAAATAAGTTTTGAACTCAGACCATTGATTTCATTTCTTACAACGATGACTTTTATGCCGCATCGTTTGGGAGGAAAGGAGTTTGTATGCTGCATCGTTTGGGAGGAAAGGAGTTTGTATGCCGCATCGTTTGGGAGGAAAGGAGTTTGTATGCCGCATCGTTTGGGAGGAAAGGAGTTTGTATGCCGCATCGTTTGGGAGGAAAGGAGTTTGTATGCCAAGTTTGAAGCTTGGCCAATTTG
Organism: Sepioteuthis lessoniana; assembly: GCA_963585895.1. NCBI lineage: Eukaryota > Metazoa > Mollusca > Cephalopoda > Myopsida > Loliginidae > Sepioteuthis > Sepioteuthis lessoniana. Next base: position 2,162,051 of record OY757917.1, read on the forward strand.
CTAAGTTTATTTAAAAAATTTTGATTAAAATAATTTCACTAAAAAATCTTATTTTATTATCTAGTGGTGTTAGGTTGTATGTTGTATCTAAAACTTAAAATTTTTCAAATTCCAAGATTAAAATATGTATCCATAGCTGAGAAACTTGTATAATAATGTGATATCTGGATGAATCAATGCCAATTAGTGACAAATAGTTTTTTGTAAAATACAGGATTGTACAAGTGTATCACTCTTTACACTCACAAAGATCTAATGCTAATTTCTAGTTCCTTAAACTGAAAATTCATCTCCATGGTAAGATATTGAAGACACTGAAATACAATTGTGCAACTTAATGCCATATCAAAATAGGAATTTAAGAGGTGCTTTGACCAATGGAAAAACTCACTAGAGTAAGCCCACTTGACACTTAACACACTATTTTGAAGAGTAAGAATAAAATATAGAGAAAATTCTAATATAAAAATTTTCTAATGTTTAAAACTGGAGATTTTTGTTGTTTGCCCTCTCAGAACTTTGACTGCCATTGTTCACTTTCTGTGTCATGAGTATGGGTCTTGGGTATTCAAGCTTCAAAAATTGTCAACAAGCATTTTGTCATGAAATTGATACATACATGCACAAAAATAGAGGCTCATTTATTTGTGTGTGTGTGTGTGTAATATATACATACATACACACACACCAAACATTTTGAACATGTTTTCTGTCCCCCTTCAAAATTGTATGATTTTAAGGAGAGAACTTTCTGTATATTTTTTTATACTGGATGAACTTTTCATTTTTATTTCTTTTATTAAATGAACTTTAAAGAAAACAATGTTTCTATTATTATGATCAACCAGTTATTGTTTTTTTAAGACAACTAAAATAGAAATGAGTAAAATCTAAACAATGAGTTACTGTAGATACCTTCAATATGGTTAAATCTACTCAAAAAGGCTATAACCTTTTACTTTGAACATTAAGCCTGCTCTCTTATCAACGCAGTTTTTATTTATACATGTAGACAATATATCTTCTATTTGACAGTCAATAAGTGGTAACATTAGTCGTCTGATTTTCAAGGAGATGCTAAAAACATTTTGGCTAAATTAAAAATAAGATGATTTTTGAAGGGTCAAAGAGGCTTTTGAATAGCATGAACATTTCATGACTTTTCTTTTTCAAATCAAGCCCCCCCCCACCGCATCATATTAATTTCACTAAGGTCACAAGTATAATTTGTATTTTAGTTTCCTACCTAATCCATCTTTTAAGGGTTTTTTTCCTCTTCAATACTTGAGTGCACTTAATAATTAAAATTGATTAGAAATTTTTTTTTTTTCCTCAATCACTGCTGAATTGTTGATTTCATGAATATATTGAGTAGCACTTAGTCTAGATATGTTTGACCTCTCTAAACTTGTTTTCAATTGAAGGATATCTGATAGACATTGTTCCAGACTTATTGATGACTCCCTTGCTTTAGGGAGGATGGGGTTCACTAGTTCAAGTCTTTGAATCCCTTTTGACTGATTAAAGAAATCAAATGGTGGCTACATTTGAATTTAAACTAGAAAATCTCTGCTATTGCTGGTCCAAATTGACAGATTGTGTTATGCATTCTGACAATCTCTGAAAACTTTATAAGTTTTGATTATGAAAGATTTAATGCAGTGGTGTGTTGGTATTTATCCTTAAAACATGACAAAATTAATAATAGATCAATATTCATTTTGTCCACTTTTTCTTTAAAAAAAAAAAAAGTGTAAAGAAATATTTCTTTATAAGACCATTGCTGTCTATAGAATTACTGAATGTGTCAATTGTGATAAACCTAGATAGTTTGCATTTCCTAAAAGTTGTAAACATAATTTTTACCATCCTGTCAGCTGGGGCTGTAAAATACACCAACTGCATCTCTGCAGAGGTGTAAGACCTCCCAATGGGGCTACCTGTTGGCTGTGGGTGCCAAACTGTAAGGTGCTAGAACAGAATCCTGGTGGTTGAGCAGTCATTGATCTGGTGACATTGGTCAATGACTTGCAACACACCACTTTAGCCCTTATTTGGTCTGACGGGCAGTCGGATAGGTCCGATCCGATCAATCAGCTGGTCATGTCAAGCCCTAGCACCTATGTTTTATCCTGACTGTACTTGTAAATTTTCACTTGCAGCAAGTTCACAACCCTTATCTTTTAGGTGCACGAAGGTGGTGGTTGAGGGTCAATTGCTTTAAGAGAATAGGAATTTGACCGGTGGTGAGAACCTGAAATTGGCAATGGCTTGAAAACCTACCCTCAGCTTAAGTATACTGGTTGTGTATCCCCATCTCAACCAAGGCGAATGGATTTCCCTCTTGGTACATTCCTGACACAAGTTGGATTCCATGGTTGGCGATGGAGCAAAGGGCCAGTGAAACATATACTGCATCTATGATGTCTTCAAAAAAAAAAAAAAAAAAAACTAAACAAAACTGGTCTGACTCAGACTCAAAGGGTGAGACAGCAGACTTCCCCAGATTCATTGTCATTGGATCCTTGGAGGAGGCCTGCCTAGCCAAATTCTCCCCTTTCCTCATAGAAAAAGTTATTTCTACAAAGTTACTCCGAAAAATTTTAATAAAACCAGGAACTGCAATTTGCTTGATGAGGTGGACAGCCAGAGGTAAGCAGAAAGCATGTTAAAAATAAAAACCTTTCATACAACAAAATGCAGGGCCTACCCGCATGAAAAACTCAACACTTCCAAAGGAGTTATCAGGAGTAGGGAGTTGGCATTGGCTACAGAAGAGATAGCATCAGCCCTAGGAAAACAGGGAATTACAAATATTAGAAGAATCTCCATTAGAAAAGGCAAAGAATGAATCCAGATCAACACTTATATCCTGACACTTAATCAGCATCATACTCCCAAGGAGGTGAAGATCGGCCAATTGTTTTGAGAGAGTTGAGCAGTATGTCCCACTACCCCTGAGGTGCTTCAAATGCCAAAAATATGGACACCACAGGGAAGCCTGTAGAGGACAATACATGTGCCAAATGTGGGGAAAAGGACACAGACCACATGGAGGAAGATTGTTTGAAGAAAATTCAATGTGTAAATTGCTGACAAGATCATCTGGCTTACACAAGATCTTGTGCTGTTTACAAAAAAGTAAAGGAAATACTTGAGGTGAAACACAAGAGGTATGTGTTCTCCCTGGTAGCAAGGAAAATAGTAGGACCCTACATAGGAGAAAACAGCTCCACCTCTGTTGCACAGAGGGTGGATACAACCAATCAGGACAACAAATATAGAACATTCATGGAGAAATTGATCCTGTTGGAAGCGAATAATTGGCCAAAATTTTAGGAGCACCTGAAAATGACTACACTTGGCAGAATTTTACCAAGCACTAGCTCAGCAGCAGGTTGGGAATAGGGAGACATCCAATGTTGTACTCAAAACACATGTAGGATCTACCACTCCAACATGAACTACTTTTAAAAGTACAAAATCTCCAGCAAAACAGCTGTTACGTAAGTCACCAATCTATCCACCAAAAAGCATTAAAGACAGACAATGAAAACTTGTCTCTTATTAAGACCTGAACATCTTAAACAAAAATCACAAGCTCCCATTAGCCAAGCTGGGAAAATACAGATGAACACCAAAGTGAGCAATGAAAGATCAGGAAGTGCATTCAAAATGCCCTCAACAACAATCGCCTATAAGAATCAAACAGTGGAATGCTCAGGGATTGATAAAACTCCTACAAAGAACCTATACTATAGAAAGTATGGATAGTGACACAGACCACGTAGATGCCAGCCTTAATCTGGAAGTAGTATTAAATAACTACAATACTTGAAACCATTTAACTGTGGACAAACTTATAAGCTCGTTCACCTTTTTAAATGTTAATCTCTTACATATCATATACATGTCTATTTAAATGTGAGCAAACAAATGACTGATGTTAAATTATTACTGTTGCATAGCAACTCAAGAAATCATTTAACTATGTGCAAACAAATGAGGAAAAGTAAATGGAATGATTCGTATTGGATAGAAATCATTTAATCTATGGGTCTGACATTTAACTTTATAAACAAAAAATATACCTATACTAAACTGAATTGTTTTAATTAGGACTGTTTGACTAAACTGAATAGCTTGAAATAGAAATGTTTTTGACAATTACTGTACTTATGCTAAACTGAACTGTTTATATGTATAAAAATAGATTTGGCATTAAATAACCTACAAATGTTGATTTGCCATAAAATCCTAACAAACATAATTTTTATATGTGGCTGTATTTATCCAACCCCTCTGTCACAAGGTTAATTTTTAAGTGGTGTATAGCTGGTTTGAATTCAATTTTCCTTTTTTAAGCTGGTTGCCTTGTAAAGGTTACCCAGTCTGCTGGGTAAGTTGGATTCATAATTTAACCAAGAGTATTAGCACTATGTAAAATGCAAACAGCCTTTTTCAGGTTTTGACCTTGGTTCGCCTAGTTCATTTTACATGGTGACAAACATTATGCAACAAGTGCCTCCATCATGTTTATATGTGGATATTGAATAAAATTTCTTTTACTATGTCTTATATTGATTTAGGCTTTTGCAGACCAATGACTCCTCATAACTGTTGCATGTTTAACCAGCTTACCCGAGACAAATTTGATGTGAGTTTGAATCTGAGTGCTTATTGTTTCTAGTCCACACTACACTATCATAGAATAATGAGGAATTGAATAAAAAAAAATATTTTTAATCACTAGAATTGCAGATGTAATACAGCAAAAATAGCACATATCAAGATTTCTATTAGAGTAATCCTCTTAAAAAATATTCTTAGAAAAGCAATTTCCAGTCCAATTTTCAAAGAGCATTTTAAAGTTGTTGGCATTATCAGGGATGCTTAGTACACCAACTGTATTCCTTATAGAGGGGTTTGATCCACTCAAAAAGGGGTGTTCTGGTATGACATTAAACAATATTTGGTGGTGAGGGTCCAGTTCTGGAGCACTGTGGAATGTGGAGTACACTTTTATTTGCCTTGGCCTGTTGGTGGGGCTGTAGAATGTCCCAAACTACACCTTTGCTGAGAGGTGTAAGACCTTCCCAACAAAGCCACTTGTTACCCAATATGGTGGCAACTTGTAATGCTTGAAGACAGGATCCTGCTGATAGCTGTTTGTAACTTGGATGCCAAAATAGATGGTAGATGGGTGGTTGGAGAGGACCAATCCAATCAATCAGCTCTTCATGTTGAGCCCAACAGTTGTGATGAGGTCCTGACTGTATTCTTCAAATTGCTCATGTGGCAAAGAAATCCCCCAACCCTTTTATCTTAAAGGTGCTAGAAGGTGGTGGCTAAGGGATAATAGCATTGAGATTTGTATTTACCTATAACTGGAGAGACTAATTAGATTTATACCTTTCCCAAAGGGCCTCATTCAAGATTTGAAAGCCTTGCCAGCCGGGGCTGTAGAATAATGACTGCATCTCTGCAGAGGGGTAAGAACCCCTCTCCCTCTCCAAAGAGTGTCCTAAATATGACATTAAACAATCTGATAGCAAGGCTCTAAAATTGGAGCTTTGGGAAAATGGAGTACCCCTTCACTACCATTGCTCCCAGGTCCACTCTGACCTGGAGTAGTAGCACCTGATAGGGTCCTATCTATGGGTCAAATAGAACTGTTTAACATTGAAAATGTGTGCAAATAAATGATTTATGGTAAACTGAATTATTAGAAATAGAACTGTTTGATCATTTAACTGTGTAAACAAATGACTGATGTTTTAATTGAATTGTTAGTGATACATAATACTTGAAATCATTTAGCCGTGTGCAAATGAATGAGTAATGTTGAATAGCAATACTTGAAATTCTTTCACTATGTGCCTAAATTGAAATATTGATATAACATAGCAATACTTAGAACTTTTTGACTGTATGCTAATGAATGGATAGTTTTGAATAGGATGATTAATGACAAATAGCAATTCTTGGAACTGTTGAATAATGACAGGAAGATGCCTTTGACTGGCTGTATAAGTTATGTGGGTGGTAAAACAGGATAGGCACCTGTGTAAACAATCTTCTGTAAACAAAACATGGTGGAAATGCAGCATGAATTGTGTGGGTTGTATGCTGGAAAGAAGTGTGATCACGAGGATTGTATGGGTATTTGGAAAATTATTTAACCACTGAAGATTTTCAACCTAAGGTGAGAAGAATCACTGGGCGTCATGCCACTCTGGGTGCTGGCCTTGTACTGGATGGCCCGGCGTTAAAACAAAAGGACTGAGCTGCACGAGTCTCTGAAAAAGATGAGAATCTAAGATGATTGAATGCTTTGTGATAACGCCAGATGCCAGAAGAGACGTGAAGAAATAGACTTGTGAGAGTAATGTGAAGAAATGGACTCGCTAAAGTTGAAAGCGGGTATGATCTCAGAAAAAAAGAGGTGCCTTTCGAAGGCCCTGAAGTTGAAAAACATAGAAGCTGAGATGATGAAGTATTTTGAGTTGGCCCTTTACCAGTCTCATGAAGCAGAAAGGTTTCACAAAAAAAAAAAAAAAAAAAAAAAGAAATTGCACTGTTGCCTCTGTGTGTATAAAATTAGCCATCTTCTACTCTCCTTCACTTTACTATTTTGTATGTTTTGTAATGAAAAGAAGCAGAGATTGTTTTTATACATAACATTTGTTACTCTGTTTTTCCTGGTCTACAACATAACCACTTCATTGTCTGTAAACAAATGATTAATTTGGAATAGAATTAATAGTGTTAGATAGCAATAATTGAAACCATTTAACTGTATTGAAATAATAGCAATACTTGTGTGCAAACAAATTAGTTCTAACTCCTTTAAAAATGAAATTACCTACAAATTATTCACTTACAAATCAAATGGGCATTCATTTAAATGTGTGCTAACAAATGATAAATTGTACATTAAAATTATTTATATTTGATTGAAATACTTGAAACCATTTGTGTCCAGAAAGAGCTCAGCCTCAATTAAAGATGTTATGAAAATGTGTTTATAAATCCTATGTTTAATGTGTAAAAGAAGATTTGGCATTAAATAACATACAATCACTGATATACCATAAATCTCACCTAACCTGTATTAGAATTCATATTGCCAAATCCATTCCTTACGACAATAGTAACCGTTACATTATAAATTCACTTACTTGAAACGATATAACTGTAAACAAATGTTTATATAAAAAAGTGAAATTGAAAATATAGTTGTGATTGTAATCAAACATTAAATAATCCCGAAGGAGTTGATATGCCATTAAACAAATAAACCAGACCAATTGATTACTTATTAAATTACATTGTGCCACTCACTCTCCAATTTTAATGTACATGACATAAAGAAAATCACTCTCCCCCCCCAACCCATTAGCAAGTCTATAAAAAATGACTTCTTGAATTCACATTACTATTGTGCAAAATAGTTTCATTTTTCATCAGTTTGCCTCTAAATAAGGAAAAAAAAAAACGTTTTAATAAAATCTATTCTTATAGTGTTATAAAAAAATCACTTTTCAGGTAGTTTCAATTATATAAATTGGTATCCTCACATGAAGATAATTTTAACATGAAAATCATTTCATTTTTATACTGTGAAAGGAAATAACTTCTCATTTCTTTTTGTTGAAATTTTAAGTAATAAGCAAATGATATTAACAAGTCAGTTTTTTGTTCTTTTATTACAAACCTGCATATATTGTGAAAATTCCACAGAATACATGTATAATATTTGCACAGATTTAAGCTAAATAACATTCTAGATTTAAAAATTTTGCAAATTAATAAAACACATACCTAAGAAAAGTAAATGAAAAACAAATTGAAAAATGGAAGATTTTGTAAAATAGTTGATTTGTCAGAACTTAGATCAATATACTTATATTTTTGAGACAAATTTAGTTAACTTTTTTAGTGCATAATTTGATTTTTTTTTTTTTTTTTACTGAGGGTCATGTTGCCCATTCAGAAGAAGGTCAAAGATTGATAAGAAGACTAGATCACATCCAAAAATAATTATAAGCTACCCACAAAATAATCTCTTTTTAAAAAAAGTTATAAAAAGAGATGGAAAAAAGATTACAAATAAATGATAAAACATTCATTTTGAATCAAATTTTAAAAAAATAACTTTTTTAATAAGCAATTTTTGATGCTAATGTAAATATTTTTCCTCTTTGTAAGTCTTCACTGAAGATCTCTACCAGTCAATGTTGTCACCCCTGCCAAATAAAATTACTATATTGTTGCCTAAACCATTTTCCACTTCATTTTTTTTTATTCAGTAGTTGTACATTTATCTTTTTTTTGTGGTTTTGTCTTTCCTTTAAGTGGGAACTTAAAAATAAAAATTCTATTGTTCATATGTTTTATTTCTTATCTTGCTGCATCCAATTGGACAGATTCAGTTGCATTTGTGAATATTACAAAGGCAACAAACTTTACAAAATTCAACTATCCATTGGTGAATGGCATACAGGATATAGAAAGCTAAGAAGAGAAGTTGTGGTTCTGGCTAGAGTGTATACCCCCCCCCCGGCTTTGGCGTGAAATAACCTACTTGGGCTTATATACTGCTGAGCAAAAATAACCTACAAAGAGAAATAGATAAAAATGGTTTTCAAGATTTTATATATATATATATATATATATATATATATGTGTGTGTGTACTATATTTATAAATTGTGCTCAATATTGGTATTAGAGCATACGTAGATCTAAATTAAGATGGTGTAGACACAGTCAATAGTGTTTGGTGATGGTTTTTCTCCTATGTGAACATCAGAAACTGACAGCCACTAATTGTTGTGGACTGTCTCTCTACCATTCTAACTTTTCGAGAGATATAAAGCTTGTATACTTTTTGTTGTTGTTTTTTTTCTTAAAGCAAATATTAAATATGCAAGTGTGATTTATAATGTTTTTTTTTTCTTTTTTTCTTCTTTAAATCCCACCACTAATCTTTGTGATTTGTAAACTTTATTTGAATCTTGCACTGAAATGAAAATCCCTATTTGAAGAATTTGAATGAAAAAAAAACTACCATCCCAATATCTCAGTAAAAGTGCCATTCATGTCTAATATTAAATGAAAACATACAGAAAACACCATTTAAATATTAGGTTCAATACTTGGGGGAAAAAATGATGAATGGTTGAATTTTTTTTTTTATATATATAAAGGTCAGCAGTCTTTTTGTGTTTGAATGCTCTTCAATATAGGCATAAATAAATGAACAAGTTCCTGACTATTCAGCAATCATGTCACCATTTTTATATCCATTTGTTTCTCTGATTTTTTGCTTCTTTTGTTTATTCCATTCATAAAGTCTCTTTGTGTCCTACTACATTTTTCTTGTCTTCAATGGACCAAATAAAATTGATTTTTATATTTTTTCATTTGTGCGCTCTTCATTCTTTGTACTGTTTTTGCAACATTCCCTATGATTGCAGGAACTTTTGTCTGCAGATCCTCAAGATGTTCATAAAAGAACAGGCTTGTTTGCTGTATACATTTTTGTTTTGTTTTGTGTGTTAGTTATATTGCTACCTCCTTTTATTCTCAGCTTGTTATTTTTAGGATAAGTCGTCATTGCATGTTTTGACTTAATCTCTTGATTTTGTTATTTCTGGTTGAAAGATTCTAGTCTTCAAGTGTCCAATCTGTATGAGGAGTATTTTTCTCTTTTGCATATTGTGGGCATGACATTAAATAGCATCTAATGGATAATGAGGTTCCAGTTTTGGAGTACTGGTGAGTATGGCATACTCCTTCATTACTATTACTCCTAACCAGAATTGTAGTACCTGTTGGCATCTTATCTATGGATCAAATAGATCTTCATAAGTTACTAATTTTAAGAATACTTGTTACTGTGACAATGCCGCTCTTGTATCAGAGAGAAGTGACTGCATGCTGGTATGCAAATAACGAGTGTGACACGTTAAAATCAAATGATTGTAAAGATCTGACTGCTATAGAGTTGAGAGGAAAATTGACCATTAAGTAGCAGTCATTAAATTAGACATAAAAAGGAAAAAAAATTGCATGCTGAATTTAAAGAGTGATCGGCATCATATTGTCTAGTTTTGAAAGTTAGGCCCAGATTTAAAGAGCTGTTACCAGCGGGTGGGGTGTGGAGAAAGTAATGTCTACTGAGATGAGCAGTTAGGGTTAGTTGGGTCTTCTTTCCTTTTGAAGAAATTGGTCTTTTTTGATTGGTCTGCTGACTGGAGACAAATATTGTCAGACAAACATTCATTGTTTAATCCCTTCTTTCGTCTAGAGACATTAGTCAATTAGGTGGCACTTCTTTCCCCAAGAAGAAATCAGGCTTTTGATTAGTCCAGGTGGGAATGGTTTCTGCTGACTGGAGACAAATATTGTCAGACAAACATTCATTGTTTAATCCCTTCTTTAGTCTAGAGACATTAGTCAACCAGTGTACCATAAGGAAAACACAATCTGTATTACCATTGAAAAAAATCAAATACCACCAGGCTAGAACTTTGTAAATGGAATCTTTTTCTTTTCCTTTTATATAAGAAAAAAAACAAACGTTATTCATTGGATTTGATCATTCCTTTGAATTTGTTCCAGTTCTGATCCAACAACGTAAAGGATGCAAGAGATAAGAGTTACCATGCAACACAAGAGACCCTATATAATTGTATGGACACCATAGATTATTCAAGGGGTTCATCACTAAACCTCACTTTTGTACAAAGACTTCACAATTTTGCTTATTCTAACCAGTCTGCCAGTGAATGAGATTTGATTCTTAATCAGAGCTGACTTAGAGCTACAATACCATCTAACTATAAATAATTTGTATAAAGGATGTTTACTTGAACCTATAATTGTTTACTAAGGATTATTTACTTGAAATCATGTAACTGTACAAACTTAGGTAGGAATACTTGATACCATAAAAGTTTGTACAAATAATTTGTATTAGATAGGAATACTTGATATCATATTTAAAAAAAAGCAAGAAAAAACTCTTTAAAAAAGTGTAAATATAAGCATACAATGAATACAACTCCCTAATTTCTCAGCATAAAGTATCCAAAGACAGATTATTTACAAAGGATGACACAGCTTAGAAGAAATTCTGTTATTTCATCAGCAACTAGATTTCCATATGATTGACCATCTGTTAATACCAGTCCATACTTTTGCTAGGTGTATGTTGACATCATTTTCAGTAGATGAAATATTGCTGCCAAAGTATATGAACTTGTCTACTTAAAGTGGAGATGGCTCCTTTTCATTTAAAACACTGCTTGCTTTAGGCTATGTTGTAGGGATTTGGCTTGGGTAGGAGTATCTGCAAGAAGTGCTAGATCATCTGCATCTGTTATAGTGTCTGCAGGATATCGTCTACTTTTTAACTCTTTTTAGTATAAAACCATTTTCTTTTTATTAGATCTATCAATATTCGGAGTGCATAGTCTAGGCAGATTATAAATATATATGATGCTAATGTATCTCCAGCAACAATGATGAAGAAACCAGTGCTGCTATCAAGTGAGCAAACCATTGCTTTTGTGTGTGTGTGTGTTTTTTTTTTTTTTTTTTTTTTTTTTTTTTTTAAAGCATCATTATAATTTCTTTGGAGAGACCGTATGCTAGAAGTATTTGCTCCATTTTCCCTCTGTGTATGAAATCAAATGATTTGGAGAAATCTATGAAGAGTAATGTTGCTGTAAGATTTTTTGCATTTACACCTTTGATGATTCCATTGGTAGTCAGAATCTGTCAAGTTGTAGATCAATTTTTCTAGAAACCATTTTGATTTTCCTGAGTATTTTTTGATTTCAAGTTGGATACAGTTGAGAAGCATGGCATTATAAACCTTAACAGCTATAGCAGTAAGGTTTATGCCTCTCTAGTTCTTGGTGATCATCTTTCTGGTGGAAGGGGAGAACGCAGCCTTTTATTCATTTCTCTATTCTATTTATAGACCATGTTACATAATTAAAGAACTATGTCATCAAATTTCCTAGTCTTCTATACTTCTGGAGGTATTTTGTTAAGACCTGCAGTTTTTTCTACTTTTAATTTTTCTCACTACTACATTAAGTTCTTCATTTGTAAACTGTCCTAGTTTGATATCTAGTTGGTTATTAATAATTTTTGGGATAGATTTATCAGTAACTTTAGGGGAGTTTCCAAGCAGATTCTCGAAATGTTCTTTCCACTCCTGCATTTCTTCTTGCTTGGCAGCTTTTAGTTTTGTTCTCAATGTGGTCTTCCTTCTACTTTCTTCATTTATTGTCTGCCATTCTATTCGTGATTGTCTATCTTCAACCAAGTTTCTAATTTTATTGATTTGACTTTGTATGTATTCTTGTTCTTTTTTGTATGTGTTAGTTCTCTCTGGGTTTTCTTATGCTTCTGCACATTGACATTTGTTGGGTTTCTTTTATTATGTAAGGATACTATTCTCACGTTATCTCATTTTTCTATAATTGCTATTGCCTCACATGGAACTCTAAAGTTTCTTGGTTTAGTTGGAATGCAATTGGCTGCTGCTGCTACTTAATGGGTCATTTGGAGTATGTATTTCAGAAGTCTTCTGAAGAGAATCAACCTTATTTCTTACAATTACCATATACATTGATTTCTAATATCTCTATTGATGAGTGAGGACCTGTCATATTGTGCAGCTTTAACTGTTTGTTTCCTATTTCTGCATAGACTCGGGCAAATAACTCTTTGTCAAGACAATTCTGTGATGCTGAGACACAAGTCTATCCTTTCCCAGTATCATGGCATTTTTCTTTATTTCTAGTTGATTATAGACAAAAGTTTGCTTTTTAAAAATGGTGGCATAGAATGTTGAAAATATTATAATCAGATATTCACAAAGGAATAAATTTCTGCATTAGATAACCCATATGGAGTCAATATGGCATTTAACTAAGAAACCAAATTGGCTTTCTCTTTGACAAAGACCCTCACCCTGAATTGTTAGGAATCAGACCTGATGAAAAAAAAATATCTTTTCTTTGTTTGTAAAAACATAACAATTGTATACCTGAAGAAAGTTGTAAAATTCATTATCCAAAATGTAATAACACAAAAACTTTCAATAATCCAGCCATATCTTTTTTTATTTATTGACTCTGGTCATAAATCAGATTTAATTACAATTTTATAAGTGGCACAAGAATAAACTTGATTTTATCTTTGAAAACCACAAGAAGGTAAGTTACCTATAATATTGGTAGCATGTTTTCACACTGTGGGTGAAAGGTCAAGAGTTGTGCCCCCTTGACTGTAGATAGGATTTGATCGGATTATTAAATAAGATGGAATGCCTAGGTTACATCTCCCTTTTCCGAGTCTCTCTCCCTATTGATACTTGGATTGATAACATTTATTATAATAAGTGACATTCAGGAGACACATAGTGATTAAGTTAATAAAACTTTATGAAAAAGGATTTTTGGAAGAAAGAAAAAGGAAAAATAGGAAATGAAGCAACTTAAATGAATGATGTCATATTTTTAGAATTTGCAGAGGTTTTACAAAAAGGACAAAATAGAATTGTTAACTGGAAAGGTTGTTCATGTTGTTGAATTTAAATATACATTTTTATTATATTCTTCCTTATCTCTTATCCTTCATATTCTCTTGGTTTTATAGCTTGTTTGTGAAATATTTTTATGTTGCTCATAGGACCTGTTCCTAGCTGGTTTCAGGTTAAGCTTTCAAAAGAGTTTAATGAGCAAGCTATCTTTCTTTCACTTTTCTCTATTTTCTCTGTACTAGTCAAAATTATATTTAGGAGTGTCTTTTCAGTGTCATTCTAGTGCAAAAAAGAGTATACTTTGAGTCTATTGACTTTCATCTCCTGTTTCTTTCCCTAAATAGTTTTTCTCGAGGTTACAGGTAGATTTTTTTTTTTTTTTTTTTTTTGTAAGTACTAACACAGAAGTGTGTCTTCTCCTTTCAATTCATTTTCAGCAACTGTCCTTTCTGGGAAAAGTCATCGCATGGTCCAAATCAGTTGGCATTCCTGCGATTTCTCTATTCTCTGATTGGCTAGTTTTATCCCATCAGAATTGTCCTCTGACTTTTGTGTTGATGGTTCAATTCATTTGGCTTCTGCTGCTGTCTAACCACACAGAGAGAGTGAGAGAGATGTATATGATATTAATAGTAGTGTGTGTAGGTTCCTGTTTGGCATCCATCACAATGTTCCAAATTTTCTAATGTTATCTTTAAGTCTGAGTTTTATTTTCTTTACAAGTTGCTATGAGCTAAACATCTATTTTACAAGATTTAAAAAGAAAATGAATTTTGGTAAATTTAGTATATAGAGTAACAAATATTTTTTGTTGAGCATATAATTGATTTATGTTTTAAGGAGTCAAACTTGTTTTGTTTACAGGTTCTTATGTTTAAATCATTTACTATAACAAAAAAAAAAAAAATTTCTTTATGCTGTGTTGCATGCACACACACACCTGAGATATTGATACCAAAAACATCTTCCAATGTTGAAGTCTTGTGACGAATATATAAATACTGAATTCTACTGACTCCTCTTTAACTCTTGGTTTACATCTCATTAGAGAAAGGAGTAATGCCCTCCACTACACCTTGGTGTAGTAGCTATCAAAAAGGGAGCCTTCAGGTCACCCTTGCCAACTTGTGTTCTTCACCCCCTCCTTACTATTCTTTCTTGGACCTTTTGTGTCAAGACAACCTTTAAATTTAATTTTAAAAAAAGTTGTAAATGTTTTATGGATAAAAAATTGAATTTTATAAAACCAAAATAAGTTTTTTTTTTTTTTTTTTTTTTTTTTTTTAAATGATTTTTCATTTAAAAGAAAATTTTAAGAATTTCAAATTAGTTTTCTACATAAAACAATCTTTTCAACCTCAATGTTTTTTATTAAAAAAGACAACAAAAAACTTTTTTTCTTTTTAGTTGAAAGTCACAATCAGTGTACTCCGGAGGAATTCCAACGGTTGCACACACAAATCCAGGAGTTAAACAAAACTCTGAATAATTTTAAAGATGGTAAAGATGGTCTTCAGACAGTTTTGAGCAAAGTTAACTCACTCACCACAGCAGTAAGTAACTTACACTATTCTTATTTTCTAATTTTAAAAGAAAGAGTTGATTTTGTTGGATTTTTCTGAAAATCAAATGTTTCTGGTATTTATTTTTTGCTGGTTTTATGAAAGAAACTTTCTTTCTCCTGAAGAAAAAAAATAACCTATGCTTCATTTTGTGGCAATATCATTAGTGAAGAAATCTTAGCTCTGAAGGCTTTTTTATATAATAAATATGAAAATATATCAATGCTTTTATGAAATAATGTGAACAAAATACATAAAAATTTTGTCATTTTCCCAAGTTTTCGTGAAAATAGGATTGTAGCCCATAATTATTTTTAAAGGGGATAAGATCTATAAATACTGGTACTCCATCAGACATCTTTGTTAAATGCAGAACAACTTTTCAAATGTTTTACTTAATACACATCCATTGTAACAAAATTTAATTTTTAATCACCCTCTCCTTTCCAATAAATGAATATAAAATTACAAGACAATTAATTTGCCAGTGTTTATTAATACAATTTATCTGAGAAAAGCATTGGTAAACTGTAAATGCAAGTACACCTTTAATCCTTGAATTATTTTTTAATGTGAAGAATGGGTTTGATGGATATCGAGATGACAAATATTAGGTTACAGGTTTGTGATGCCGATAAAGTTTAACAATATCAGAACCAGATGTTTTGTTCATTCACTTGAATGACACATCACTCTTGACGATAACACCTAATCAGACATTCTGTTAGGTGTATGATGATATCTAGCTATTAACATGATCCAACAACTTTTGTTCTGTTATAAATGCAAACTAGTAAATTTACTCCTTTGTAGACACTTTTATTCCTGACAAAATTTTATTCTTCACCTCCAATGGTTTATATGGATCACTTTGAGAAGCCCTAGTTTAAAGTTATCCCCCCCCCGCAAAACCCCCCCAAAAACTATGAATTGTCATTATATTAAGTTTTTTTTATTATTAGTTTATCTGACATGATCTCTCTGAGCCTGAAATATCAGGTTTAAAGTGTATAGTAAAATAGTACTTGTTCCAAAATATCTGACTTACGCCATATAGTAAAATAGCACTTAGCCAGAAATATTAGGTTTAGGAGTTCAAAAGGTTAAGTTTTCTGGTTTTTGCTAAATTTTGCTAATTATGACACTAAACTGCATCTGATGGTGAGGCTCCAATTCTGGAGTACCTTTGCCATTACTCCTAGGTCCATTCTAATCTGGTTGAGTTATAGTAGCGCCCTCCTCTACACCTTGGTGTAGTAGCTATTGAAAAGGGAACCTTCAGGTCACCCTCGACTAAGGTTGCCAACTTTACTTACTTACCTGTCCCATTTATGGGTCAAATAGATCTTTTTGAAAAGTATTAGTATTAAATGGAAATACTTGACACCATAAAACTAAATTATTTCATATTAAGAAGAGTTATTTGATGCTATGATTGTTTACTAAGGATTATTATTAGTTACTTGAAACCATAGAACTGTACAAACTAATTATTAAATTGAAATAATTACTTGAAATCATATAATTATTAGTATTAGGTAAAAATACTTGAAACCATACAACTGCAAAAAAACAAACTCTTAACTACACACAGAATGTAAATATGAACATGATTCCCTAACCTCTTGGCATAAAAATCACTCAATGGGTTGACATTCCATTAAAATCAATCATAGTATTTTAGAAGGAACATAGTTTTTTTTTTTTTTTTTTTTTTTTTTTTCTCTCCCGCAAATATCTTAGATATTCAAATTGTATGTAATATATTTTAGATCTTCCATATTTAATGCATGTGTGTTTGTGTGTATTTTGTTTAATTAGATTTTATATTGAAGTATTTTATTCTTTACACTTTCTAGGTATCAGAATTGAAAGAAAAGACGGCAAGTTTAGAGGGTCGAGTAGGTAAGGCCCCTTTGCTTCAGACTTTACCCAAAAAAGTTGAAACAACGTCTAAGGTAAGGATTGTAGAAATATTCTCAGAAATACATCGTTTTCCTTCCTGTTGGAATAATCCTTTTTTTTTTTTTTTTTTTTTTTTTTTTTTTACCCCAATCTTCTAAACATTTAAACTTTTTTTTTTTTTTTTTTTTTAAATGTTTATCAAAATTGATCTTAGGCAAGTTTTCAAATGTCTTATATTTTCAGTGTTTGGTTAATGAAATAAAAGATTGTCTAAATTTCTGAGATGAATCTTGATGATTTTTATCATTTAGTCTATTTGGACTATTGTCTTCATCTTTATTCTTATTTTCTCAATGTTTCTACTGCCGTGTCCTTCAGCCTTCTTCAGATGTTTCATGTCAAACTTGGAACCCTACATAGAACTTAGAACCGTTATTTCTTTAATCCACAGGGTTAGATGTTGTGCTTCAGTGACCTGGTAAGTTGACCAAGTATAGGGATGAATATGATATAGGAACCAATAATCAAAAAGGATTGATAAATAAAAATTTTGAAATATGAGCTAAGGTAAAAAAAAAAAAATCGTACATAATAGTAATAAGTAGTATCTCATAGGTCAGTACACTCTGAATTGTCCAGCAGGACATATGGTGTAATGAATATAAGCATTTGGTTAAAGAGTGGAGTGAATTCATCTGAAGGTTGCAGGTTCAATCTTGACTACAGGTAAATAACAAGGAGTACTTACTATAGTTGAACACTTGTACCTGGTTATGATTAACGGAATTAGATCTATCCGTGTGGATTAAATAAAGGGTTTGGTTCAGAGTTCCATCTTGGCTCCTGAGTTTGTGACATGAAACAGAAGGATGAAGGACAAAACATTGTGAATAAAACAATCAAGATGAAGATAATAGTCCCACTTAATTTCAGTGTTGTTACTGGTTCTTTTTATTGTCCTCACTGTCTTATTTGTGAATTCTTAGTTTTTTTTGTATCTTCCTTAACAGAGCCTTGCCACCCTGGGCAGTGATATGGACATCCTCAAAAGAACTGTCACTTCATTACAAAATGAACATAAGCAGGCCACTGACAAATATGACAATTTAACAAAGAAACTAAAAGCTTTGGTAAGTTTGGTTTTTTAACTCTTACAAGAGTTGTCATCTAATTGAAGACCTGTGTCATTAAACTGTTCAATTTATGACAACTATTGATGTTAATTCAATTATTTGATTTGAACATTTACACCTACCTGTCATTTTTAAGTCCCTATGTACACTACTTATACATATTCATAAGCAAAAGTAACATAAGGATTCAAACCTGAGTTATTGCTCATTTGGCAATTGTCTAGTTTATATGTTATTGCTTAGACTGCTGAAAAATTCAATGGATGTGATAAACAATATTGCCTAACTGGTTTCTTCTTACATCTTTTTAACGGTTGTCAAAACTTCAAAGACAGAACTCCTTTTTCTTCTCTTTTATTGACAGTCTGAACTTGTTTTTTTTTTTTTCCCCTTTTTTCTTCCCAATGTTGTGCTTCTCATGTTCTGTCACTCTTGTTCTGGTTCTCTTTCAAACTGTTTTGTGATGAACACCATCTATGTTGCTTTGGACAAGTGCTTATATACTTGTGAATATTCATGTGTAATAGTCATAAAAGGACTTGAACCTGTATATGTGTGTGTGCTCCTCACATGGTAAATGGTTGCGTTGAGGCAAGATACATGAAGCAACGTGTTCTCTATGCTTCAGATGAGTGAAATTCATCACAGTGGATAACACTTTCTGATATATCAGCGACTGTGTCTTAACCCTGAATGGGTTGCGATGGTGTTACCACAATCTTCTATCGACCCTGTAACAACATTCTTTTAGTGCCTGTTGACTCATTTAGTGACCAGGGCACTCAGAAATCATTACTAGTGGTGACTTAAGCAGATTTTTCAACATTTTTTGAGGTGACAAACGAAAATGAAAACCTCTTGTTCCCACTATAGTGACAACACATTTACAAAGACAATTTCAAGATTCTGTATTAAAAAATATACCTGAAAAATTTGCATATAAACATGGTATTGTTGACAAAAGTGAACAATGTGGAAATGCTAGCGAAAAAAGAATTCCAAATGATCATTTTAATGTAGAGGGTTACTAGATGGACAGTTGTTAATGAAATGATCTTGTGGCATATGAGGACGAATGGGTGATGAAAATTATCTCTTTTCTTTAAAATTGTGATGACTTGCTTACCTAAAGGAAAGTCTTTTGATGACGTTGGGTATTTTTAATGGGAGTTGTGCACATTCTCAGGTTTGAATCCTTATGTTACTTTTGCTTATGAATATGTATAAGTAGTGTACATAGGGACTTAAAAATGACTGTTTGAATCAATGACCATTGGAAGTGAAATAGAACAAGTGATACTTTGGTGGTAGCATATAGAGCAGACCTCTGTGAAAGAGTGGGGGAAAAAAAATGAACAAGGAAAATGAATTTCATCTGTCTGTTGTTTAGAGAACTCGTGTAACACCATGGTTCCAAATAAGGTGATGGGTGTAGCACTAGGTTTCAGTCAGACCCTGTGGTAACCTCACCATGATAAGAAGTGATGAACACAAAAGACTGTCTTTTGGTTTGCTTGATATGAGAATTTATTTGCTATTACCTCTTCATCATAGTTGCCAAAAAGAGAATCAAATGTGTCGACTGCTTTAGACAGAACAAATCATCACAAAATGAGAAATACACATAGACCCTGCTATAACACTTCTTGCCCTGGTCACCTTCTGTGGTAGTTCTCTGGGCTGCTCATGTTTGTTGTTTTTCCTTCCTTGCATTTTCAAAAGGAATGCCTCAGGCTTTTACGTTCTTTCTGCCCTAAGGCTTCTTCATGTCTACCTGGTTTAGTACACTGGTGTAGGCTGACTCCTTTGCAGAGCTCACCCAAAATGGGTACTAACTTTTCAGCCCATCTAAAACTGACCTTCTTCCCGTGTTTTCTATTGCCCAGTTGGCTAGGGCTGTATAATACACTGACTGCTTTTCTGCAGAGAGGTAAGACCCCCACCCAACGAGTGTCCTGATTATGACACTAAATCTGATGGTGAGGTTTCAGTAATGCTGGAGTTTTGGAGAATGCGTATTAGTCCTTCATTGCCATTGCTCCCAGGTCCACTCTGGCCTGGAGTGGTGGCACCTGATAAGGGTCCGTTCTACGGGTTAAATTGAGCTAAACTGTGGTTTCTTGAGTTTACTCTTTTTTTGCATTTAAACTACGTATTTATACTATACTGAATTGTTTAAAATAGAACTGTTTTGACATTTAAACCGTGTTCTTATGCTAAACTATCTGAAATAAAACTGTTTTGACATTAACTCTGTGTATTGCCCAGTCGGCTAGGGCTGTAGAACTCACCGACTGCATCTCTGCAGAGGGGTAAGACCCCCTCCCAGTGAATTTCCTAGATATGACACTAAACAATCTGATGGGAGGTCCCAGTGATGCTATAGAGCTTTGGGGAATGCAGAGCACTTATTCATTGCCATTGCTCCCAGGTCCACTCTGGCCTGGAGTGGTAGCACCTGATAGGTTAAATAGAACAAAGCTGCATACTTATGCTAAACTAAATTGTTTGAATTAGAACTGTTTGACTAAACTGAATAGCTTAAAATAGAAGTGTTTTTGACAATTAAACTGTACTTAGATTTAAACTGAGTGCTTAGGCTAAACTGAATTGTTTGAAATGGAACTATTTTTGACATTGAAACTGTACTTACACTAAATGGTATTGTTTAATATAGAACTGTTTTGACATTCAACTGTGTAAACAAAATCTGTACTTATACTAAACTGAATTGTTTGAATAAATTGAATAGCTTGAAATAGAAATGTTTTGGACAAATAAACTGTGTACTCATGCTAAACTGAATTGTTTAAAATAGATCTATTTGCATAAAAATGGATTCGGTGTTAAATAACCTACAAACGTTATGCCATAAAACTCAACCAACCATGTTTTCTCTTCAGCATCCACTTTAACAACCTCCAGTGAGTTTGTTTCAGCCAGTCACTACCCTTCAGCTGTTTGCTGCTGATGCATTCTATTTTTAGCTTGGGTGTTGATCTGCTGCTACTATGGCTTGGATTTCAGGGTTACCTCCTCATTCCTTTTTCTCTTATTGTTCTTATAGCCTTTCTCAGTCTCTCTCTAACCTTTTATCATGCCTCTCTTACTGCCTGGAATCATTTTCTTATATATGTCCCTTCTTTTTTCGCTGTTATCTTTTGACCTCTAATTTTGAACCCCAAGTTTAGCTAGAAAACAATTCATTAAAGTGATCAACTAAAATTCCTAATTATTTTACAAACACAAGAAACAAGTCTTTTGGTATTGTCCATTGGAAGATTATTTTCTCAAGTTAATTTGTTTTATATATAAATTTTTTATATTCAGGTTGATCATTCACATTTGAATCCTTCAAAGTCACCAATGACAGAACATTTTGACAAGGTAAGAACAAATAAACTTTAAAATTCTAGTGACCAAAAGATGCAATTAGACATGGCATTCATAAAACATTAAATTTCACTCCAAGAATCTTTTTTGGATTTTAATTTTGACCAGGAAAGGCAGTAGATAATTAAACAAAAAAAAAACAAACAAACTGCAACTGGCTTTTATATTGCAAAGATAGATAATGGGAGTCTATCTTACCACCCTGTTGGCAGAGTTTGACTGTATCCTGTATAATGTTTGGGAGGGGGGAGTCCTGGGTATGACTCTAAGCTGCATCTGATGGTGAGGCTACAGTTCTGGAAATCTGGGGAGTGTAGATAACTCTTTATTACCATTACTCCCAGATCCACTCTGACTTGGAGTGATAGTACCTGTTAGGGTTTCATCTATGTCAAATAGATCTGTTTAGAAAGTATTTGTATTTGATAGAAATACTTGATCCATATAACTAAATCATTTTATATTATAGTTACTTGAAGCTATAATTGTTTACTAAGAATAATTAGTAGTTGAAACACTATAACTATGTGCAAACAAATAACTATTAAGTAGAAATAATTATTGGAAATCATAATTGATGTTAGATAGGAATACTTGAAACCATCCAAGTGTGTGTAAATTATTTGTATTAGATAGGAATATTTGATATAACTGAACAAAAAAAAACAAATTAACCATAGACATAATTCCCTAACCTCTCGGCATAAAATAACCCTAGATAAGTTGGCATGCTATTAAAATCAATCATTTCATTCAAATTGGATTTTTACAATTGTAAAAACTTATTTTATATATGTGAACATGGTGTAATGGTTATCATCATAAGGAAAAGAACAATCTGGGTTCAAATCCTCTGAGGCTGTTTACATTTCACTTTATGCTAATGCCTTTTGGAAAGAAATGGATCCTTCTTTATCCATCTCTAGTGAGGTAAATTGGGCTCTTTTTGTTTTTAAGGCAACTCACAAAAAAGGAAAAATTCAAAACCTGTGGAGTATTGCTGCACCATTTTTTATCAACTTTTCAAAAAATGTGACTGGTTCTACACAAACCTTCTCTACTATATACAAATCACCTGTATTGGTAGTCAAATGGTTGACATCTTGAACTGTTGAGCACTCATATTGAGATCTGTGTGTGTGTGTGTGTGTTTATTTGAGCAGCATTTCTTTGTTAATACATATTTGATTAAACAATATAAAAAAAAAACTTGACAAAACAAACATTTTTGTAGTACTTAATAAAACAGACTACTATTCAAAATGACAAAATATTCTCGATGACTATACCAAATTAAAAAAAATTAAGAATCTCACCAACTAACTAAAATAAAAAACTAATAAACTAATCACTGCTAATAATACCAAATGTGATAACACTAAACTACCCAAAATAATTGGTGACTATAAACCCAGTTATTTATACAGAACTGTCAAAATACATAAACCTAATCATCCTCAGCACCCAATTATATCACAAATATCTACACTGATTTATGAATTCACAAAAATAATAAAACAACTAACCTAGTAAACATAAAATCAACAGATGAATTAATTCAAATCCTACATACACTTAAACCCAACAATGGTATGTTATCTTCACTTGATGTTGAAAATTCATTCACTAATGTACCAGTCAATGAAACCATTGATATTGTTATAAATAATATCTATCTCCTCTTAAAATCAACCTTAATATACTTCGAAAAATACTCCTAACATGCATTACTGAAGTTCCATTCTATGACCACCTGGACAACATTTACATTCAAACAAACGGTGTGTCTATGGGATCACTAAGTTCTTCATGTCTGATCTCGAAAATAAAATATTCAGTAGCATTAAAAAAAACCTTCAATATACCTAAGATATGTTAAGATACTTACTCTTGCTAATGATACTAATGAAATAAACATTCTATAAGGCACCTTCCAAAAAAGTTCAGTTTTTAACTTTACCCATGAACTAAAGAACAATGATAGAATTTCCTTTTTAGATGTTCTCATTGATATTAACAATAATAACTTCACTACCTCTGCTTATAAAAAAACCATTTATAACAATTCTTGTACCCTCAACTTTAAATGAGAATGCCTCTCTTGATATAAAAAAGCAATTATTAATAACCTAATATCCCGTGCAAAGTTAATCTCTTCCTCCAAAACAATATTTTACAAAGAATTAATAAAACATAAAACAAACTCTCATCAATAATGGCTTCCCTAACTATATTGTTGATGAACAAATTAAATGTATGATTAAAAATGTTAGCCAACAAAATAAACACTGCAACTCTCCACCCAATAAACAAACATTTATCAAATGTTTTTACTGTGACCAAATGCTCTACAATTATGAATTAGATGAAAATATTTTTAAAACAATTAAAAGAAACATACCTGCCACTGATCCAAATAAAGAAAATAAAACTTATCATTTACTATAATAAATCTAAAACCTCCAACTTAGTTTTTAATCATAATTCTTCCCCCTCAATTGGAGCTTTGCAAAAACAAATGTTATATAATACCCTTTAGGAGATTGTTTCTCTGAAAACCACTATATATATATATATATATATACGTTGGTTTAACCTCAACTACTCTATTGAGACAACTCACTATGAATGTCTCTGACCCCAGTTCAATAGCCCAACATCTAAAAAACAAAATTCCTACCTGACAACTGAATTAAAAAAAATTCTTACTGAAAATACAACAATGTTAGAACAACAAGCAAAAATTACAGAATCTCGAGGTGCTCCTATATCAGAAACAAGCATCCTAAACTCAATAGAATTAATTTTGGATCCAGTGCTAATGTACTTAAATGTCTTTAGCTACTACTATTTATATAGAACCAAATTTAAAAATAAATGCTACAACAACACACCAGTATGAGCAATAAATGCTCAATTCTTACAATGTAGTAATGTATATGCAAAGGTTACATTGCTTTTGCAATATATACACCCCATGATGATTGCCCAAGATCAGGCAGAAAATAATAGTGAACCAGTTAATCACGGAAGGTTTATTAACCAATTCCCACCTGACGTAATAGAATCGATAAGGCTACATGAAAGGATAAATATAAAAATATGTAGACAAAAAAATGTCTATATTGTTTAATCAGATATATAATATACCACACACACACACACACACACACACACACACACATGAATGAATTACAACTTGATCACTTTTTTCAATTCAATATTGTCTAATCTACATTTAATTTAGCATTCAATAATAAGGAAAAGAATGAAAAGTGTTCTAATACTATTTTGCTAATTGTTCTAACTTGTTTATTTTTATGAATGTGTGTGTGTGTATATATGCATGAATATTTCCTCTTCCTAATAAATAAAAATATAAGTCTTCATTTTAAGTAATATCTGAGAACAAAAAATTGAATATATTTGGGTAATTTGAATCTCAAATTAATCTCTTGTATTTACGAGCATATAAAACTGGCTTTTAAAAATGTCTCGAAAGATATTTCTTGGGTTTTAGGATGTGAAATTGAGATATCTGATGAGTTAACATTTATCTATGTGAAGGGGTCTATGAGAGAACGTCGCTTATGAGCTCGTTCTTACTTCTCCAGCAATGTCCCACATTTTTGGATGGTTTTGGAGATGGGAGGTAGGTTGCCATACAGTTGCTATTTTGTGAGATGTTAATTTCAGAATTATTAGTGTTAGCAATAATTGAAATCATTTAACTGTGTACAAACAATGAATAGCAATACTTTCAGAATTATCAGTGTTAGCAATAATTGAAATCATTTGTGTGTCAACAAATTAGTTCTGACTCGTTTGAAAATGAAATTACTTACAAATTTTTCACTTAGAAATATAGATGTATAAACAGGATTTATCATTAAATAACCCATGAAGGTTGATATGCCATTGAACCTAATAGCCTCAGCCTAAATGCAGAAGTTGTAGACTATTTGGATTTGTGTGCAAACAAGAGTTCTAACTTGGATTTAGCCTAAGTCTATAATATTGTAATGCTAAGTGTAAATTTAGACCAGCTCATTGGCCTAGTAGGTAGAGTATTTGCCAATAGTCCTGGATACCTTTGTTCAATCGCAGGTCGCATCATACCAAAGACTCTAAAAAATGGTACTTGATACCTCCTTGCTTAACTCTCAGCAATATAAGGTACGTATCAAGGGTAAAGTGGGGCAATCCAGGGAAAGGAGTAGCGCCCTCTCTTACACCTCGGTGTAGGAGCTATTGAAAAGGAAGCC